>CAJHZI010000371.1:1095000-1242500 GCA_905160935.1 Enchytraeus crypticus | reverse complement strand
TATATATATATATATATATCACATTTCTTTCGCAGATTGGTCTGGGTGAATTGATCTGTAGTGATATGTGCTGTTGGGGACGTCCCTGACATCATCCCTGGATGAGGAAACGGACGTTAAACCTTTATTATTATTATTATTATATATACTGTATATACAGACTGGGGCAAAAATAATAATCCCCTAGGGAAATCTCAATAACGTTAGGAAAACTCAAAATATCTTTACGAAATTTACGGAGCTTCTAGGGGAGGAATTTCTACGTATAACCTGCAAATTTGGTGACAATATTTTCAATAGTTACGAAATTGCAGCATTTCTACGAGAAAAGTGCTAAAATCAATTTTAACAAGGCTTTTTGAAAAGTCAGTCGTTCCTTTTAAAGATAATAACGACCCTGAAAAGGGCCGTTTACTTAAGTGGTGGAGTTTAAGCCTGCACTACCTTGTTAGCTACTCCAATAAAAGGAGCTTAAAATTCGTTCTTCTTTTAAAATTATTCCTACACTTTGAAGAAAATTTCCGATACTTTTGTTTAAATAACTCTTGTTAAAATTTATTTTAACTTTTTTCCGAATAAACGCTGTATTTTTGTTACTTCTGGATATATTTTCACCAAATTTTCAGAATATCTGCAGAAATTCCTACCCTAGATGCTACGAAAATTTTGTAAAACTATTTTAAGTTTTTTTCGAAGTTATTAAGACATTTGGTAAAAAAGGCCTTGTTAAAATTGATTTTTTGTACTTTTTTCGTAGAAACGCTCTAATTTTTTTACTGCTCAATAGATTTTTTATCAAAGTTTACAGTTATATGCAGAAACTCCTCCTTCAGAAACCCCAAAAATTTTGTACAAATATTATGAGCTTTGTTGAAGTTATTGAGATTTTGCTAGGGGATTCCTTTTTTTGCCCCAGTCTGTATATAGGCCTATGCATGTACATATATATACATATATATACTTACTATATATATATATATATATATATATATATATATATACTTATATATATATACTTACTTATATGTAGATATATATAATGTAGTGTATATATATACTGTATATATATATATATATATATATATATATAAACATGTATATACACATGTATAATAGTACATACTTGCAAAATGTCTTGCATGTATATATACATAGTATATATACATGCAAGACATTTTGCATGTATATATACTATGTCTATATACAATACATGTATAATATATATGTATTGTATATTATATATACATATATATATATATATATATATACATTGCATATATATATCGCATGTTCTGCCTAGTGGAAGGTCCACGGTACATAATCTTGCAGCCTATTTTCGTGCTCCATAATTAACACTCCATAAATATGTAAAGTCGATGCTAACATAATTTTCATCTCTCGAATGCGATATCAGTGACGGGAGAGCCCAGGTTTTGGAGTTTTGAACCCACACATACCGATCCGCGGTCGGGAATCTTAATGATATCGCCACTGGCTTCAGCCTGTGGGCATCGACACCGATATCTCCACTGGTTCCTTAAGGCTGGAGCCAGTGACGATATCGGTAAGCTATTCGATCGCTGATCAGTATGTGCGGGGTTCAAATCCTGGGCTCGTCCGTCACTGACTTCACTTTCTAGTGAGGAAATTGACGTTAACATTAGCTTTTTTAGACGCAGATCAACAAGTTAATCCATTCACAAAAGACAACGGCTTATCCACATCTTGTGTACACTATGTGAATATACATGTACATGCATAGCCCATTTGCATTTATATATAATGTAAATATCTATTTTTTATTTTTTATTGTATAATTTTTATTAATATTTATTATTTACTATTATATATTTTATATTATATATATTTATATTATACATATAAAAAATTCGTAGGTAAATCCTATTACGTGTAATTATTACCAAGAAACTAACATGCTTGTTTTGCGTTGCATAGTCTATGCCACAAATAAGCAATTACTATATCAGTTTGAATTTTAACAATAATAGCATTTTTAAATAGTCCTGTCTTTATGTATAATGCATACGACGAAAAATAGGCATTTATCACATTCATAATGCAATAGAGTATTGTCTCACACTAGGAAGTTTACGAGCCCGTACATTACAAATTCTATAATTTTATAATTTCTATGATTTTAATAGCTATATATTTTACTATGACTTTGCTAATTTTATTTGTAAAAATCAATTCTTTTTATCTAGCACTCTATTGTTCTCTCTCTCTCTCTCTCTCTCTCTCTCTCTCTCTCTCTCTCTCTCTCTCTATATATATATATATATATATATATATATATATATATATATATATCTTTCTTTCTTTCTCTCTCTCTCTCTCTCTCTCTCTAGTGTGCTACCAAGTGGCAGCTCCAAGGAACATATTCATACTTCGAGTCCGATTTCAAGTGTTATAAAGAGCACTCAAAGATCAACAAGTTCATCCCTTGATAAAAGGTTATACCTTATCTATACCTTATGTAGTCAATAGATTGGTAAAGATTGGATTCTGAGTTAGATTAGAGCAAGTAAAATATCATATTCGTAATTTGTGTAATAATGCATTGACAGAAGATGCGGTGCAGCAACTAATAATCGGATGGTTAATGCAACAAACCAATGCAGGGCGGCCTATAGATATTTAAAATTTCCATTACTTTGTAGAACCCAAATTGAACTGAAAGAACATTTGCAAGTAGCTAAACCTAATCCTATCCGAGAAAATGTTACAGATTCCAACCACTATTTTAGATATTATTCTAATCGCTATTTCAGATTAGTAAGGTAAACGGCATAGGACCTACTGACAAATCTGCATTCAGTGCTGAGGTAACAAGATTACAGAACCGTCCTCTTGTGAGCCTTTAGTTATCGATGCATATCCACGATACATAAAACTTCGAGAACATCGTTGAAACAGCTAATGGCTATGCGATTGAATTCTAATGACTTTCTTCAAAGACGACCTGACGACCTACACCAACTTCACACAATTATACGTGAACTAACAACAGCACAAATGTTCACAATCAAACAAAACAAATGTTCAGACAGTAAATATTCAGCCCTAAACAGAGGAGGAATGGCATTGGAATTGATTACCCACGTTATAAGGTCTTTAGTCATTCAATACAGATAAATGCTAAAGAACACTTTCAAACATAAAGTGTGAGATAAAATACGGAATGCTCGAAAAATATCACTCTACTTCCTAAGTATGTCAGTTTACTAAACACTCTGTTTGGATTATGCTTTAAACTATAAAGCTACAGTAATACTGATATTGCTTCCGTACGAAATAGTCTACGTTTTCTCCGGGTTTTGAACACATTAACTCCCGCTTAAGGAAGTAGGCTGGCGTGCCGCTTACCAGCAGAAACTCAGTTATTTCCCAGCCAGCACAATACAGAACTAAAGTATGGCGATCCGTCTTGTTCCCGGTTCATCAGTTGTGGATGAAGAAACAAATCCTTGCATGTAGCTTAATAAGCTATGCATTTATAAGTGCAAATTCTGTTTTTTTATAAAAGTGAGTTCAGAACCTGGGAAAAACGTGCGGCAATGCGATGATTCCAGTATACACGTATATCTCCAGCGTTATATCACTCTCAATATTTAGCTACTGCTCTTGTTTCTGTCCTCTGGCTGTGATGTCATGGCTTTAATGCTCTATTATAGAAATCTTAAAACTGACATAAAATAACAGAGAATGCAAGGGCTGGGTTTCGATGACGGGAAGGTGGGTATCTTTAGTTGTTAGATAATTATTACAATTATCATTCAGCCTTTATCATTATTTGTTATCTTCAATAAGATCTTCGAAATTCAGTCTAATGCTTGCAAGCGTAACTCTCTCACTCACTCACTCAGTCACTCACTCATTCACTCACTCACTCACTCACTCACTCACTCAGAAGGTGCATGGCATATGCCTCCACTATTCTCTGTCTCCCGTTTCTTCTTAATGTCCACATATGGATGGATCTTTAATTCATCTTACATTCCTAATCAATCTCTGCTCTGTTTCTCTTTCCTTCCATTCTACTTTCAATTATCTCTTTTAGTAAACTTTCCATTCTTAGTATGTGTCCTATCCAGCTCATCTTTCTATTGCTTAATGCATTTATCCACTGTTTATCTGTATCAACTCTCTCAAAAACTTCGTCATTCGTAGATTTTTGAGTTCAGCTAATCTTTTCAATTCTTCTCCATATCCACATTTTCAAAGTTTCTTGGTTTTTTTAATATTTTCTTTTAGTAAACTTTCCATTCTCAGTATGTGTCCTATCCAGCTCATCTTTCTATTGCTTAATGCATTTATCCACTGTTTATCTGTATCAACTCTCTCAAAAACTTCGTCATTCGTAGATTTTTGAGTTCAGCTAATCTTTTCAATTCTTCTCCATATCCACATTTTCAAAGTTTCTTGGTTTTTTTAATATTTTCTTTTAGTAAACTTTCCATTCTCAGTATGTGTCCTATCCAGCTCATCTTTCTATTGCTTAATGCATTTATCCACTGTTTATCTGTATCAACTCTCTCAAAAACTTCGTCATTCGTAGATTTTTGAGTTCAGCTAATCTTTTCAATTCTTCTCCATATCCACATTTTCAAAGTTTCTTGGTTTTTTTATATTTTCCGTCCTTAACAAATATGGCATATAAACTATCTTGCACAAATGCAGTAATTTCTTAATTTTAAACTACGTTTTTTATTTTTCTATTCCTCATTTAATCACTTTCTTTTTTTCTCTCTCTCTCGTTCTTTGTCTCCATTTTTACTGCTCTTTATTCTTGCCATACTGTCAAGAAACACAAATTTGTATAAACAGACATTTACATCAATTGCATGCAAACTGTGCAATGAGAAAAATCTAAGGTATAAAAAGTTTATTGACTGTTTGACAGATTACAACAAAATCCACAGTATACTGACTGATACGGATTAACAGACTTTGGAGAAGTGTTTTAATTTACACACCTTCTCATATAACTCAATGCAATTTCATAACTAGACTTATTTTATTTCAACAAATATTTAATAATAGTTCCATGCAGTTGAAGCAGATAAGCTTTAGCTTATTCTCTGTTGCACTGTGAAGGCAAGGTTGTTGCTAGTATGAGGCCTGACTAACAACATGACTGACTGTCTGACTGACTGACAGGACACTGGATTTATTAGCAAGAGAACAAAAGCATCACGTACTTTGCTTGTCCACTCTCGCTCGCTCTCTGAGAGAACAACTTTCATTTGTTTAGTGTAACGTTTGGAGCTGACAGAGCGGTGAGCAGTTCACGCTCCGTTCAGTGTTAGTCGCTCGTTAATCCTAGAGTCCGGTAGTCCTCCATAGGCCGTACTTATATTTCTTCACTCATTAAGAAATACTAGTATATGTACGTTACTTTAACAAATAAATAATTAATTTTCTGCATAAGCTTCATAAACGTTTAAGTATACGTGTAACAAAACTGAATTTCCCTACTGTACTATTAGTTAAATATCCCAATTTAATCTCAGCTTTACTTTAACTGAGCCTGCACATGGTCTGCATTTAATTAAACTTATGATAGTAGAAATTTAACTCATTAAGGCAACGAAGTCCAGTTAGTGGACGAAGTAACGCTATTTCAATTCCTGTCTTGTCGTGCAACTGCATAATTGCCCAACCATGTTCTACTCGTTTCATTTGAATCGGGTCGAAGGATGTGTCTCAAACTAATTTGGAACGGAAGAGAAAATAGGAAATCACCCCAGAAGATAACGTTTTCTTAATCTGGTAGCAACATTAACTCTATAGTTTTGCTTTAAACTCTGTGGCTAGTTTTAAAAGCAGGAGCTTAATGAATATAATTTTTGTGACGGAATGAGATTAGGAATAACCTAATAGGTGGTCATTTAAGTGAGTTTAAATGTTTACTATGAAAGGATATGAATCTAGGGGCTGCCATTTTTCTCAAACATGTGAATAGAGGTATTTTTACGAGATGACGCATATAAACAATCTTAGGTATAAGCCATAAAACAATAAACAACAATGCGCAAACTTTGTTTAAAGACTTTGAGGGTTAATTATACAAGTAAAAAATCATAGCTAGAGTTAGCGCCATAATGGTGGTACTATGACAGAGTTCAAGTCTGGCTACTCTAGAAGTCTGAGCGGTTGTAACCATAAAGACGTCCCTGACGTGCCTTATGACGAGAAACGGGACGCTAAATTTTTATTGATTGAATAATTGATCGATATAGGCAAAGATATGCACCAATTTTTTAGTGCTTAATTATTTGTAAATTTCAACTGTAAAATTGTTATGAACTTCACTAAAATATAAACTATTTTAGATTTGTAACTGTTCTACAGTTTCATTTGTACTTTTATTTAACAGCCGCTAAAATAAAGCGAAAGAAAGCTAATGGTAAGGTCAGTTTCCTCACTCGAAAGCGATGTCAGTGACGGGCGAACCCAGGATTTGAACCCCGCACATACTGATCCGCGGTCGCGTATCTTGCCAACATCGCCACTGGCTGGAGCCAGTGATATGTGGGTAAGTGTAAAATAAAAAATAGGAGTTATAAAGCTTATAAGAATGCGACTACAATTATAATTAATCTAGCTGCTCTGTCAATTAACTTGCAATTTATTACTTGAATAATATTGGTTTTTGCCACAAAAACCTGTTTTCTATTTTAGGAAAATTATTGAGAATCATTTGTCACAACATTTTCTACAACGCCCCGTAACCCCATAACATACGCTAAGTCTGTTGTCTGATAGTTATGATTACGTGGGAAGATTCAACTTCATCAGAAAGTCATCAGAAAACCGAGAATTAAAATTAGGATTCTATGCGCAAGAAATTTAAACATTTCAATGATGATATAATAACACTAATTTATGTTAAACATTTTTTTAAATATAGTTAAATAAAGAGATGACTCCTAGTTTTTAAAATGCGGCCTTCTTTAATGAACTTCAAATTGTCAAATTGAAAGATCACAGAATTTTCCTAATATATAAAATTCCAAATGCGCATTCTCTCTTTCTGTCTCTCTCTGCTTATCAAACACAAGTCGGCGAAACTCATCCCTCAAGATAGGGCGCATCATGTCTCTCATCAAATCTACATTCAGTTTATTATCAGTAATGTTGGCACTCAATGGAGGATGCACCATGTCTGTCTTTAAATCTACCTGCAGGCTTTTGCAAAAGAACGTTATACCGCTTCTTCGTTTATTTCTCAATATTTGCATTGTTTTATTTAAATATTTTTGCAAAATTTATTCTCTTTTCCTATAATCACATTGTTTAACCTTAGATTTTTCATAGCTACATTATAGTTCATTGCATTACTTACGCTGTGTGTAGATATCGTAAGAGAGCTTAGAATCGCTAGCATTGCAATCCTGGGCTCGGCCGTCACTGACGTCGCCTTCGAGTAAGAAAACTGGTGTTAACATAAGCTTCTTATGAATTTGAATCTCTTATTGGTAAATGCAAATATGTAAATGTATAGAGAGCCTTTTTTCGTTGATTAAATTTCTAGTCAACCTGTTGACCAATGATGTTCTCTTATTACGAATGCGAGAAAACTGTGAGTGGGAATATTTCTATGTTATTGGGCAGGTCATAGAAAGAGCGAAGAGCAGTATGAAATACTGCTTATTTTAATTGTTTGATTTATTGTACAGATTAATTACACCTAATTACAGATGAGATTGGAATTAAATTAAAAAATGAGTTGAAATCGTATCGAATGCAATCCATATCTCACAATTAACTTGCACACTGTATAGGTATCACAGAAAATAATGCAGTTTCAGAAATTACTAATAACCTGCATAATCGTATGCGAATACTACGCTAACGGTAAGTGCTTTTCTTACGTAGTCAAAACAATGTAATAGTAATACAAATTGAATTAAATTAGACACCAAAGTGCCAACCGTCGTATAGTATTTTAAACTGTACACTTGTGTACGCAAATAGGGATTATGCAGCTTTACAGCTTTTAAAAATGTAATATCTCTTCTTTAAAATGCCTTATCTTCTATAAAATGCCTTATCTCTTCCACAGTACCAGAAATTCAAAATTGAGAGAAACTTGTGCGCTGCGCTAGACTAACAACGTAAAGGTTTTAGATCCGAAAAAATGCAGGATTTGAAATTCACGGACTATTCCAATTAAGATATCGTAAATTTAACATTAATAGGAGCATACATTTATCTAAATATTGAGATTTAATTATAACTGTATTAAATTAATGATTGTAAAATCTGAAATTTATAATTTCATTTCAGATGGTTTGATAAATTGATCACAAAATTTGTACCATTTTGAGGGTTATTATTATTATTATTATTAAAGCTTGAAATACAATGAATTCTGTAAACATGTTAAACATACATCACAGTGCTTCAAAAAGTTTACATCTTTCAGTTTCTATTAAACTTATTTGGCACCTTATTCAGAAGACGAACACTCTCCTGTGAATGTTCATGATTTATCTATCTCATAAGCTAGTTCATTCAAACCCACGGCTTTTGGATTCATATAATTTATGCATTTGATCTTGTTGCAAGGGTGTGTGTGTGTGTTTATGTGTGTGTGCACGTGTGTGCAGGTTGCAGTTATGTGCATATAATTATTTATATTGATGATTACCTGCAGGTCAGACAGAGGGCGACACAGCCTATGAATACAATGATGCGTACGAGGATGATTACTATGATGAGAATGGTAAGTAAACCGTGACCGTGTTTGTGTGTATATGTCCGATTATAAGTGTACTTAAGTGCTTATGTGCCAGCTTGTGTTTAAATGTGTCACGTACATTATTTGCCATTAAAGGTACACGTTGAAATAAATTAAAGTTATTATAATTAATTATATTTTAAAAATAAACGTGTCTTTTATAACCGAACACACAAATTGTTTTTAGACTTAAGTCGTAGCGAGTAGACCGATGTTCTTGAAATTTGCAACACTTAACCAGCAGCCAATTCTGCCCAATATGCATAAATTTCGTGGGAATATCATTAATAATACTAAAGTTTTATATTTCGTAAAGTGTTAAAGTACATCACACATATTTTCTGAGGGTTGCTCTGCTGAAACTTGCATAACTGGCCAATCAATGTACCAAAGTGGGTGAAAATTGGCCACCTCATCAGAAAGTAGTTCTTCAGTGATTGGTAAAGGTTTAATTGGAAAATGTTAACAATAACCTGAGATATTCAAAGTTTTTGCAGGTGTAATCTTTTTTAGTCACCCTGTAAATATATATATATATATATATATATATATATATATATATAGGCCCATATATACTGTATATATATATATATATATAATATATAATATATATATATATATATATATATATATACATATGTACAATGTTTCAAGGTGTAATCAATACCATCTTGCTCTTTTAAGGGCTGATATTTAAATATAGATCCTCATTAATTATTCGAAGATTGATCTACATCATATCGTTCTAACTTGTTGGTCTACGCTTAATAATTTTCAGATTCTTACAGTTCTCCTCAATATAAGTACAGTACATTTTTATGGTCTATATAAGGGGCTTAAAATCTCATGAAAGATTTTGCAAATTTGAGTCATTATGCATATGTAGAATAATATATTTATGGCATTTAGTAATTTAGTATTTCATTAATCAATGAACAGTAGTCATTTATCAAAGAAATGTATTCATTTTATGAGATCTATAAAAGACAAACGAAATAAAAACAATACGGAATAGACGGTAACTGTTTCGATGGAAGGTTTCAGATGTGAACCACGCTTCACGGTCACCCCGTCATACTTCCTCTAGCAATGTGTCATAATATGCTGACTAATTTTGAATGAGATGCAGACATTTGAAGTGTGGCGTTGAAGAATATTTCACAACTTTGTCGATCGCAGACGCCGAAACGTTAATTAGAATCTCACCTAAACTTCGCATCATTTGTCTTATTTACTGGACTCTGTGCTCAATTGGTGCTGCAGTAGCAGTCTTCAGTTCTTTGTTTCGTAAACCTTACATTTACTCATACATCAAGCTAAACAACCTCTCGTGCGTCCTTACATTCTATCCGTAAATATGCATATGTTCGAAACATTGGACCTGCCATTTGGCAAAACATTAAAGATATAGATAAGCTACAATATGTGAAGTATTTTTGGCATCCCTTGATTTTGGAGGATTAAAAAAGTAATTTAGTGTAAATTCTTACTCAATATAAAACTATTACTTAAGGATCCGAAGGTAAATGTCCACTAAATTGAGTCTAGGCTAACCTATTCAGGTTGAAGTATTTTAATGTAGTGTATTATATTATTATCTCTACCCTGCCCTCGGGTGGTTCACTCAAGATTTTAAGTTAAATAAAAAACAAGGAATCTTTATGAAGCTAGTATACTAGTTTAATTTCTACTCGAAGTACATGAATTTAAACGAGATTCTGAAGAACGGGCTTTAAATACGCATTCAAAATCCTATCCCCATCATATGAATATTGCATCTACCACTCTTCATAGCATGACCAATATGAAAATTGAAGTCCATATCAGTTTTTGGCATATTCAGTATCATAGAAGAAATATTTGCTAAGATGCTTGCTCTCCGGGTGGTAAATATAAACTGTTACGCTATTGATTTGAAATAAACAGCGCTCTCGTTGGGACCTACATTCGACGTCCCTGTGATCAATGTGACTGTGGTGCAGGGCCAGACCGCTGTCCTTCCCTGCATCATCCAGTACTTGGGTAAAAACAAGGTAAGTAATCTAATCATTAAATCAACAATATTTGTTTAATTCTTCAATCTTCAAAATAGATGTGGTTTGTAACCACCAAAGAGATTCACATCCATATATAATTGTCCTTATAACCAACGTCATCGTCCTCGTCATCATCGTTATCATCATGATCATCTTCATCATCTTCATCATCATCATAACTATCGTCATCATCATCGTCGTCGTCGTCATCGTCATCGGCTTTACCATCGTCATCAGCGTCGTCATCTTCATTTTCATCGTCGTCGTTGTATTTGTCTTCGTGGTCGTCAATATCGTAGTCCTCGTGTACATCTTGATCATAAGAAAAAAAGTGATCACCTTATTGAACAATTATCTTATTTGTAAGCTTTTTACAGCTACATGTATACATCGAGTCCATGAATATCTATTATTTATTGTATTTGACGCTATCTAGAGAACTATCCACAAAAAATTTGCATTATATTACATTAACAAACAAGCAAATTGCAAGTTTTAAAGTGCTATCGGGGTAGTTTTGCTATAAATGTAATGAAGATCCCTAATGATATTATATTAAGGATCGTTAAAACTTAAAACACAGAGAAATTTTTAATACATTACATAATAGTGTCTTAAAAGCTATAGAAAGCTATGTTAACGTCAATTTCCTTACTCGAAAGCGATGCCAGTGACGGGCGAGACCAGGATTTGAACCCCGCACATACTGATCCGCGATCGAATGTCTTACGGACATCGCCACTAGATCCAGCCTTAGGAATAAATAATGAAGCGCCCATATGTACACTATGAAGTAGAGAGCGACTTAATGTTACTGATTTCGCTTCGTCCTCAGATATACAGAGTGAGTAAAAAAAAGATTACACCTGCAATAGGTTTGAATATCTCAGGCTACTGTTAATATTTTCCAATGAAACTTTTACAAATTAGTAAGTTACTCATTTCTGATGGGGTGACAAATTTTAATCCATTTTGGTACATGGCAAGTTATGCAAGTTTTAGCAGACCAACCCCCTATTTTTACCTAAAAATGGCGTTTACTACAACGGTAAGGGCAGAGTGCACTTCATTGACGAGAAGGTAAAGGTGAACTCTCAGTATTACATCAACACTTTGCTTCCGGAGCTGTTTGATGATTGCTATGCTCTTCTACCAAATGGCTTCATCTTTCAGCAGAATGGTGCTCTGTCTCATGCATCTCGTCATGCACAGGAATGGATCAGCGAGAGAAGCCCGGATTTCATTAAGAAGAATGAATGGCCTCCAAACTCTCCCGATCTAAATCTTCTAGATTACTATGTCTGGGGAACCATGCTACATATCTATCAGAAACACCAGTCGAAGCCTAGAAGCAAGACAGAACTGCAGGAAGTGCTACAATCAATTTGGGAGATACTGCCCCAAGCTGGAATCATCAAGGCTGTCCTAGCGTTCCGAAAGCTACTGCAGTCCTGCGTAGCAGTTGGAGGAAAGCATATCGAGTAGTCAGTAAAGCTGGCATATGCAACTGGTTCCTTCTGAACCACTACAACGCCCCTTTTCAGGGCCAAAATAAAAATTAAATTAAATATAATTTTTATTTACAGTGCATTAAAAAATGGGGGGTTGCTCTGCTGAAACTAGCATAACTGGCCAACCTATGACCAAAATTGACGAAAATTGGCCACCCCATCATAAATTAGTCCTTTAGTAATTGGTAAAAGTTTTATTGGAAAATATTAACAATAGCCTGAGCTATTCAAACTTTTTGCAGGTGTAATCATTTTTTTTACTCACCCTGTATACTGTATATAATTTTTATAGCGTAAAGTAAAAAGCCAGTATTGATATAATTAATGGCCTACATGCTAATCTCTCATGCATTTCTAATATATGATTAATTCTATTTAAATCAAATATCTAAAATAAACTTCTTATTCGTTATCACAAGGGGTATTGACACCGTCGGGTACAATGTGTTAAATATTATTCAGTACTTTCTCTCTCTCTCTCTCTTTCTCTGTCTCTCTTACTACACTGCGTATTGGCTGGTCCATGACAAATAGAGCCTCCACTCTTCTCTTTCTTCTGTTTTCCTCTTCATGTCCCAGTATGAGTGGATCATAAAATCATTAATCATACCTAATCTGCCTCTGTAAAAACTCACTCTGTAAAACTCACTCTAGAACTTCTTCAGTTGTAATTTTATTTTATTTAGTACTTGGGATGATAATAATATCAATATATTCTGCAGGTTGCATGGTTGGATTTCAATTCCTTTCCGTTGACGTACGAAGACAGGAGAGTCATCGATGACCCGCGGTTTGACCTGGAAAGGAGGCTTGTTACGGAGTGGAATCTTCAGATTAGAGAGGTGAGGCGACAGGACGAAGGAACCTATAGATGCACAATTAACACAAATCCCATCCGCACCAAGTTTGTCAATCTGCATATTAACGGTGAGTATTTTCTTATTTGACAGCTGTGTACGTAATATATTAGAGGCAATAATCTTAGACTTTTAATAATTATAACTACATAATTTTTAATTTTACTTGACAAATAATAACATTTATTAAATATGAAATTAATAGTAATCAATTTTATTATAGTAGTAGTCAATGAGATTTAGCAAGACTGTGAGAAGGAATTCCTCAAGACAACATTGCAAGAGGGTTAATTTTAGAGATGGGAATTTTATGAATTTCCAGAGTTCGGGTTCGGTTCGGTTCGTTGAAAATGAAAGTTCGGTTCGGTTCGAGTTCGGTTCTAACAAGGGTTCGGGTTCGGTTCGGGTTCGGCTTGCTTTCCAATTCGCAAGAGTTCGATTCGAGTTCGAAATGGTTTGGTTTGGATAATGTTGCAATTGTTTAACGTTACTTATAATAATCATTGTTATGACAAACATGTTTAAAATGGTTTATGGTAAATATGCTTACAAATTCACTAAGTCATAATAGCTGCCACATTTTTTCACCTGGGTAAAAATATGACAATTAAAAAAGGAGAGAAGAGGTATTTATTCCTGTACGTTTCTTAAAATATTGTTAGTTGACCAACAAATGTTCATAATATAGATATTTAGCTTTATTATTGTATCTGAAATACTTTCCTTAATTATAACGAGCAACTAGAATGCTTCATCAATTTTTAAAAAAATTTTGTCACTATAGGCCTATGTATTAGATACGTTTATAATTAAGTGGAAATGTCTAGGCTAAAATTTGATTCAATATTTCAGAGACAAAGTGCAATTTAATAACATAAAAATGTCAAATAAAGATGATTTGGTAATACGTGTACTTCCATAGAAAAATGATCATAATATACACCGTTTGCTATCAACTGACCAATAAGCCTCATAATTTATCTTAGGGTTTCAAATTTGAAACTCTCAGATCAATTATGAAGTTAAGAAAATAGTTATGATATTATTGCATTGCCATGGTGCAAAATTATTTACTCCAGATAGTCTTAACACATATAGAATGTCTTATATAATTATTTGTAAATCTGGTTGCAAAAATACTATAAGGTAGCACACTAAAATTATAAAAAATTCATAATTTGAATTTAACAAGAACAAATCCACCTAGATTGAGTCAAGCATTTTCAGATTTTTATGGAATACTCTCATCACTTTTGTCTCTTTGATGTTAATCTTCATTCTATATTTCAATGCCGTATGCCCGTATCATTCAGACTATCCATTATCTTCGCTAGGTCCGTCTCGCTTCCCGCTACCATTCCTTTGTACCGCTACCACTTTAAATTTTTTGTCAGAAACAGCCTTAAATGAATGTATGCTCTTAGATACTGTAAGACATGTAAATGCAAAAACTAATATACATGTATATTTGTTTTGTTCTTACTACCTTTACTTAATGGCAGACTGGTGAAGAAGAAAGGAACTACAAGAGTTTGGTTCAGTTAGGTTTGGACGAAGTCTGGGTTCGTGTTCGGTTCGAGTTCGGCCAGAGTCTGGGTTCGGGTTCGGTTCGGTTCGGCCAGAGTCTGGATTCGGGTTCGGTTTGGGTTCGGTCAGAGTCTGGGTTCGAGTTCGGTTCGGTTCGGTCAAAATTCTAGATTTTAGGGTTCGGTTCGGTTCGGGTTCGGTTCGGTTCTCATCTCTAGTTAATTTCAATCCCTCTCCGGCCCCGAACTCGAACAACCATTGGATCACGAGGAAGTTTTAACACTGTAGGCAAGTTCATTGAGCCAGGGATGATATACCCACGGCGCTTCTTATGTGTAGTTTCTGTTTGTAACAGTGCCACCAGAGCTTGATGATCAGACGTCCAACCATGAAGTGACGGTGGATGAAGGGAAGAACGTCGATCTCTTGTGCGTTGTTAAAGGCGTGCCCACGCCTCGCATCACGTGGTACAGGAGACAAGCGGACCCACTGAGGAGGTGTGGCCTGGATGGTCAAGAACCAGGTCAATGTGCTCAATGTGATAATACTGTTAAAAATGACATAAATGACTTATGTTAGCTCATTTATGTTAGCATTATTAATATTCTAATTAGTAAACGATATGTCTAAAGTACGAATAACGTTTCAAAACGTATTCACACTTTTGAATTTTCTATAAATAAATATAAATCGATAAATTTAACTTTGTTTCCATTGATTGATTTATAAATTTAAAATTAACTTTGGTGGCATTGATTTGCTTCAAACTCAAAGTAGTAGTACATTTTCATCGAGCTTGACTCTAGTTTTTCGGAATATTTGGTGTTTACTTAAAGTTTTCTTAATCCGCATGATTTTAAAAACATGTGAAATTTTCTGTTTAATGTCTCTTAGGCAAGAATATGTTAAAGATGCTTGAATATTTAACTTAGGATCAATTTCTGGTTAACTTTCAAACCTTTCGATAACGACAAGTATTCGCAAGATGCGAGAAACATTGACACGAATGAATAAAACCTTAACTGTTAATAGTTCCATATTGTGAATTACGCTTAATGTGTTTTATACATGTACTGTTCTTGGCCATTATATTCTGTTAATGAATTGAAAAGAAATAAACCTACACTACGCATCCGGGTTATCCTTACAACTAAATTATGCCATGACTCCGTTGTGTTTACTGATAAGTAAATCTAGTATAGCGCCATTGTGTCTTTGGCGTTATTGTGTATGAGCGATAGGACGATAGGTAGAGGCGAACAACTGAGAGTGTACAACGTAGAGTTGTATTGTATTTTGTTGTTGTGTTATCTAGGAGTGATAAATGGAGGAGAGTGACTGAGAGTGAACAACATAGAGTTGCATTTTGTTGTTGTTGTTATTGTGTTGTCTAGGAGTGATAGATAGAGGAAAGTGACTGAGAGTGTACAACGTAGCGTTGTATTGTTGTTGTTGTTGTGTTGTCTAGGAGTGATAGGTAGAGGCGAGCGACTGACGTTGTACAACATAACCCGACACTGCGATGGATTGTACGAATGTGTGGGAGACAATGGAGTACCTACCCCTGTGCGCAAACAAATTCTTGTCATTGTTCAGTGTAAGGATATTTACTGCCTGTAGTATTTTTCATTTTAGTTGCTTACTGAGTATCAGGTTCAAGGTACATAGTTTTACACAGTATTAGCCGCTAATGAGTATTTCTAAATCAATAGATTGAAAAGATTAAAAGGTCATGTAGACTTGAATCTTTTAAGTAGTCAAGTTTTTACCGTATATAGAGAAGTATCCGTAACATATAAAATTTAATTGCTTTATTTTCATTTTCAATGCCTTCAATATTTTATTATCATGTTCGAATCTGACTAAACCTGGATGTGATTGGTTGACCCACACGGAATATAGGTAGTAATATCGATTAATCTAAAAAGGTGTGTTTTCATGATTGATATAGAACGTCATAGGCCATGAATAAATTGATTAGAATGATCAATGAATATATAAATATATAGTGGATACATTTATGATAAAATGATGTGCTGATTTCTGATTTGATTTGATTGAAGAATGGAATTTGATTGAATGTAGAGATGGGAATTTTATGAATTTGAGAGTTCGGGTTCGGTTCGGTCGTTGAAAATGAAAGTTCGGTTCGGTTCAGGTTCGGTTAGCAGTTGACAATTTGAGAGTTCGGTTCGGTTTGTTGAAAATTAAAGTTAGGTTCGGTTCGGGTTCGGTTAGAACAAGGGTTCGGGTTCGGTTCGGGTTCGGCTTGCTTTCCAACTCACAAGAGTTCGGTTCGAGTTCTAAATGGTTTGGTTTGGATAATGTTGCAATTGTTTAACATTACTTATAATAATCATGGTTATGATAAATGTTTAAAATGGTTTATGGTAAATATGCTTAAAGAAATACATGAAGTCATAGTAATTGAAACATTTGTCACCTGAGTAAAAATATGACAATGAAAAAATGAGAGAAGTGGTATTTATTCCTGTACATTTCTTAAAATACTATAAGTTGACAAAAAATGTTCAAAAAATAGATATTTAACTTTTTTACAGTATCTGTAATATTCTCCTTGATTATAACCAGAAAATAGAATGCTTCATCCATTTAAAAATAAATTTTGTCACTAGGCCTGTATATTAGAAACGTTTATAATTAAATGGAAAAGTCTAGTCTAAAATTTGATGCAATATTTCAGAGACAAAGTGCAACTTATTAACATAAAATGTGAAATAAGGACGATTTGATAAACACATGTACTTCCACAGAAAAAATGATCATAATATATACCTTTTGCTATTAACTGAACCAGTAACAAACTATAAGTGTCTGAAATTCCAGTGATTTTTGTAATTCTCTCTCCCTCCCTCTCTCTCTCTCTCTTAGTGCACTGCCTATTACAGGTCCATGGTATGTAAGGCCTCCACTTTGCTCGGTCTTCCGCTTTCCTCTTCATGTCCATATGAGTGGATCTTAAAATCATCTAACATTTATAATCTTGGTCTGCCTCTGCCTCTTTTTCCTTTCATTCTGCCTTCTATGACCTTTTTCAATAAACTTTCCCTTCTTAGAATGTGTCCTATCCATCTCTTCCTATATCCTAATATATTTATTAACTGTCTTTACCAACTCTCTCCAGAAAATCATCACTTGTAACCTTTCGAGTCCAGCTAATCCTTTCCATTCTCCTCCATATCCATATTTCCAATGCCTCTAGTTTCCTGATATTTTCTTTCCTTGATGTCCATGTTTCAGATCCATATAATAGCATAGTCCATACCAAGGTTTTCGCTGTCTTTATCTTAGTGTCTTTAGGATTTTTGTTAAAAGGTTCCTATTATCAAAAGTTTCTTTTGCTTGTGCAATCCTACTATATATTTCAGTCTCACGTTTCCCATCATCTGTTATAGCATGACTTAAATATTTGAAACTCCTTACCTGTTCCAATTTCGTGACATTTATTATAATATTGACTTTACCTCTATTCCGGGATGCTCTCACTACTTTTGTCTCTTTGATGTTAATCTTCATTCCATATTTCAATGCCATATAATTCAGATTATCCACTATCTTCTGTAGACCAGTCTCGCTTCCCGCTACCATTCCTTTGTAGCGTTACCATTCCTTTGTATCGCTATCTGTTATTAAATTATTTTTAAATTTGTGTCGGAACCAGCCTTACTTGAATATATGCTGTTGGATACTGTAAGACATGTAAATGCAAAAACTAATATATATTTGTATTGCTTTTACTATCTTTATATAATGTCAGGCTGGCTAAGGAGAAAGGAACTTCAATATTTTGGTTCATTCCGGTTTGGACGAAGTCTGGGTTCGGGTTCGGTTCGGGTTCGGTCAGAGTCTGGGTTCGAGTGAGGTTCGGGTTCGGGTTCGGTCAAAGTCTGGGTTCGGGTTTGGTTCGATCAAAAATTCCTGATTTTTGGGTTCGGTTCGGTTCGGGTACGGTTCGATTCCCATCTCTAATTGAATGATGAAAGAATAAAAATTAATATGTAAAAGAACCGGTGAAGGGAGCTAGAGTGTGAGTGTTTGAGAAATTGTGTGTGTAGTGTATAGACAGATATATGTATATATATATACACTGTGAGTCATAAAGAAACATGTGCGCAGTATTTCGTGCACAACTTTGACAATTGTTAACCGATTTTGAAAATATTTTCAGAATTATAAAGAAGAAGAAAAGTATTAATCTTAAATCTAGTTTTTGTGACACTTCTGGTGTATTTTAGATAATAAGAGACGATTATACAAACATAGTCTGTTTTTGTTGAAATTTTAAAATGGTATTTACTAATGAAGATAACGCGCTCATAAAAAGACTTGTACCTCCTAAAGGGTGATGGTGCACATTGGTTGATTGCCGAATTTCCAACAAAAAATGGATTCTGGGAGGGCTAGATTGCTTATTAGAGAAATTGTGCAGAAAAGAAGAAAATAAATGACGTGGAGGAGTTGAAGCAACGCCTGGTGGACGTTTGGCAAGACATGCAGCAATCTGTCATTGACAACGCAAAAGATGAGTAGCGCAAGCGTCTCCGTGCTTGTATTCGAGCCAAAGGAGGACATTTTGAGCATGTGCTTTGACAGTTGACAGTAGCTGTATTACACTGTTTGTTTCGTGTGTTTCATTGTTAGTTCCACTGGATTTGTAAACATTCGGTAGCGATTGATTTACTTACACTGAATATTGTCAGTCGCACATATTTTCAAGCACTGCTTCAACGAGAAAATAATAATTAACAGAGTCACTTAATGTTATTTTATTGCAAATGTTTTCCTGATTATACCTATGCAAGAAGTTAAAAAATTGGTTCACTAATACAAAAGTTATGAGCGAGAGACTGCGCACATGTTTTTTTTGACTCACAGTGTATATATATATATATATATATATAATGTATATATGTATGTATGTATATATGTATGTATGTATGTATGTATGTATGTATGTATGTATGTATGTATGTATGTATGTATGTATGTACAAGGAAATAGAGGCAGAGGCAGGCCGAGATTAGATATTTTAAATGATTTTAAGATCCACTCATATGTGGACATGAAGAGGAAAGCGGAAGACAGAGAAGAATGGAGGCGTTAGATACCATGGACCTGCGAGTAGGCAGTGCACTAGGATATATACATATATATATATATATATATATATATATATATATATTTAAATATTTATATATTTATATTTTTATACTTATATGTATTTACATAGAGAGAGAGAAAAAATTAGAGAGAGACAGAGCGAGGTAGAGAAAGTGAGAGTGAGTTTGATAGAGAGAGATAGTGTGTAGTTGGTCAACGATGTTATGGAGTACAGTGAGTAATGTAATTAGAGATCGACCGGACGTTAGGTGTATCAGTTCACGAAGCTATTACTCAGATAGTGTCAAAGAGTGTGCCACTTCTAACTTCCAACGGCTTAACAGCTCTTCATTGATAAGATAAGAAGTAGAAAATTGTGCTTCCCTAGTAACTGAAGAGACTGCAGAATTAATAAATGCGTACAAAGAGGTCACAGGAACTTAATTAATAATGAAGTACAATCGTTCCTTCAATGCCTCATAAAACAGCTACATGTATGTGATCCAGTTAATTAAACGTTTCACCTATGTACACCATATTGGGATCCTAACAGGGAGTCTGGCATGTTAAAATATTTTGTGTTTTACAGAAATAATATTAATCCTAAATAGACAGTATAGCATATAGTTCTAGGCCTACTTACTAATATTATTCTGCGATCGCTTCTTTTGAAATATAAAATTTGGCTAAATTTGTTTTGTTCAGGCCGGAGATAGTAACGTTAAAACTTGTCTCAAATATATATAAAATGCCCTTTTCATGAAATGCGGATTTCTCTCGCTGATCCATTCATGTGCATGGGGAGAAACATGAGTCTGAGCATCATCCTACTGAAAGATGAAACCATTTGGTAGAAGAGCATAGCAATCATCAAACAGCTCGGAAAGTAAAGCATTATCGTAATACTGAGGGTTCACCTTTTCCTTCTCGCCAATGAAGTGCAATTTGCCCTTACCGTTGTAGCAAACGCCAGTTTCAGGTAAAACAATGGGGGGTTACTCTGCTGAAACTTGTATATCTGGCCAATCTATAGATTAAAATGGATGAAAATTGGCCACCCTATCACAAATTAGTCCTGCAGTAATTGGTAAAAGTTTGGTTTGAAAATAGTTTGAAAATAGTAACAATAGCCTGAGATATTCAAGCTTTGAGCAGGTGTTATCATTTTTTTACTCACCCTGTATATATATATATATAATATTGTACTGTAACCTCCATAACTCAGAAGAAGGTGAAATAGGACGTGGAGTAAGACAATGTTGTAGCATTTCGCCGCTGCTATTGAACATTTACGCTGAGGCAATGATGGAGGAAGCCATGGAAGACGTGGAAGAAGGAATAAAAGTAGGAGGAAAATTGATACAAGATGTAAGATTTTGCGGATGACCAAGGAATGGTAGCGGGCAGCGAGACTACACTGTAGAAGCTAATGGATAGGCTGAATGATACGGCATTGAAATACGGTATGAAGATTAACATCAAAAAGACAAAAGTGATGAGACTGTCCCAAAATAAAGCGGAAATTAATATCACAATAAATGGTACGAAATTGGAACAAGGAGTTTCAAATACTGGGGTCATACTGTAACCGATGTTGGGAAGTGTGAGACTGAAATATGCAGTTGGATTGCACAAATAAAAGTGGCCTTCGGTAATAGGAAAGAACTGTTAACAAAAAGTCTAAAGCAAGACACAAAGATAACGATAGTGAAAGCCTTAAACCAAGGCTTTCACTATCGTTATCTTTGTGTTTTGCTTTAGACTTTTTGTTAACAGTTCTTAACAGGACCACGCTATTATATGGATGTGAAACATGGACCTTAAGGAGGAATGTATCAGGAAATTAGAGGCATTGGAAATGTGGAAATGGAGGAGAATGGAGAGGATTAGCTGGACTCAAAACGTTACAAATGAGGAAACTCTGGAGAGAGTTGGTACAGATAGACAATTGATAAATGTATTAAAGAAATAGGAGGAAGAGTTGGATAGGACGCATTTTGAGGGGGAAAAGTCTACTAAATGAGGTCATTGAAGGTAGAACGGAAAGAAATAGAGGCAGATGCAGGCCGAGATTAGGTATGTTAGATGATGTAAGGATTCACTCATCTGTGGACATGATGAGGAAAGCGGAAGACAGAGAGAGAAGCGTGGAGGCGTTACATACCATGGACCTGGCAGTGGGCAGTGCATTAAGATATATATATATATATATATATATATATATATATATATATATATATATATATATATATATATATATACTGTATATATATATATACTGTATATAAATCCTTAGCTATTGAATCTTTCAAAATATTCACTTCTAAATCTAAAATTTAAACTCACTTTTTGTTTGAAGTAGCCATTATAAATTGAAAATTTATGTGATGTTGCCGTTTTAGTCCCTCCCATTATATTCATGCCGAACAAGCGACTGGGTCAGAAACAGAGGCGACGTGAGACGATACTGAACTGCGTCATCACAGCGTTCCCTCACGCTAACAACTACTGGGAGAAGGAAGGTCGGCGCCTCACAAGTTCCATCAAATATCGCATAGAAGCCTATGAAGAAGGAGACGGCGCATTGACCCTGTCGCTCTGCATCAGTGACCTAGGTCCCGCTGACTACGGTTTCTACAAGTGCGTGGCAGCAAATGGACTCGGCAGAGATGAGGACGACATGGAGCTGTTTGGTTAATATTTTCATGGTTTAAATCACTTCGATGTAATTATTGTCAATTTATCAACGGCACTGGTTATGTAGTAATAGCATGACAAGTTAGCTTTGCATATAAAATTACAATAACGCTAGACAGGATTTACTTATACAGAATATATTCAGAGTTGTATTTAATGTAGTTAGTGTGCCTAAAAAGACACACAAACAACATTAAATACAATTCTGGAACTACCAAAACTATCATCCAAAGTGATTTAATCCATTTTGCACTTTTTTATTTGTGTATTTATCTACAAAACTTCACGATATGCATACTATTCTTTATAGTTCACATACGTAAAAAGAAAATTACAAATCTACAGCAAGTTATCATAGGCCTACTATGCGGTAAATAAATTGAGTTCAAAATATTTAGTAAAACATTAAAAACCAATGAAAATTACAAATATATAAAATTAATAATCATACTATGGTGATCATTAATGAAAGTAATTTTAAAATTATAATAAGTAAAACATAAAAATTATAAAGAAATACATAGAGTAGTTAGTAGAAATACTTCAATCGTCAAACATTCATATAAAACAACGACAGAGAATAACTATGCAAAATAATCTACACAATATAGTACATTTTAAAGTAACTTAAATGTTATAATAATTGTAAAATACATGTAGGCCTATATCTTATGCATGATATCCTTTAGAGTAGTTAGTAGAAATACTTCAATCGTCAAACATTCATATAAAGCAACGACAGAGAATAACTATGCAAAATAATCTACACAATATAGTACATTTTAAAGTAACTTAAATGTTATAATAATTGTAAAATACATGTAGGCCTATATCTTATGCATGATATCCTTTTCGAACTTTAATTAATATCTAAAGATTAGCTGAAGACATCGAGATTTTGGTCCGCGAACGGCGATATAATTTTCATGAAACAGAAGTTTGAATCTCGATAGGACAAACTCCGATGTGTGTCGAGAATTATATACAAAGAATGAAGCGCTATTCAATAAAGAAGGATTATAATTCGAAGGCAATTCATTATGAAGCAATTTCTTATTTAAAGTTTTACTGACATTTCCACTGGCTCCAGCCTATACACATGTATATAAATAACCTTGTACAATTTTGCATTTCCCATATTATGACATGGATTTGATTGTTACAAAAAACTACGAAATTACATTTTGTATACTCACTGTGCTCATTTATTTGCTTACTTGACTTCTGGCACTCTTTTCGGTATACATCTATACTGAAAAGAGGGCTGTTCCTACAATTTGTATAATCCAGCATCCCCTAAACAATTGCATTGAAGTGGGACCTGTTTTATTTGGCTCATAAAATTATTATTATTATTACTATTAATATTATTATATAATCGAAATTGTATTTAATAGTGTTGTACTGAAACGTTGAATTACTATTATTATTATTATTATTATTACAATTAATAATAATAATAATAATAATAATAATAATAATAATAATAATAATAATTAGAATATATTAGTATTTTTATCGCGTTCAGTGTCGCATCTCTTGTTCTTCGATATCATGTATGCCCGTTCTACGACGTCAGAAAGTGACGTCAGTGACGGGAGAGCCCAGGACTCGAACCCCGTACACACTGATCCGCTGTCGGATATGCTATCGATGATGGTTGATATAAGTGCGATTATTCACCACCCGGGGAGGTAGAAGTGCGCTCAGATTATTATTATTATTATTATTATTATTATTTTATTATTATTTTTTATTACCCTGGACTGTATAAGGCCTTGGGCTAAATATAAGATAAAAAAGGACTTTATTTAATTAAAAGAAAGAGGAAAAAATATTTAAAATAGTTCCTCTACGCTCTGGGAGGCCGCATTCGCCAATGTGCCACGAATGCATACAGCATTAAAACGCTGGATTGCGATAGATAGGCGCTGCCATAGAAAGGCTTTTTCATGTTGGTCGCCTGTAATGGCACTGGTTCTCCTGCCTAATTCGTTTAAGAAGTCAGACGCGGCAGAGTTGATGTTGGCCAATGTCTCAATGTCCCAATGTCTACATCTTCCTGCAATTGACAGGAAGATGTAGGTCCTAGAGACTACGGCATATTTAAGTGTCTTCCTATTGGCAGCGGCTTCAGCAGCTGAGTCAGCAGCAGCGCATGAAAGGCTGAGATTGCTTGCTGAGAATGTATCCGTCACAATGACATCCCAGCTAATACACTTGCCTTCTGCCCAAAGAATTTGAGATACACCGTCCGGTCGTTTCCCATCCTAGAGGCTCAATCCCTGGGGCTCTTTTATGACCGGAATATTTGCGCGAGTTAGAGCACACCATACCAGATCATTCAGATACTGGAGTCTGCCGATTCTGCCAACGCTCCGCATGCACGAAAGGCCGTGAGTGCCCAGTGCATTGACCGATGCTCCGCAGACACAATTGTGTGGCTCACAAAGAGTAGAGCCCAGCCGAAGACCAACCGCTACTTTCACCAGGGACGGCGACACCGGGGGGGGGGGCCACCGAGGCCACTGAACCTTTGGCCCCCCTGTTTTGGGTCCTAAAATTACAGAAAATACATACAAGGAAACTTTTTGTAACGTAATATTTTAAGAAAAATTGGAGTTCAATTGATACAGAAAAATGTTAGTGACTGCTGAAAACCGATTTTTTCTGTGTGTTGGCAGATGATTTACTTATTAGGAATTCAAGAGGTACAAGATGTGGATAGTTGTTCAAGTGAAGGCGATAGAATTGTTAATACAAATTTAATGATATGATCTCAAGATAATCACAGTCACACCTATCGCACACATCCTTCCATGAGACATTACTCTCTTCTTTACCGACCTGGCTCAACAGCTCACAAATCTTTTTCACCCCTCCCCCACCCCCTCTCTTCCCACCGCTCCTCCTCTCATTCACTTTCACTGCCACTAACAGCTACACAAAATGACTGTGTGGCTTTTATACATTGTTCTAAAGAGAAATGAGAGCCAGCGAGCAAAAATATCTAAAGAGATTAGAGATGATAATTACAGTAAAGGAGAAATACGGAAGGAAATCCGTGAGTTCTACGATCAACGACATCGCAGCACTTTCGTATAGACAGCAGATTGTGTCCTGATATGGAAACATGTTAACACTATGTAGGCCTACTTCATGATGACAGTTGTAAGAAAATACAGTGCAAATCCAGCCAAATGTCCAACAAGTATTTGATTCAAATCAGATGTCAATTCAATCTGACGTCAGTTAATCCCTGCCCTTACAGTCAATCCTGTCATTCAGTTGAATTCCTTATCTTAATGTCGTGCAATTAGTCTGGATTCAGCCTCTGTTCAACGGACTGTAGCGAGGCACAAGACAAAGTAGCCAGGGATGGACTTGTAGTTGTATGCATTGCCGAGTCAATCTGCATTCAGTCTGACTTTTGCATTTAAAGAGTTACGTCTGTCAAAAATATGAATTATCTTTTATTAGAACAACATTAGCATATTCTAGGTTGTTTAGCTAATAACGCTTAAATCGTTCGGCTATAATTAATGCGCTTAAGTAATTCGATCAGTTAATCAGAATAACAATTGCTGTATAAGGTAAGCATAAGATAATGTAATTTATTTCTTATTATTGAAGATATAATCTCAAGTCATTAGTTAGTATATCATTCTTCAGTCGGAAAAAGGTTAGACCCTATTTGTGTGAAAGTAAGCCTGCTTTGCTCTACTAGCATATATTAGCTTGTCTTAATAAGTTTTAACTAATGCTTTTCATTGCAGGGATAAAGAACCATAACGGAATAAATATATTTCATGTATTTTAGGGACTATATCTATCCGAGATGGATTTCTGATTTTCAATACCCCTCCATTATTTGAATAAGTGGGTCTGGAAAACCTATATGTTCAAACAGTTCAAACTATTTTCGCACCCCCATGGTGTTAGTCGTATGGGGGACACTGAGAAGAAGACCGAGACTTGGGATGCTGGATGAATTGATGACTAATTCGTATGTTAGTATGAAGAAAGAGGCGGAGGATAGAAGTATGTGGAGGAGTATATACCATGGACCTGCCAATAAGCAGCGCACTACGATAGGATATACATGTATATATAAATATATACATACTTATATATATATATATATATATATATATATATATATGTATATATATATGTATATATATATATATATATATATATATATATATATATATATGATGTGCTTCCTTTAATTAAGTTCCTTATGCAGTGTCGCGGCTTGCGTTTTCGCGATTGATTTTCATTTTCTTCCCTTTGACCCCCCCCCCCCACTTTCAAAACCGTGCCGACCCCCCTCACTCTCACTGCATCGTCATCCAGGCGGAGGCCACAGGAAGATAAAGGCAAGGCTTTCAACCAGTCACCACTATGAAGAGTAGAAACAGCAAGCAGCCGGCCTTTTCTTGTGGGATTAACGCCTTCTCGAGGAGTTCCGAGTGCGCTTTGCCAGAGATTTTGGAGTCCCAAGCCTTCATTATTATTATTATTATTATTATTATTATTATTATTTAATAATAATATTATTATTATTACTGTTATTACTATTTTTTATTATTTATTATAGCATTTATATTTCTCTCTAGTGGTTAAATGAAATGACAAGTTAAACGTGCTTGTAATATATTCCTACTTACTCTTCTCTGTCATGCTCTCTTCAGATCGCTTCATTGACCAGTTTATCCAAGCTTAAGGGTACTCTTGATCATACCAAACCTTAATGCAGCCCGTAGAGCTTTAATATATATATATATATATATATATATATATATCTATATATATATATATATATATACTGTATTCATATACATATATATATGTGTATATATATATATATATATATATATAATATATATATATATATATCTATATATATATATATATATATATTTATATTTCTTATGAGATGGTTGTGCAATGCCTTCTTTGTTTATTGCTTAGTCTAATCTCAGAAACCGGACACAGTAGGGTACAGTGTAAATGGGAAAGTTTCAAGATCGATGCATTTATTTTTTGAAATTCTTCATTTGTGAGTAATTCTTCCATGCCTAAGAGGACAATTCGACGCCAATTTGATACATTGCCAATATCAAGTTTTTGCAGATGAGACTGAACTGACGTGTAACTTATGATGGTGTATTACAGAAGATTTGCTTGATCAACATTCACAATGTCTAGTTAAATAGAACCAATTCATTTATTGTTTAGACATCGACAGAGAACTTCAAGAACTTGAAGCCAGGTTCAGCACATCCAAAGCTCAGCTAGAACAGATTCAGCAGCTGCATCAACAACAGCTACTCTACCGTCAGCAACCTTTCCAGCACAATCCACAACACCTTCTTCATCATCAACAGCACAACGACACTTCACGCGCTAAGGTCATATTGATAGAAGGAAATAAATCCTCGGATCACCAACTGACTCGCTCTAACGCCGGACAACAGTCGGAACATGGTGAATATTTTAACATGCAAATTTAGAAAAAAAAGTCCAAGTTCGATGTTAGCATGGTCTACAAGATACATTAGCGAAATATAAATAGATTAAGCTCTATAATAAATTGTTTATTTAATGTTTGTTATCTTAAAAATGGTATAAAGCCGATATAGTTACAGTTTCTCATGCGGAACTTAGATGTGTATTTGTGTGATACATCTTGATTTACTCTATGTACTGTTTTAGATTGGAGAGAGTACAACGCAGCGCTGTCATCTAGTTGTTCACCCAACTCTCGCAGGCCTTACCCCGAGCACGTCGTCCTAGCGATTACGTACTGTAGCGTCCCAGCTATCTCTTATTTTCTTTCTCTTATGTGTAAAGTATAATGTATCGTCATTGCTGGAGATTAGATTAGATATCTATCGCATCGATGTTAAAATAGTGAACTTTTTGTGCAGTTACCAGGCGGCGACGACTAATAATTTCGAATTGCGAGCAGCAAATTTAGGCGACAGAAATCTTAATTATTACTCGCCGTTTAAATGACAACACTTTAATCCATTCGGGACACATTAGCAATGAATTTAAGACAACTGCTAAATATTTGAATGAACTGACTCTAGCTATACCTACACCAAGTTACCAACTATACTGATATAGGCCCATATATAGGCTACGCCTTATAAATGTAATTAACTAATGTAGAAGTAAATTTACGAAATTATAGCTTTTGTCAGAGAGTTATAAATGCTTGGAAATTATGATGTCCCAGAATAGAAATTCTGCATTAGCAACAGAAATTTAAATTAGAAATAAAAATTCAAAAAATAGAAATTCAAAAAATAGAAATTCAAATTAGAAGAAAGGAAAGCAAAATAAAATTCAAAATACTTTCCTCCAGATTCAATATGATCCAACTATAGTTGGAACAATTGTCAAAATCAATCAGGTATATGTATGTTCTGCATAAGAAACGAACAACAACACATTAGGCTTTGACATAAAAATGCAAAACTTCGCTGACTTACAATTTGCTAAATAAGCAGGTGTATAAGGCTAAAAATAAGACTAACCTAAAGCCAGTACAGAAAGTGTGCAATCAAAGTAATTTAAAATAAATAAATGAAGGTCATATATTTTTCATTGCTCCTTTTGATCATGAAAAAGAGAATGTTTCTGATGACACTCAATTGTAAACTTGCAGCTTGGGTATATAATAAGCATGAACCTGAAAAGTAGCTAGACCCAGGCTACACTTTTAACTAAAAAAAGTAGTTAAACTGAACTATTTTTTACCAAAGAATAAGCTAATCTAGGTATCTAAGTATCCCATCACCGTTCTACATCACAGAGCGGATGGTGCTTCTAGAGAAAGTGATCCAGAGAGTCTGCAGAGAGAGGGACAGAAGACCAATCAGTGGTGGAATTCCCTAAAATATCATGGTTTCCAATGGTTATGTTGGTTGGTGACGAAGGAATTATCTATGGAGAGAACAAGAGAGACGAGCTGTTCGTTCCTCTGTTTTCAAACATGGCGGCTGGTGCTGTTACTCGAGACAGTGTTCGAGCAGCTCTATCGACGGGTATTAGTTCTGATCAGATAATCATTCAGCAACTACCTCAGATCTAATTGTCATCTGTAAATGTTGCATAAGCTTCCAAATCTTCCACCTACATTCAGGGATCAGAATCAGATAAACGGCTGCGGAAGAGAGACAGGTTAGTGTTCGCCGAGAGAATTCTCTACAATCAGTTAAACTCTTGGTCGACGTCCAGAGTACGTAATTAAGCTCAGGACATTAACGTAATGGTGCGGAATAGTCCCAACAAACGACTACTGGTTGTCACTATGGGACGTCACGACGAAGCCCGGAGGTTCTAGAAGCGTCACAAACACGTTGGACCCAAATTGTTAGACGCGAACTAGTTTAACTTTGTATAGCTTAGTAACAAACCTTTGTTATTATTATTATAATACTATTATTATATTATTACTAGTTAGAAATTGGAATATATCCATGGCATTTTCTAAATGCAACTAAATTTAAATGCAATACGCCCATGGCATGATGGCAGTTATTAACTTACTAGTAAAAGACAATCAACTGTATGTTCCTAGTATTCTATTTCTTACTAAGTTAAGCCACTCTAACTGATTTGCAATTAGGCCTAACATTATTAACGAAATTTTAGTTGACGACTCGATATTTCCGCTAAGGCGCTTATTTAGGCATAATCGGCACCTTGCGGCAGAGTTTTTTCTGTCACGTTTTTGTCGTCAACACTTAGCTAAAACTTCACGGATATGTTTCTTACTTAACCGTGAACTTCGTCGAATATACTTCCATATTTGTTACGCAAGACCGCTGCTACAATTGGTGCAGCTCAAAGCTTGTGCAATCCAGGTTGGACTACTGCAATTCCCAGTTTTTTAATCTTCCTGGCTGCGAGATTTTAAAAATTCTCTTGAGCGAATACTTGTTTGTAGTTCCAATACACACATCCAGCACTTATTTTAAAGTCTTTGCACTGCTATTGTTGTTTATGACAACATAAAGCACTACTGAGATAAATCCTAGTCACTGAGCATAAAGAAGATCCAAAAGTGCAAATTCCAAAATCCATAAATCAGTCAAGTCTGCTGGTCTCAGTTGATTGTAAATAAGCAGGCCTTAGTCACTGGCTCTTTTTGGTAAGTGTAGGCCTACTTGTATAATGTAGTTCTCAGTTTTGTATTGAACTATGTGTTATAATGTTATTAATATTAATTGGTTTTAGTTAAGAGCCTGATGAGTCTTAAACAAGCATATAATTGCTTCCTGACACTGTAATGTTATGTTATGTTAACCTGTTACTCCGACGCGGTGTTCTAAATTAATTTCTCTTGTGACATCTAGCATAGGCCTATAAGCTTAACAAGTATAATCGGTAAGACATTTGAAAGCATTATTAAGGATAAAATTATTAGCTTCTTGGAAGAATATAACTTAATTAGAAATAGGCAGCATGGTTTTATTAGTGGGCGTTCCTGTTTAACTAATTTTGCTAGATTTTTAGAATATATTAAAAAGAAAGTAGATAATAAAATTAGCATTGATATCTTATATCTAGACTTTGCTAAAGCGTTTGATAAAGTTCCACATAAAAGATTACTTAGCAAGTTGAAAGCACATGGAATAACGGGCAAACTTTTAAAGTGGATAGGTAATTGGTTAAGTAATAGAAAACAAAGGGTGTGTGTCGAGGACGAGTTCTCGGAATGGGCAGCAGTGAAGAGTGGTGTGCCACAGGGCTCTGTTTTAGGACCTCTATTATTTTTAGTTTACATCAATGAAATTGACATAGATATTGTATCTAAATTTAGTAAATTTGCAGATGATTCTAAAGTAGCAAAGATAGTAAACAACATTGAAGATGCTGAGATTTTAAAGTATGATATTGTAGGGATTTCTAGCTTCTTCGCACACGATTCGTGTAAAATGTAGTGGCATTGCCATTAGTTAAGATATTTCTTTGATTCGTTTTATAATTTGGACATTATTAAGCAGTGTGAGCTTGGCTGACTTTTTGCAAGTCTATGGAGGCGTGGCCTATCACGCGTGAAATAAAAAGAAGCGACGCGCGGGAATCTTGGCAGTCCGATAAACAAGCGTGTGACTGTCGCGTGTGCTAATAGTGTTTCATTAATAGCGCGGTGTGCGGCTTCTTGCAGATAAAAGCGTATACGTATATATTAAGAGAGATATTACGATACATTAAGTGATATATTAAGAGCATCGTACGTGATGAGATAATAGTTATAGTTATAGAATCTGTAGTATAGATAATTATTAAGGGAAGTAAAGATAACGCTCGAGGAGCAGCCTTCGAGAACTACGAGGGACGTGTCGGTGAGAAACCCGACGAGAGATCACGGAAGGACAGGTCGGGCAGGAAGTAGGGAGTGCAGAGAAGCCATCAACGTCAGAAGACCTGTTTCTGGACTCCGACGAGTGCGGCGAGTCCGGCGAGTGCGGCGGTCTACTGTTTCTGGACTCCGGCGAGTGCGGCGAGTCCGGCGAGTGCGGCGGTCTACGTCAGAAGACCTGTTCCTGGACTCCGGCGAGTGCGGCGGTCTACAGTTTCTGGACTCCGGCGAGTACGGCGAGTCCGGCGAGTGCGGCGGTCTACAGTTTCTGGACTCCGGCGAGTACGGCGAGTCCGGCGAGTGCGGCGGTCTCTCATTGATTTTCATTGATACGGACAATGACGCGATAGAGTTAAATAAGAACCTAACTTGCGGGATAGGACTCGCTAAACAGTTATTTAGTTATGTGCAATAGAGTTCGTAGTTGACTCTGTTTTACACATATAATACTGATATACGATTAATAATTCTGTTAATTTGACTGTTCTTGCCTGTGTTTGTCGTAATTACTTTGTTCTATAGATAAACGCGACTAGTACTTCCAATCTGGTAGTCAGCGACGGTATACAATGGAAGATGCTAACGTCGTATGGCAGCAAGACTCTGCACCAACCCCTGACAGTGCAGAGTCGCTCAATCGACTGATAGATGATCCGCCAAGTCGCGGTGAATCGCGACATTCTTTACCGGTCTCCGTAACAGTAGTTGCTACTAGGACACTCGATCCTCTCTCGATATATCAAGGGAGCGTTACTCCGACAGAGCGAGAAACCTTTCTCGCGCCCGAGGCGGACGCCCCCCGCCTACTTACGTCGGCCGCCGGCCCTCTCGACAGAGCGGCGCCGTTGCGACCGACGGCGGTGACGACGCAGCGGCCGCCGATAGGCGACGTCGGCGCTGCGCCGCACCACAATATAAAAATACACATACAGAAATAAGGATAAAGATTGGCTAATGTAGTTCAATGCTAAGAAATGTAGAGTTATGCATATAGGGTATAATAATTTAGAAATTGAGTATACATTGAACAATATAAAACTAAAATCCACAAACAGTGAGAGGGATTTAGGCGTCTTTGTGGATAGCTCTTTTAAATTTAGTGAAAATTTTAATAAAGTTGTAAATAGTGCTAATTGTGTATTAAGAATGATTAAAAGAACAATTGCATGTAGAAATAAAGATATTGTGGTAAGGCAATATAAGGCTCTTGTACGGCCCAAACTTGAATACTGCGTTCAGGCTTGGTGCCCATATCTTAAAAAAGATATCGATAAATTAGAAATGGTACAAGCCAGAGCAACAAGATTGGTATTTGACTGTCAAAAACTTAGTTATGAGAATAGATTAAAATTTGTAGGATTAACCTCTTTAAGTTAGAGAAGAACTAGAGGAGATTTAATAGAAGTTTTTAAGATACTCAAAGGCTTCAGCAAAGTTAGCCATAGTATTTGGTTTAATTTATTAAACAACAGAAACACAAGGGGACATATTTATAAACTTAGTAAATTTAGAAGTAGACTAGATTTAAGGAAACTTTTCTTTAGGCAGAGAGTTATAAATGCTTGGAATAGTTTGCCAAGCGAAGTTGTGGAAGCAGAATCAGTGAATGCTTTTAAAAATAAATATGATAAACATAAGAACATGTAAATTAGATGCTAATTGCATGTTCAGTGTTATACATGGCTATGTATAAATTTGACATGTTGACATGAAGTCTGTATGATTTGATTAATTTTAATTGGTTTTAGTTAAGAGCCTGATGAGTCTTAAACAAGCATGTAATTGCTTCCTGACTCTGTAATGTTATGTTATGTTATGTTATAACTTTCACGCTCTAAGCCATGTAATCGTTCATAGAATTTATTTCCACCATGCTGCACCGCAGATCTGAAATTAGATCTCTTCCTTCAACTCTTCGTCATATCGGCGTGTTTAAGTGCTTTTCTATATGGTGGGTCAATTGAAAAGACCAACCTTTTTTCATCTCTTTTCTACCCACTGTTCATTAATTGCGACCAGCAACTGGACCGTCGTTTTGGAATGGGACCGTCGTTTTTGCTCGCCGTCTTGATTTTGTCTCAATAGTGCTCGATGTTATCATTGATGACTGTAGCACTCTAATTGTTGATATTATTATTATTTTAATATTTAATACAGCATTAAAACAGTGACGTACGCAAGATTAATAGCATAACATATAGGCTATAGCTAGCCTATATATTATGCTTTATGCTGATCTGATGTTCCTTTTTGATCTGATCGATTTATGCTGATTTGATCTTCCCCCACAGATCTGAAATTCTGTTCTCTCCATTCTGCGCACCACCACATCTACTCCTGATCAGCTGTTCCTACTTTACAAACAGCTTCATAGGCGGTTTAAAGCTTTTTCTCTGTGATTTTTCCTAACCACCAAATGTCCACGAACTGAGACCAAAACGTAAACCTTCATTGTGCTAGTACCCTTCCTTGGACTGATTACCCTGATTTTGGCTAGCACCGTTTTTGAATCCCTCACTCTGCTCATCGGTTTTGATTTGGTTCCACCTTGCCCGATATTGTCATGGACAACAGTAGAGCTCTAATCGTATTATTGTTGTTTGTTTTTGTTGCTGATAAGACTGAAAAACAGCTTACTGCTCTTGTTACAGTTCTGTTGACATGCCCTGCCTGTTGTTGTGTTGTTGAGTCGTGATTCAGTTTTTGTCGTGATTAGGCGAGTGGTTAGGCAGTGATTAGCTCACGGGAGTGTTGTGTCGCGCTGAAGTTACTTGTACGTTACGCTGTTTGTTACGTTAGAGTTTAGATAAAACTTATACTTCTCACTTGTGTCTAGTCAAGTATTGGTTAAATATGAGTGACGTAAGGTTAATGGCAGCTGGTGGTGAAGAATCAGCATCAACGTTAGGTTCTAATAAGTGTGATTCTCGTTCGGCAACGCTGAACTATAATACAACTACTGTTACTGGCTCGGTAGCTAATATTACCATTAACGGTGAACAATACGCCAACGGAGAGGAGACAAATGCCAACAGGCAACGTGGGAGTCGTGATTGTTCCTTGTTGGTAGCTCCTGTGTTGCGTGTGGAAGAATTAAAAGAAGAAGAGTGTGGAGATCGATTAGACCCTTCTTCGGGTGCGGCATCGAGCTGCTCGTCTTTATATGGAACAGATGACGAAGCAGGCCTTAGTGGCGAGGCGTCCGATGTTGACAGAGAAGTTTCAGCAAGTCGAGGTGATGACAAGGAGGAAGGTGAAGTCAGTGCAGCATTTGTTATACCAACAGACGAGCTGAAGAATAAAATTATTGCACAGGTAATTATTAAGGAAGTTAGTATGCATGTATGTACATATTATTTCATACATACTGTTAAAATTAGAAATATTGTGTATAATTACAAGGTTTCCTTAAGTTAACTTTAGAATGCTTAAGATAAGCTGTAAAGATATGTAAACATTTAATTACAGGTCGATTTTTTATATTTATATATTCATTTACCATACCTAGAAGGGTTTGACAACTTTGTACAAATCCACATAACTGTAGGTACATTTTACTTACAAATAACAGTCAAAAGAAGCAATTGATGTGATAGCTAAGTTTACACAAATTATTAAAAAATATAAAAGAAATCTAAAAGTAATGAAGACCTACATTTAGAAAATAATTCATTTATGAAGTTAAGATATATAGCAATAATATATTAAAATTTCTCTCGTGTTTTACTCGGGTGTGGTTGAACCACTGCAGAATAGGGCAACTGCAAAAAATCTGAGCACTGCGTGTACGTAAGAGGCGAAAAAGGCAGAAGGTGATGATGGCAAGAGGGGACCCACCTCACAATGAAATATTTTCCCCAGGATTAAATGGTAATTAATCCATCTAACTGAGGAAGGTAACAGGATACCACCTCAGAATGCATACATTTCCAAAGCTATAGGCTACATAAGGTATAAATAATGCATAGACTTTGTGAAGGGATTAACTTGTTGATCTAAGGAGGAGTGCTCTTATGGAGCGAGAAAGCAGACTTTGAGTGTGAATATTTACCTTGAACCTGCCACTTGACAGTGCACTGAAGAGAGATATTAAAATTAAATTAGATATTTTTATGTAGCTTCTCAACTAATAAAAGCTAAAAGATCACTTTAACGTCAGTTTTCTCACTCGAAAGCGATGTCAGTGAGGGGGAGCCCTGGATTTGAACCCTGCTCATGATCCATGGTCGAATATCTTACCGACATCGCCACTGACTCCAGCGAGTAATAATCATATGATTACTACAATGGAAAGATAGTCAGTACTTACTATTTATAAATCTTGATTAACATTTATTTAAAAAGGCCTGTTAGTTTCAATATATCTTAGTGCACTGCCTACTGGCAGGCCCATGGTATATAATGCTTCCGCGCTTCTCTGTCTTTCGCTTTCATCTTTATGTCCTCATATGAGTGGGTCTTTAAATCATCTAATATTCCTAATCTCAGCCTGCCTCTGCCTCATTTCAACTGAGCTGTTGTTCATCAAAAGCTACATTTATTGATACAGCAAAGAAAGTAGGACTTCTTTAAGTCTGTTTTCATTATAATTACAGGAAGAATTAGATTAACTGAAGATTTCACATGTGGCAGTGTTTGATATCTAATCTTAATATTTCTAAGATCTCCTTTTTTGTCAAATGTTATGTAAATTTAAGCAATCAATTTTCATGAGTTCAAATTTTTTCATTGTGTCATTATTTATTTCATTGCAGGTCGAATTCTATTTCTCTGATGCAAATATCGTGTGTGATGCTTTCATGTTGAAGCATGTTAAGCGAAATAAACTGGGCTATGTGAGTCTAAAGCTTGTTGCATCCTTTCGAAAGGTTAAATCATTGACGAAGGACCACAGAGTTGTAGCATACAGTTTGAGACAATCAAGCAAGCTGGAAGTAAATGAAGAAGGTATTTGCTTCTATGTTATTCATCAAATCATATTATTTGTTATTTGTTCTCTTCAACACTTGTTTTTCTAAATGGTTTAGATGAATCAATTTGTAGTGACATGTTATGGGGGATGTTTCTGGCGTCATACTTGTATGAAGAAATGGATGTTAAATCATTATTATTTGTCTTGAAAATTATTTACCTTTTGTATATATCATGTAATTTCTTCATCGGTATTCTTCTATAAAAGGCCATGATTACTAATAACCTGGGAATGCTAAGAGGAAATGAATACTACAACAAGGAAAACTATGCAAAGAAACTTTGACTCATGTGGTACGCCATGTGTGAAACCTTACGAAGGTGTGAATGATTAATTGTATTTGGTTAATAATAATTTTATTTTGTAAATATTTTCTATTTAATCACAGTAAAGTTCCTTAAAATGCACAGTACTTGGTTCTACTTGTGTACTAGTTTATAATAGCAAAGCTTTTCAGTTCACCTAAATTTGATATTCAGTACATTCATTTTACTAATATTTAGTAAACATCATTATTATCCTGCCTTGAATCTCAGTTTAATAGTTTAATTACTCTTTAGTAACAGAAAATATCAGGAATATGATTATGAATTATTATGAGCAGAAATACAAAATGGATCGCCATTCAATTAATCGGCACTTTTGCGAATTATGTACTTAATATATTAAAGTTAGATACATCTCTATTGATGACATTGTATTAAATGAACTGATATGTTGCTTTGGGTAGGTACTAAAGTAAGACGCATTGATCCGCTACCAGAATACGATGAAAAGGCTCCCTCGCGTACTGTAGTTGCTTTTAATCTACCGTCGTCGCTAACCTCTTCAGCTGGCCCATCGGTGGAATCAGTGAGTGAGCTTTTTTCAGGCTATGGAGAGATCAGTTTGGTGAGGGTGCTACGTCCTGGTAAACCACTGCCTCCTGATGTCAAACGTCACGTCTCCAAACATCCTGAGCTCCAGTCGCACAACTCATATGCCGCTGTCGTGGAATTTGAGACCCCTGAGTCAGCATTGGCTGCGAGCAATGCCATGTCTGATAGAAACAACTGGAGAACTGGGCTAAGAGTGGCATTGCTTCAATGTCAGCAGCAGGGTAGAGGATCAGGCAATAACGCTAAGAAAGGTGGAGGCGATAGAGATGGTAAGAGTGGTTCGTTGAATAGATTGAGAGAGCGTGGTGGGGGAGGATCAGATGTTGAGGACACGTTTGCTCAGGGAGGAGGAGGAGATGGTGGAGGGAGTAGAAGGAAATCATGGAATGCTGGAGGTGAAGGTTCACGTGCTGGAGCCGGTGATAGCAGTGAAAATAGGAAATTTGAACTGGAGCTGAATAACACAAAATCTTCTAACGGTCAGAAGGGAAGAGTGTTGCGCAGTTCACTGAGTCCACATCAGGATCCTACTAGACTGAGTCCTTGTCACTCTACTCACTCCTCACCCAAATCAAGCCCCAAGTCCAGTCCACGCTCCAGCCCCACCGCACGCAGGAGGAGTGTTCCAGCTCAATCACCCCTCACAATTGTTGAGTCTGTTAGTGCAGGGAACAGCCCCTCGCAAAGTCCCTGGGTTCAGAGGAGACTCAAGGCTGCGAGTGGCAAACCTGATGGGGCTCAGCTGTCAGCATCAGCTGGTAACAGTCCTGGTGCCAGTCCAAACATGAGACGTAAGGACGTGGGGCCAGGGTCAGGGGGGGATAAGTCGTCGAAGCAGCTGTTGAATGTTGTGAGACAGCCAAGAGGTCCTGATGGGTCAAGAGGATTCCAGTCGGCTCCTCGAAATGACGAGGCAGCAATAAGTGACTGTAATGGTGACATAGAGAATGGGTTCATAGGGTCGCATGGTGAATAAACTAACCACTGCAGCAGGTTCATCATGATCGTTTTAAATATAATTTTATGTGCGATGATACATGCATATTTATTTTTATATTCCAAATTTAATACTGTGGAGGTCAACAATCGTTTAGCATCCATTTGGTTTTGATTCTGCTAAACTTTAAGAATCAGATGCCTTAATTTAACCTTAGTCTCTTTCTAGTGTTGTTAGTCTCTATTGATCTATCTCGTCCTTTCTTGCTTCCTGTGAGCTTCTTCTCTCACTCGATTAGTAATTGCCCTTGCTTGTAATTGCCTTTCCATTGTCTGGAACTTGTAGAAAATTGTGTAACTAGATCAACTTCTGTTTCATGACGTCCCTGACATCATCCTTGTATGAGGAAACAGATGTTAAACCTTTATTATTATTATTATTACTATTCATTGGGGCCTATATTCCTGGTGATTATTGTTGAGAGATTTAGTCTTTTGCATTTCAATTTCTTAACAGGCTTTGTGAAAGCTTAGGATAGTTTTATGTTTGTCTTTAATTTACATTTGCTTAGACCCGTGGTTCCCTAATATTTTTGGCTACCTTCTCCTTCTTGGACTTTGTTATATCAACTACCCCACCTTTTGATCAAAGATAGTTTTTCCCAAGTAAATAAAATGGAGAGTAAAGGTACTTTTACATGTTTGGTATTAGATCCTGTCAAGAGAATGGAACTATATTCTCTTGACAGGATCTAATTATATATTTTTACAATATTCTCAAAGTTTAGACAGGGTGGAGGCCAAATTGAAAGAATTATTCATTATTTCATAAAACTCCTGAGTGAGATCATTCCCAGCGTAAGATACGATTTGCGTGGAATAAATAGATATCTAATTATGATACTAATAATTATTATGATACTAATTAATTAATTAATTAATTATTATAATAATAATAATTAATTATGATACTAATGGTGCCGGTCTGATGATCCAAAAAACTGTAGGGCAAGATGAAAAAATATTTATGGTGGGAAGAGATGTTTTTCAACCTACAACGGAAAGTGGAAGTAGTAGAACATGAGCGAAGATCAGGAGGCAGAGAGTTCCATACAGTAGCTAGTGGAGAAATAAAATGAACATTTACCCAACGAAGTGAGAATATTACGAATTTTGAGCAGTTTTGCATCAGAAGAACCATGCTTACGAGAAGGTCGATATAGGATTAGGAGATTAGAAAGGTAAGAAGGTTTACCAAAGAGAAGTGCTTTGAAAGTTAACAGTGCAATTTCAAACTTAATTCTTTGAACCACAGGAAGCCAATGAAGATTATTAAGCAAGGAACTAGAGGTGGCCTGAAGCCTTAAGGATCGACAGACACGTGCTAGAGAATTCTGAACGCGTTGCAAAAGCATGAGAGAAGAAGGTAAACCATATAGCAATGAATTGAAGTAGTCAAGTTTAGAATGAAGTATTGAGTTAACAAGAATTATGGATGAATTTTATCGAGAGATAACTGTATCTGTGTCTGATTTGACGGAATTATGATAAATGTCCCACCTCCAAATCACTCATTTGAAATGTTATTTGATTTGAAGTCAGATTTGCCATTTTTATGATGTTGTGTAAGATAATTGCTAAGTAATGGGGTTCGCACATTAATATTCTACAGCTCTTCTAACTAAATGAGCCAATACGAACATGTAATATTAATTTTACGAATAATATACTCTTTAGCTACTATTTTAGCTATTGTAGCTAAGATGGATAATATGTTTTTATTGTTGAGACTGGTTTAAGATTTCAGCTTTTCTGGAGCATTGGTTCCCAAGTTGGCACTCTGAGCTAACCTGTTAGTGTTTTAAACGCTGTTTTATTTTGTTGTAGATGGCGTGTGATGATGCACCTATCTTACTTGATGGATCTGTGGCTGGCTCTTTCTCAGTTATTGATATGATATGTGCTATTATATACGGTGACTAATATAATTGATTCATTGGTTGTAGTCAAGTTTTTCTAACATATTTACTGTAAGTAACTAGCCATACTCGTGAAGATGCTATTTCTCTGATAGTTTTTTGCTAGTGATTGTAAAAAGTGATTATGTAACTGTGTCTGGCTAATAGCAGTCTAATACTTAAAATGTAAATGATGACAGTGCTAGTTCTAATGGTGTTTTGTGTTTTGTCTTAAGAATCATTACCTCCTATTTGCAAAATTTGTACCTCCTCTTAATAGTCTTAGATATCCCTTTAAATTTGCATCATATTGTCATTTATGTTATGCTGAAAAGTTAGCGATGACATTTTCATTTGTTCACTTGTCATTTTATTAGCTAGTTATCTTGATTTCTCTTCTGACCTGGTACTTTTTTTTCGCAATTTTTAAGATCTCTATGCTTCATCTTGACTGGTAATACCATTTAACATTTTTTGTCGACTTCACTAATCTCTCACAGCTCGGCTGGCTTATTCTATTTGCCTTTTTCTGGTCCTTCCCGAATTGCATCTCTGGGCTTAGTTACATTATTGCTGCTTCAATTCTGATTTTCTCTGCTTGACTGATCTTTTACATTCATATGCCATACCAACACTCGAGTCCAATCTCATTCAGCTCTTTGTTCCATGTCCCATTGTCTCAACTAAAATAATGATGTAAAATTTGTTAAAATTTTCATTTTTTGTTCTCTCTCTTGTACATGTAGAATTTCTCATGACCCAAATAATTTTTATGAATTCTATGTCAACTTATTTGGCTTATAGAAAAACTTGATACATTGAATTAATTTCAAAACAGTTGCTTTCTTATTGGTCCATTAGCTTAATAACATGATACCGCTTTTTGCATTGTCGTGTAGTTCTTAATTCACTACCTTAGAACTGTTTTATTCATTTACTAATTTAAAGAAAATTCAGATATGTATGTATTTTTTAAATTCACAATCATCCCTTAAACTTTTCTTTTTATTAAATCCATTTGACGTTCTCTGTTTCTTTTTATTTAGCTATCTGTGCCATATCCTGTTCATAAATTTGTTAATTTTCTACTTTTCTCCCAAAACAGAATGCTATTCATTTCCTTCTTGCCTAATTTTTCTGAAATCACCTACTCAAATATCGTTTAGAAAATTTGTAAAAAGTGGAGGGCAGCTTTATGTATTAAACTGTAAGAATATAGAGGAGGAAATGTTACTTATTGCTTTGATGATGTATGTTATAGTATTCTTCATTATATTAGTATCCAGGATGATGTTTTAGGATATTTCATTGTTAATTAACGGACACTATTGACTTGTTTCATCGAAGTCTTTCGATACAGTTGAGAGCGTAACATTGCACAGAATATAAATAATCAACCACACGGTATAGTATTTGGCAGAGATCAGTTTTCAGGATTGAGGGAGCAAACTCAAGAAATTTTCAATTTTGTTGTCATTATTCAGGGGCAAAGGATACTTTTGCCCCCATGAATATTATTGGAGGGGGGCGAGCCAGTTTAAATTCTGATACATTTATAATATATAATAATTTAATAATACGATGCACTATTAAGTAATAATTTTATGGTACGACAATATTCAGGTGCAGTCTGTAATTGCAAAAGAAGGTTGTAAAATAAATTATATAATTCTTAAATCCTGCATGCCTGAAATTACTCTATGTTTGCGTATGCCTAATCTGAATACACGAATATTATTTCAAAGCATAAGTTTCCTAGCTTTCACTTTAGCAAATGTAGAAACAAATTTCATCAAGTCAGTCTATGACAATCATCAATGTATCTGGTTTGAGGCGTCAAAATTTTACATTCTAGCCCAGTAGACTACACAGCCAGGTATCCATTGACCATAGTTCCATACATCCGTCCATATTTTGACATGACCAGTATGCCTACAAACCCTTATTAGCACTTGTAATATAATTTAATATAGCTTAGTAATTAAGATGTATAGTATTATTTTTAATATTTTTACTTCTAATATAATCTTACATGCGTCTACTAGGCTACTACTATGGCGTATGTATTGCATAGGGCCTATAGGCTATAAATTTCGATGCAAACTGAATGGACTATGACCGTCACAATTGACTCTAATGCACTAATGATTATGTTACGTTCATATTAAGTTGATTACGTACTAATATAATGATGTTTTGATTCAAGCTGATGCCAGCTTAGGCTACTTCAGAAAGCTGACTTTAATGCCGACTCCGGCCAAAATGACGTGTGCAGTGACATCGTTATCACGCTTAATTTCAGCTGGATAACCTTGAGCTCGGCAATTGTTTAGCCTACTGCATGATTTTATACAATGTCATAATTCCCATGTTTTCGTTATATAATGCCATACCTGATTTAGGCTGATTAAATACATAAATTTATGATAAAAATTTTAATTAATAAAAACATATTTGTGAATAATAATATATTAGCTAAGCTCACTACCGAGAAAAATTGTTGGTGGTCAAGCTTTATAAGATGAAAAATTATTGAGGGCGAAACGATAAGTTTGTCCCGCAGACATTATTGGGGGGGGGGGGGGCGATCGCTCCCTCTGTCCACCAGCTTCGCGGCCACTGCGTTATTGCAATGTTAATCATGTAGAACGTAAAAGCACATATCACACAAGGTCTGAACTGAAGTCAGCAAGACAGAGATAGATGTTGTCTCTTCAGGAAGCATGCAGGATATAAGAAAGAGTTAAGCATGAGATTGGCCACTTCAACTTGTTAAGGGCTAGCTTTTTGAACTTTGAAAACTACAATTCACCCAGTTTTATAATTGTGATAGCAACAACACTGCTACAAAGTACTATTTAGTGAGGTGAACGACAAGGTTTTGGACGTTCTTTTTACTCACCTGCTTGGATTTGTCTCAATAGTGCTTGATATAGCTATGGATAACAGTAGCCCTCTAATTGTTATGTTATGTTATGCAGTCTTTGTGTTAATACTTGCCATTTGTTGCAGTCTCCTATTATTAACTTATCCTGATAAAATATTGAGGGTTTATTAGGTGCTCAGTTTAGCTGTATTTACATACTACTAGTTTTTGATAGTAGGTTATTTTACAGCATGCATTCTGCTAATTTTTTGTCAGTTTTTTCTGTTTGAGTCAATTCTGATTCAAAAGAGTGAATTTTTATTAAGTCATATGTATAATAAAGAAGGACTCGATATAGCTATTGCTTTTGTATCTTGGAACTGTAGATATTCATTCTTAAGACATTCCCTATATCTGCAGTTCAGTGCTGCTGGATTGCAAATTAATTTATAAATTCAATATTTATTTTTGTTGGTAAATAATGCACAACTTAATTTACTGGAAATGTGCGACGACTTGATCATGTCTTCTCTTTGTCTGCTGAATGACTCTCATTCTGACATTACTAATCAGGCTCTACTCTCTAGCTCTGTTTGTTTGTGATATTGGTCTGCAAATAATTGACAATGCAGAAATATTTGTTGCTGTACTTCTTATTGGTTTTTAGTGCACATTTCGCACATATCTGCCTAACTTGTGCTTACGTGGTGGTACACACAAGACACAAGTGTTTACTGTTTAGATATAATAGTGTGTGAGTAAGTGTGAATATCTCATTTTGCTGTTTTGTCCTATAGCTAATTATAATTTATAATTACCAGTTGATATTAATTTGTAAAGGATGTATCATTACATTGAGAAATGCTTATGAAAATTTATAAAATTATGTATTTACCAGTTTATACAAGGTGTGTTTGTTGATGGTTTTTTTTAACTCTGATACTGCAATTAATTGTTAATATGAAGAGCTACCGTAGTTGTAACACGTATGCACTAAGTGCATTGAAGTGGTTGAATTAAGAATATTTGTTGGCTAGTAATATTTTTACTATTATTCTTTTTGAAATGATTCTAGCTTATTTTAGCAATAGTTACTATATTGTGTATAATAAAATGGTGTGATTAGAAAAGTATGAAAGACTTTTTTCAACAGTTGCTAGTATTTCATTCCAGAATTCAATCCAGATTCTGTATAAACTTTATTTAATGAGGCTGGTTTGTGCCTACGATAGCCAGGAAGCCTATTTAACTATTTTCTTGAAACTTATAAGAAAATAATATAAAATGACAAAAGCTAAAGCATAAATAAAGATCAATAAATTTTTCTACTGACGACAAATTTCATTCTAATATCTTTAAGAAAATGTTGTGCTCACATGATACTCTGAAAGTCTCTACGAAATTCAGTTAGAGAAGTGTAGGACGTAGTCTAAGAGAAATCTGATGACTTACGGCAAGATAGAATGGCGTCTTGCAAGTCTTAAAAGGACTTTCACATTTTCGAACAAAACTTATCAATAACTCTTTGTTAAAATAATTAAATTGCATAATATATATTATAGATGTTCTTATTGGCTAGTTCACTTGACAACAACGTACTGGTTCGGGATTAGTTACGACGTTAATTTTTCTTCGCATGCATGTAATTTCTGGTTTATTATATATTTTAAAGCTCCTTTCATACTCATGTCTCTGAGACTCTTGTAGGTAGATAGGCTTGTAGAAATTGGACGAAGCGAAATTTAACAGAATTTTGCGTATAATTCCTATATAATTTCTGTATATTTATATTTATCGTAAACGTTTGTTATTTTGAGATAATCTACTAGTTAACCGGTTGAGATGGTATTGTTACTATCAAGGGGACACGACTTAAAATAAACAGGGTGTAAATGGCAAGGCTTGAGAGGATTAGCTAATTTGATGAGGGCACTGTTTATCATAACTGAGTTATAAACTCGTTTGTATACACCGGCACAGTAGCGACTTTTGATGTAATTATGCTAACGATCATCTATAGTATTACTGTTAACTGTTAACTATATTTTTGATTTAATGCAGATCGTAATTTCTAATAGTTATTAGAAGATATAGTCCATAATACCATTTGTGCAAATCAACGTGAATTCATGGTATATTCTATCTTGGTTTTCATATAGTAAATATTTATTTATTTTTAACCTTATTTTAGTCCAGATTATGATGAACTATAAACTAGAGGAAGGCGGAAGACAGAGAAGAGTGGAGGCGTTATGTACCATGGACCTGCCAGTAGGCAGTGCACTAAGAGAGAGATGATGAACTAAAGTTATATTGGAGAAAGAGAATTTTTCTTGGTATATTTAATTTATTTTAAATATGGGCGAATTCTATTGTCAAGTTATTAAAGCTTAGTTAAATTTAAATTTGTATTGATAATTTCTTAGAATTTAACGTGTAGGCCTTTTTTATTGATAAGATAGACATAATTATCAGAAAGCTATTTTATATCTATCTTTATTTCTATAGCTGTTGATGTAACTTCTACAATTCTTGGTAAGATGTGGTTTTTGTATTTGGAGTTAAAGACGTACTACATTGAAATATGAGTAAACTTTAATCATTCCACTCTTGTGTTGTTTTGTTTCCACTTTTAATTTAGAAAACAACTTAATTATTGTTGATTTCAGTAGCATTTACCGAGATATCATTACATTTATGAAGCTTTTAATGCGTGCTTTTGTATCTTGTATAATTTCTTTGTGGGTAGTCAAAGAACAATCGTTGAGTTTATAGTGAAGTTCTTAGGTTGGTCTGAGTCTAAACCAAAACTCGAGGCACCAACATGTTGAAAAGTGGCAGTCTTCGTTGCATCAGTATAGCATTGGCTTTATTTGGCTATGACAATTATCTATAAAATTATGCTGATGTTTGGGGTTGTTTTTACTGTTGAGTTGGATTGCATAATGCATTTTTGTAATAAGCGGGCCTACCACTTACATCAATAATCAAAACTGATTGTAGTCTAAAAGACTAAAACTCCATCTCTAATTTTTAAATTTTAGGCATATAGGGAGCCTAGGACTACGTCACTAATTCTAGAAAACATAGTAGCATATAATTAGCCTCTTCTTTTTCAAGACTAAGTATTAAATCTATTATAACACTGAAACTGCTGACATTTAGTAACTCTAGCCGAATGTCAGAATGCCGGATGTTCCTATACTCTACAAATGTATATCGTTACTGAACAAATTGTTTACAACGATAGCTGCTGTAGAACTTCAAAGACCTTCTAAGAGCTATTACGTCATTTTCGCGATGAGTCAATACCTCCCACATTCCGAATATATGATTTGGAATTTCATTATTTCTGGTTGATTGACTGCTTTCAACCATTTCATTATTACATGGCGAAGCATAATAGATGATATGTAATATTCTGTACATAAACATTATTCACATCGGCAAGAAGTGGGGGGGGACAGAATTAAAACTAGGGATTAAACCCCCTTGTCGACGAGCCTGAAGATAATACTACAAAAAAGTAATGTTCACACACAGTCCGGAAACTGTATTGTATAATGTATAGGCCCTATATAATCAATATCTTAGTCTAATGTAGTGATTTGGTTACAATTAATTTAGAATGCCAATTGCCTACTACTACATGTAGATAATCCTTGGACTACCAAAAAATTCCAAATAGGTCTTCAATTTGATTAAGCCTTATACTACATGTATTTCTTTACCAAAGACTACAGTATTTATATGAACCAATTTTGGTTTAAAAAAATTGCAACAACATTTTTAAATTTTAAGTTTAATGTGTTAGGTTTGTGGTAATAGTCTTGTCTAGTGCAGTGTCAATAATAATAATAATAATAACCTCCAACAATTTCTATAGCAGTGTCATGGCCGGTGTTCGGTCTTCGAGATCGCTTTACAGATTCCTGGCAGGTTATTATTAATCCTTTCCATGGTTAATCATATCTTTGCTATTGATAGCCCCAATCGGCAGCAAGCTAGCTTCGATACAAGATTAACCTTCCATGGGGCCAAGGGGATATCCATCTTTACTTGACTGACCTGGGCTTTGAACCCAGGCCACTTGTATCCGAGGCTAACACTAATAATGACGGTGTTTGTTTAATTAAAGCTCACTTTTAACTTTTTCACTGTGGACAACATAGTCCTATTTAACTCATTGTAGGCCTACCAGCGTTATTAACGTGTTCCCCCCAACAACTCATTGCAAATGGAAAGTTCCCCAAACAACCTTCGATTTCTGGTAGGACCATTAACATTAGTGTCCCCGAAATCAAGATTCTGGGGGACATGTCCCCCGCAACCCCCCCCCCCCCCCATTGAATGAGCCTCGCGAATAAAGGCAAAATAATAATGAATTTCGCCCAAAACTCGTCATTTTGATTTCATAAGATATTGTAATCACATTGTCAGAATGTAACAGTTTACAAGAAATTACGAAATGACAAAATATCGGAATAAATCCGCGATGATCCACCTTTTAACGGCACTACAATGGAGTCTGACTGGAAAAGTTATTTTTTCCAGATCTATACAAGATCAGAACTCCACTGGAAAGAGAGAGAGAGAGAGAGAGAGAGAGAGAGAGAGAGAGAGATAGAGAGCTTGGAAAAATATGGCTCCTGAGTTGGTTTCACAATATACATGTATAAGCTTACTTTCCTCATGCTGTTCTGTCATGATTATATATATTTACTTCTTACGACACCTGCTAACGGTTGGTCTATTCTTCACTGTCCAGGACACAGCGCTGGAAAACATGGGTTTTTTGTGCAGACTGAGGGAAGAAGAAGAAGAAGATGATGATGATAATGATGATGATGATATCATTATCTATGTATGCAGTATTATCAAACATGCACAGAGAGCGTCACGAGAGCACCTGTGGTAGCCTACTGGTTGTTACTTGATGTCATGGTAATTATGTAAACAAACAAATGTTGATAAATACAAAGCCGACTCGTATCGCCCATTCATTTACTTAAAAGTACAGCTTTATTCTATTTTACTAAGTTACATTTAAAGGAATCTGATATTACTTGTAACACCGATATTCTTGAATTACTTTTGTGTGTATATAAGGGTTTAATTTAATTCGAACCTCAATAATTAATTAATGTCAATTAAGCGTGTAAATTAAGCAAGGTGGCAGACTTATATATAAGTAATGTGTTCGTTCGGTTCACTGCGTTGACTGACATGAAAGAAGTGACAGAGTGGGCTGGCTTCCATTAGTCTGCCTAATTGTTAAAAAATTCTGTATATTTTGCTCTATGTTAGCTTCAGCCCTCGGGTATCTATTCATATATTGGCTAAAATATGCATATAGCTTTTTCTCGGTGTACATAATTATAGGAATATATGAATAATATGATTGTATATGTATATCATCTCCTTTGGGATAGAATATAAGGAATGAGGGTAGGCCCTATGTACCCATGCATCATTTAACTTGAGAAGAGAAAACCCTGATGGCTCGTGGTGAGTAGGCCGGATGAAAGAATGTATCTGTAGTGGCATTTGATGAGTATGGTAAAGAAGTGTACCCTTGATAGTATCTGATGTGTGGGGGTTGAGGCCAAGGTGGCATCTTAAGTCGCTGCTGATATATTTTTAAAGTGTAAAATATTGCTTTCAATGTTTTTTGAACCGATCACTTAACCTTTTGCTTGTAAATCTAGTTTTGTTTTGATCGTAGTCTAGTTTTGATTTTTAAATTTAAAACGTTGTTCTAATTTGCGACGTCTTTCAGACTCTTTGGCTTGTATCAATCTCAATAGAAAACCAACTAGTCTAGTGTGTTAAAATTTCATAACGTGAACTGGACAGGTTGGTGAGATGCTAAAAAATTCCTATTAGTAGCTGAGCCAAGTAATGAGATAGCCTTTCTATTAGCTCACTTGTAGAGAAAATTCTTTATTAATTTAAATCTTTTATGAAGTAAGTTTAGGAGAGTGAAAATGCCTTCAGCCGGGGCAGTAGCACCACCAGTGATCACAGCTATGAGGCGTGCTGTGCCTGGTAAGCCCTCGAACTACATTGATGAGGCTACATTCATCGAGCTCGATTGTGGTAAGCACAGTTTTATCTTGTTGGAAAAATAATACTGTAAAATTTATTCTAGTGTTCTAGATACCTGGCAGTTTCATGGCACATAATACCATATATTACTTTTTCACATTTCTATCCTCTGATTTTTATATCCACTCAGGAACGAATGCATTATCAAATCTTGTAGCAGCGCATGTCCTGATCTTCTCTTAACTCTCTTATTCTCCATTTTTCTTTTCTCATCTATTTTCTCAAACCATCCCATCTTAGAACATATCCTATACTGCTCTTCTACTTACATATTAATGCATTTATCAGCTGTCCATATGAACTAACTCTTGTACGGATGTCTTTTATGTAATTTTGTGAGTCCACCTATTCTTCTCAATTCGTCTTTATAGCCACTTTTCGTGTGCCTCAAGTCTTTTGATATTCTCAGTCCTCAAAGTTCTTAACTTGTAGCCCTACTGGAGTATGCACCATGCTTAAATTCTTGTAATCTGTATCTTTGTGAATTTCCTAAAGATTCTTATTAGTAGTTCCTTCCTGTTGCCAAAATTTTTTTTACTTATTCAGTTGTACATATTAATTCTGTCTCATATCATGTTGCCTTTTGATCTAAATATTTGAAGCTCTTAACCTATTCTGACGTCATATTATTTATGATGATTTTAACTTATGATCCTTCTCAAGTCACTTATTATTTATTTATTTATTATTAAAAATACGGCAGCAAGGCCCATACAAAGCATACAAAACACACAACACACTTGTAAAATCAGATAGAAACACACAAAGTAAAAAACAAAGCGCTATTAGAATTCTATAATGAATAATCACACCTTCAAACAATGAACTAGTGCTATTCCGCACTTACTATCACATGGTTTATACACATATTTAGAGTTACATATAATCATATCAAAACTAGGAATATTACATAATGGCAGCATGGCAGAAAAACTAGGAATATTACATAATGGCAGCATGGCAGAAAAACTATCCTGCCTTTTGAAAACGAAGAACCGTTTGACATATCTATTATAACATGAACGAAATTTACTTAATGAAGACACTTTAAATTTGAACCAAAGCACAATATAATAAAAACATAAAGAATACATTGTAAGCAGAGTAGTTTTAGCTGCAAGGGAGCAATAAAAAAATCGCCTTTTGAGCTTGTTAGTGCGAACAAAGGTATTACGTATTGCACAATTTTGTCATTACCATCACTTAGACAATTGTTAATCAAATGACCTAAATCTTTGAATTGGGAAACAAAATTAATATCATCATTACCTAGCTTAAAATTAGGGAAAATAGAGCCTAAGGCCCATCTTCTCTCCCAAGGTCCACAAATCATAGCAACAGTTTTAGAAATATTGCAGGACATGATATTATATATATATATATATCTATATATATATATATATATATATATATATATATCTATATATATATATATATATATATATATATATATAGATATGTATATATATGTAATTATATATAATATATATATATATACATGTATATATATATATTATATATATATATGATATATATAGATTTTATACATATATTTCTATATATATATATATATATATATATATTTCTATATATATATACACATATGTATATATATATATATATATATATATATTTCTATATATATATATACATATATGTATATATATATGTATATATATATATATATATATATATATATATATATATATATATATATATATATTAGAGCACAAACTGTTAATTAATAGTTGTATAGCTGTCCCTGAAGGAGTAATAATAAGGACTTTATCATCAGCATATGCATGAATATTGATAATCTGATTGCCAATTCTACAACCAATACCAGATTCAACAACTGAACCCACCAGATCTCTAATGTACATAAAAAATAGATATGGAGAGAGAACACTTCCCTGCTATGTTCCATTGCCAATATTAAAAGCTGACGACACTGAGTTATGCTACCTTATATGACAATTTGTATGACTATGCAGCTATGCCAAAATGCTAATTACCTGAAAGTTTATGTTGTCATTCATTAATTTTATAAACAAATTCCAATAATTACCATTGTCAAATACCTTTTCAAATGTATGAAGCAAGAAAATGCCTGACTATCATTATTTTTATCATAGTCCACAGTTTGTTTCAATGAATGGAAGAAACATTAGATGACATCCATCACTCATGACTGGTCTTACTGGATACAATATATATATATATATATATTGAGAGAGAGAGAAACAGCGTGAAGAAGTATTAGATCTTTACTAAGTGCAGTGATTGCTGGTGAAGTGTGAAACCAATAGAAAATATACATGTAGCTGCAGGTCATGAACAGACAAGCATTCATTGGATATTTACAAGCATTATAATGAGCGGCATAATTCACTCGACCACTGCGAGTGGATCATGCAGATATACATGTATATACAGGGTGTGCATTAAAAAAATATCCTCCTATCACAATTGCGAGAGCTTAGTCAATTCTTAATATTTTGCCTTGAAATTTAAGGTTCTCTTGTGGTGTAATTTAGCCACAAGCTTACCAAATTTGTAAAAATATTTTTAAGGGAACCGGAGTTATCCAAGCTTTGCGAAAAAATAGATTTTTTTCATTTAACACGTAACGTAAAACGTCAATTAGAATCAATTCCTTTTTGAAAATGTGCTGACCCTGAAAAACGCCGTTAGATGATGACGACTCTGATATTGTGCTACAATGTATTACACTAACACTATTCTGCCGAAACTGATTGAAGAGTGTAACAAGTTAAAGTCAAATGATTTAATTTTTCAACAGGACGTCGCGCCGGCTCACACTTCACGTCTTGCGCAATACTTTCTTGTACAATACAGGCCAGATTTCATAAAAATGGATGATTGGCCTCCTAATTCTCCAGATTTTAATTCACCTGATTCTTTGTCTGGAGACCCATGTTGGAAAAGTATCGTGCTTTCAAGACCAAACCCAGAAACACAATGGAATTAAAGGCTGTTCTTCAAGAGATCTGGAAAGACCTACCACAGCAGTCCATTGACAGCGCAATTTTATCTGTAAGAAAAGACTTCTGGCCGGCATTAAAGCCCAGGGCGTGCATTTTGAGCACACATTGTAGCACAATATCAGAGTTGTCATCATCTAACGGCCCTTTTCAAGATCAGCACATTTTCAAAAAGGAATTGATTCTAATTAACGTTTTACGTTACGTGTTAAATGAAAAAAATCTATTTTTTCACAAAGCTTGGATAACTCCGGTTCCCTTAAAAATATTTTTACAAATTTGGTAAGCTTGTGGCTAAATTCTTCCACAAGAGGACCTTAAAATTTCAAGGCAAAATATTAAGAATTGACTAAGCTCTCGCAATTGTGATAGGAGGATATTTTTTTAATGCACACCCTGTATATTTATATCTCTCTTAGATACATTAGGTGGTGTCCCATGTATAAAATGATAATGTGTAATTGCTTTCAAATTAAAATACATATATATATATATATATATATATATATATATATATATATATATATATCTATATGTATATATATATATATATATGTATATATGTATATATTTATATATATATATATATATAGATATATATATATATATATTTATTTGTTTATGTATAAACAATGCAGATTAAATGAACATCTATTGTAAACTGTTTATTCAGAATCTCTGGATTGTAAAATATACTTCACAACGGACGGTTCCAGACCAAATCCTCTTCAGCTGAGTGCATTGGCTAGAGAATCTACGTACACTTATAAGGGACCTTTCAACCTCAAGCCTGGCAGACGTACCTTAAAGGCAATCGCAGTGTCGAGGTAAATGCATGATATTACATACAACAGCACATAACACACAAAAGCATACCAGCATTCACAGAAGAATATTGTATTTTCCCGCGTTATATTTTTGAAAGTATGTGATACATCTCGGTACATTCGCAACTGGATTGGTTTTGCTTGATTTTCAGTATTGATTATATATTATGATGAGTATCAACAATTTAACAAAAAGAACTGATGATTAAAGAGTGTTTATGGAAGAACATTGTAAGTTCCTTGTCTCTCAGTATGCGACTTATTTGCAGGTCTATAGTATATAACTTTACACATTTCTGTCCTCTGATTTTATATTCATATGCATCTAATAATACATTTTCAAATCATCAAGCATCCCAAGTCTCGGTTTTCCCTTCTTTTCAACATCATTCTTCCTTTTATTACCTCTTTAATAAACCATCTTCTTTCAGTTTGTATACTTGCAGTCCTTCTGATCTCCTCCATTATTCTCTAATCTATAGCCACATCTCAAACACTTTCAATTGCATGTATATCTGTTATCGTAGGCTCAAAATATTTTAAGCACAAAACATAAGTTCTCCAGACACTCTCATCAATTCAGTCTTCTTGATAATAATTTAATTTCCATAATATGATAATGTAATAGCTGGAGCCAGTGACGATGTCGGTAAGATATTCGACTGCGGATTAGTATGTGCGGATCAAATATGATGTTCAAATGCCGGTATAGCTTTCTAGTGATGAAACTGACGTTAACATTAGCTTTAGAGCTGTTTAATATTTAGGCTATCCACATTTGTCTGTGCATCCGATTGCTATTAGCAGTCGTACCAGGAGATAAGTTTTTCGGACACGTTATAGCGAGAAAAATCGTTGAAAATACAACAGTGACATGAAAAATAGTTGGAAATACAAGCAAGGGTCGGCATGGGTGACGTTCATCAAGGGTCTGTGGAAATGGATGTAGATAACGGAAAGAGAAATGATCAATGCAAGAATGGACAGAGACATACATGTATGGAGAGACAAGACCATGATCATCAACGCTTGGGACGGGCGGGACAGGCGAAGAAGAAGAAGCTGCTTTTACTTGTGACTCCCATTATCCTATAGATTTCATTTAGCACATACTTAGTCTCATCTCTACCATTAATTTAAATGCGTTCGTTTATGTTTTTAATAAGGTTTAGGACACATGAGATATTAAGTTTAGTCTGTTAAGTTTAGTCTGTTAAGTTTAGTCTAAACATTCCATTGCCTTGCTCTTCTAAGAATTGGATTCATTATTGATCGTGAACATTTCGTCTAGACACGTATACCTGAATTATATACTTCCATACTTAATTCTAGTAGTCCATTGAGTATATTTCTCTATCATTATTTTGCAAGAATTAAAGAAAATTTAAGAGCATCTATATTTTTATATGTTGGTCAGATCTCGCACACGATCTGACCAACGTTTGTTGCCGTTACCAAAGTCCACATTAAAAAGTGAATCTCAAAAACTATTGATTTTGGATTCTGATAAAGTCTATAGCCTAGTTTAGTGTCAGTTTCCTGTCTCGAAAGCGTGTCAATTGCGGAGTAAACGCGAGATTATAACTCTGTACCTACTGCGCTGCAGTCGGATAACTTAATGATATGGTAACGGCGTAGTCTAATATGATGCTCAATATTACGTAAAGAGTCTTGGACCCTTCGACCTTCGTTTGCTACTCTTCTGCCCTCATTGTTTGCTCAATCAGTATTGTATCGGATTGTTTAATAATACATACTGACGTTGCTATGTACTCGATAGTCTTGAGTAAATTAAACGTGTTCTATCCAATGTATTAAATCACAGACTTGCAGTATACTCTTCTCAGTAATAATTATTTCTTAATTATGTACTATATTACTATAAACATTCAGGTTACCCGTGTTGTGGCCCGTGCGGCTGAATAATAGACCAACCGTGGACTGCACGTGTTGGAAAAAGCGACAAAGCACTAGGATCCAAACCAACGTCAGAAAGGGCATTCGGTTGGTGAGCGCCTAGGCTTCAGAAATTGCTAAAAAAAATTCTAAAACGAATGGAAAAGAAGTTCTATTCGTATCCCGACTCTAGTTAAACTGGGATTCAAGGGAGGTGATGACCGTGATGATGCTTATAAACAATCAAATGGTCCTAATATTTATATTTGCTGACTAACTCTGTTGTTACATTGCAATGACCAAAGTTCTTGTCTAAGTTTTGTGAAGCATTTTCTACACTGCTGCAAATTAATTTTTATGTAGAAGATTTGGAATCATGTATGAATTATATCCACAGTAGAGCATTGTACAACCCCCTCTATGATCTCTAAGTGATAACCGGAAATATAAATTAGACTACTGCTTTAGCTTCACTGCGGATATATTGTTGATTGATTATAGGTATCTTTTGCATTTTATGTGCTAGTGATGGGGTAAAGCAGAGCAACGTTGTCACTAAGACTTTCAACGTGGAAAAGTCTGGTGGGCCAGCCACTGATGACGATTTTGAGTCAGCTCTCTCCTTTCGAGATGAGAATGACTTCAGACCAGCAAAATCTCGAAGTATTCCTCACAGAGCTGCTTCAGCTTCTTTAAGAAATGACCGGAATAAACCAGTATGCTTCTTTTCGCTTTTCTCGATCCAAACACTCAGTTATGTAATTAATGTATGCTATTTTGTGCAATAAATTTGCTTGCATTAAATCTGTTGGTTAATCAAATGCATACGTTCAAGTGATTCAGTTTGTTACAGTGCTTGTCTCTTTAGTCTCTGGACTACTTGTCCTTTAGTCTCTGGACTACAAGTAGTTAGCTGAGTCTGGTATTTTCTTAAGTGCTGCCTTAGTTAGGCATCTAATCAGTCCTGTCTGTGTCTATTTTATGTTCTGTTGTATTTTATGTTGTGTTGTGATGTGTTCATGCCATGCTGTGTTTTCATGTACTTTTGAAAACCGCTTCTGAAATTCTCAATCAACTGTCAATGAAAGGAATTAAGTTTTACTGGAGTTTCTAAAATATGTATCAGTGCCTGTGCATACATGCATGTTAGCTGCAATAAAGCTTTTAATCTATTTATTAATATTCTTTAATGACTTTGGCTCTTGTTGGTATTTGTATTATGCGTATTGAATTAAGATTAAATTAAGTCCACCTTGTATTCAATCAAAATTAGATACTATAAAGAATACTCTCTCTACATATCCAATTAGAAAAGATTGTTTATAGCAGTATATGCTAAGATATCGCTTGTTATTGTAAGATATGTTTGATAGCCTGATAGGGCTCTGTGAAATGACTCCTTTAATTGGGCTCTGTGCTGTTTTGTTAGAAGTCGCGCAGGATATCTGCCAGTTCTCAGATGAGAACACCACGTGACTCTCATGACTATACGTCTGATGTGGATGGATATAGATATGACGTCAACGATGGTATGTTGAACTAATGAGCTCTTAGACAGTATTATAGGGTGCTTTGAGAAATAAATATGGTATGGTTTTCCAGCGTCATCAATTATACTTACTGATGCTAGAAATTGTGTATAGCCTATACTTACTTATGCATGGACTAATGTGCGAGAAATAAGTATATAACCAGCTTCTGAAAATGCAAATACACAAGTGATGTATAAACTTGCAGATATGTTTTTGTTATTATTAAGTTGTGTTCCAAAAATGTATATAAAACATTTTACAGAGGAAAAGAGATTATTGAAACGAACTAAAAATTATAATATTGGATATAATTATATTTAGGCTATAATTTGCATGATTTATCTGCTTCTCTAAACATTTTGTGAAATTGCTTGTGACTGTTGCAGTGATTAATGATTGTCAGAACTATTTAATAGAGAAATATATATATATATATATATATATATATATATATATATATATATATATATATATATATATATATATATGTATATATATATCTTCTTCAGTGCACTGCCAAGTGCCAGGTTCAAGGTACATATTCATACTCGAAGTCTGTTTTCTCGCTCCATAAGAACACTCCTTAGATCAACAAATTAATCCCTTCACAAAGTCAATGCCTTATCCTTACCTTATGTAGCCTATAGATTGAGAAAAATATGGCTTCTGTGGTGGTTTCCCGTTGCCTTCCTCAGTTCGGTGGATTAATTACCATTTAATCCTGGGGGAAAATATTTCATGGTGAGGTGGGTCCCCTCTTGCTATCCTCAGCTCCTGCCTTTAGTCGCCTCTTACGTACACGCGGCAGATTGCTCGCGGTTGTCCTATTCTGCAGTGGGCCATCCACACCCGAGTACAACACGGGGACCCGTGTTGTACTCGGGTGTGGTCGGGTTGGTATATATATATATATATATATATATATATATATATATATATATATATATATATATATATATATATATATAATAGCAATATATATAGAGATTGTATGAAAATTCTGCTAAGAAGAGTTGCTATTATGAATAGTGACTACAAGGAAAATATCTGGATTAAATCAGTTTAGACGATCTATTATGAGAACTACCGCTATTATAAACCTTATTGGCTAGGATCCATTGCGAGCGACGATTCATAAGGTTCTTTTAAAAAAAGGGTTTATAATAGCAAAGTATAAGTATTCTATTTATTACATAATATAGTAACAATATACATGTATATTGATTATTACATTAAGATGAAGCTTTGTAACCATATCTTCAGTATAAATGAAACGTGTTTCATTTTAAATTACTTTGCTTATTGTTCTTTAGGTCAGCGCAAGCGTGAGTCTGAAGGATTGCCTGATGGGCCTATAAATCCTACAAACTACTCCGGTACTCAAATCAACTTTTGGGGTGTTCCACCCAATTCTCTGCCTGGCTGGGCTCTGGGCACTGCTGGAGGGTTCTCCACACCGTACGAAGCACAGCTGGGTGCCATCACCAACAACGTCCTCAAGGTCTCACTCTAAGTGTTTGATTAATTCTCTCATTTAAATTTAAAATCAGTTGTTTGTTTATTAGTTTGCTGAATAGGTTTTCCTATCTTCTTCCTTTTACTTATACTTTTACTTTTTATTGTGATTTTATATATACATTGTGTCTAACAAAAGTCAAAAATATATATATATATACCTAGGCAACGGATCTATTCTTTGTACTAAGGCTACACTTGGATGGCTCAGGGGAATGCAACTTTGCTGTTAAAGCAGGAAGCCGTCGCATTGAATCCATGCGGATCATATATGAAAGTATCGCTTGTGGCATTAAACAAGTGTTAAACTAAGCTTTGTAGCCTTTTTATTGACAAATATGTTCGATTCAGGAATCAGGGTGGCCACAGACCTGGAAAACCTGGAAAACTCGGGGAATTTAGTTTTGTCTGGAAAACCTGAAAACTCTGGGAATTTGATGGTAACTCAGGGAAAATTTTGATGGGCTAAACAAATTGTCGAGACAAATTTGTCACATCAAAAAATTACTACAGTATTGGCACATTTCTCTCAATAACAAAAGCAACATCATCAACTGAGTCTGTGCAATTTGAGCATTCTGTTACAACTGCAGAAGCTCCTTCATCTTTTTTACCAACGAGTACATATGTTGCTCAGGCTTTCAGTATGCAAACAGATTTAGCAGCAGCAATTACTTCCCCAGTAGTTCCTCACACACCAAAGGAACTGGTAGTTCAAAAGAATGATGTTAAAAGCAGCTTTGGCACTCTAAAAATTACTTGCAAAATGAGACTGTAACAAAGAGTGAAATCTTGTGAGCGTTGAAAATAGTAATGAATCAGTTGTCCTATCGTTCTTGGTCATGTCAATGCAGCAGGCGGAGTCCTAAAGGTTGTGATAGACAAACAGATGATTCAGTTTCAGAGAGGAGCAAGATCACGCTACAATTTGGCCAAGGAGGCTCAGAAAAGAAATAAAGCCGGCAAAGAAAAGACTCTCGCCAGTCGAAAGAGAGCAGCGGAAATGGTAAAAACTGTGCTGGAGAAGAAAAGCAAAGTACAACGGTCTGCTGCAGAAGAAGCCGGGAAATCGAAAGTGAGATCACCCAGTTGAAAAAAGACAATCATCTGTAGCGTGTTGTTTTTAGAGGAAGTCTGTTAGCTGTTTACTTTTTTTAATACAAAATTAAAGATTAAGATATTGTGTTCCTTTCTGCTCAGAACAGAAATAAAGAGTATTGACTGCCGCATTATAATTTCTACACTGTATCCAATGACATTGAATTTGATGCTATTTAGTGCAACTGTGTGCTAAGAAATGTCGGTTTTCGCGTATAAATTGTCTGAAATTTAAAAAAAATGACTCTGAAAAACCTGGAAAACTCAGGGAATTTCATTTGACGAAACCTGTGGCCAACCTGGGAATGCGCTGTTGTAATAATACAGGACCCAGTTTCTGAAATTTAGTTTTGGCATGAATCTAGCAAGCCTCTGCAAGTTTATACTTATGATTGTAATACAGAACTCTGGTTGATGGGTGTTGTATATTGTGATGCAGAACTTTGATCAGCCACGGATGAGTTTGTCTGACCTGAGATTACTCATACAGGCTGAGACTCAGCGAGCGACTCCGAGACCTCCGGCTATTGAGTACGTCACCAAAGAACCCGAGTTCAAAATGGAAAGCTCTGGAAATGGTGTGTATCAATGATTCCTAGGAGGTATTAATATGAAACGGAGGTTCAATCTACATTTCAAATTATACTGCTAAAATACGTGTTTAATTAGTCAATGTCTGATACTATTTCTGGTTTATTTATAGTGTCTATTAATATAAATATGGCAGTATAGGCCTATTATTCTTTGCTTTGCTTAGGCATTGATATAATTTAGAATCATGAAACTGACATCAGCTTTAGCTTTTAGATATTATAAAATATTATCTAGTAGTCATTCAGTTTCTTGCTAAATAATATGCCTTAGATATTGGTTTCCTCTTACTGTATATACTATACTGTTGTCAGGGCAATATTATCTCAGCTCTATCAGCATCGACCGATGATCTCATATTTGATTTGTCATGTAATTTATTTATGTAGCGTACTGATTCTGCTATTATTGAAAATACTTGATTGTAATGTTAGTTTTAATTTGATTTATTTCTTCATTACAGCGGATATTTTTACTAAACCGTTTGACCAATGAAGTGATCTGTTAGGTTTCCGACTGCAAATCAGTGTATATTCTGCTTATCGTAGTTTCAAAGCAGAAATCCATCGTTTGATGTAGTTTTAACCAAATCTTTGTATTCCTTGAGATTGTCATTTTTGAATTTTCTGCTAATCAGATTGCATTTCATCTGACGAACTATGTCCTCTTCTGCGAAGCTAACATTCACACGACATCGACCTTTTAAAGAATCTATCTACTCATAGTAACTTGTTCTACCGACAATTGTCTCTCCTTCAGGTGTCGGTAAAGCAAGCAATCAAACCAATAGGTGCGGAGTTCTAATCCCAAGCATTCTCTTACTGATAATTAATATTTTACATCGAGTAAGGAAACTGCAAATGAACTCAATTCAGCGTGGTAGAAAAGAAGTGGTAGGCCTATGTTGCGTTGGCAATTACTTGGCTCACTTTACACAGTATTATGCAAAGACAATACTTTTGTTCTTACTGACATCGCCACTGGCTTGAGCCAGTGGCCATGTCTGTAAGATATTCGACCGCGGATCAGTATGTGCGGGGTTCAAATCCTGAGCTCGGCCGTCACTGACATCGCTTTCGATGAGGAAACTGACGTTAACATTAGCATTATCAGCTTTACCAGTATATAATAAAATTGAATGTGTAATGCAATACGTTTTGAAATAATTGAAATTATTTAAGGCAGTAAAATTGTAGGTCTACTGTTACTATATAATATTTTTACAAATCTCTGAAGCTTATACCTATCTCAGGAGTACCATTGTGAAAATGCTAATTGTATAAAATTCGTATACGAGGTTTAAGGAGACCATTATAAAAGCAAAGTGCTTAAACCAAGTTAAATATCAGTTTCCTGCTCGATCGCATCTCAGTGACGGGAGAGCACTGGATTTGAACCCTGCTCCTACTGATTCGCTGTCCAACAACGTACCAACACGCCACCGGGTCAGCTTCTTATTATGATTAATTGCCACTTTATAGATATAGATGTGAGAGAGACTCCCAAAGTTAATTGAATTTAAAAATAAATGAATCAATTAGCAAAATTCGTTGAGAGAATTTAATTACAGTCTGTTTTCACGCACATCACTGCACTCAAATGACCAACTGGTAGATCTTTCAGTAAAGGCTATGTCTTAAGCTTTTGTTCTGTCTTTCGTCAATATTTTGAGAGAAAAGTGGCTTTCTAGTGCTTTCCCATTGCATTTCTCAGCCTTTTAATACGACACGCTCATTATACATGTAATTGACTCTGCTAGAGCCGAGACACAAAACTTAAAGCTTAAGTTAAATGTAAAAAATGTACATTTTTAGTACTGGATCGCGTACTCTGTGTTCCCATGTTAAAGAAGTCTGATCTGAGAGATTCCAATGTTCCTAGCTTTCAACATTAGCATTTTCATTTATACCTTGTGTTTTGTGTGTATGTGTATGTGTAGGTGACTGGAAGGGGCAACTGGAGCACATTTACGCGCACTTAGTGGAAAGATGCCATTCTGACACATATTTCAGAACTGCCATTGGAACACCAAGGCTTGGCAGAGTTAGATAATTATTAAATTAAGCCATATACGAGGAGGCATAGTCAATATTATAATTTTTATCCATCGGAACTTTGTATTAATTAAAAAATGTAACTAGTTGGAAAATAGTTATGCACAATTATATATTCCAAAGTCATTTGATTCATACGTACATTGTGCAGTTATCTTAATGTATTATATACTTGTATAACAGATTCCTTTTTGAAAGTTATGCATTTATTCTTATGATATTATATTTACATATCGATCCTGAATATTAATGATGAGGCTGCTCCTTTTTACGGTTAAGTCCTCCATTCTTTCCTAACCTAGGCACTCATGGTGTTCGTATTATATAAAATGTCCAAGCTGTTGAATAATAGACAAACCATAGATTGCACTTGTCGTAAAAGGCGACAAAGCACTAAGATTTAAACCAAAGTCAGAGAGAGCGTTCGGTTGTTAAGCGTCTAAGCTTCAGAAATTGTTACAAAATTTTCTAAGATGAATAGAAAACGTTTATTCAGATCCTGACGCTAGGTGTACTGGAGTTTAAGGAAAGATAATGCTTATCACTTAGAGACTCATACTTTATTTGTTTCAGATTATTCAAGCTGATTTCGATGAAGAAGATGATGAATTTCTACTCACGGTTTCCATTCTTAAAGCTGGTCACTCAGCTCAAAAACCCAAAGCAAAGATCTCAAAGGAAGAGAAGCCTGCTCCAGTTGAGTCTAAGCCAGATCCGCCCGCTCCACCTCCACCTAAACCTGTTGAAAAGGTGCCCTTGAAGGAACCTCCAAAGCCTAAGTCTAAGCTTAATATTGGCACTGTGAGTAAGGTAGCAGCAGCAATGAAGCCAACTGCCCCCAAGAAAGAAACCAAACAAGAGATGCTGAAAAAGAGAGATCCATTTTATGAAACAGAGGAATATCTGGTAAGTTCTCTGGTTTAATATGATGGCTTCGCTTTCTATTCATCATTCTTGCTTGTGTACGAGAACAAAGGTTTAACTTTATTTCACTTTTTTGAATAAAAAAAATCAGATTCCAACTTGTACTTTAAAATAATTATTAAATTTGGGTTACGCTGTTAATCAATAAATTAATTATTCAATCAATTAACATGTCAGTCATTCAATCATTCAATCAAGCAACCAATTAATCAATCAATGAATATTTAACTTCCTGTCTCTCTTCCGGTTCTGGCTCCTCATGACAATACTAAGGATTTCGTCTGTAGCCGAATCAGCCGACCTGAATCTATAGTCATTATCAATTTCCGAAGGCATTTCAAATAGCCAAAGATAAATGGGAAAAATATTTTCAAAAGCAGTTCATTAATATGAGTCTAGATTATCAATTCAAGCACAGTGAGAACTTATCTTATGTCTATAGCTTTATCAATTCTTGGAACCAAATACCTCCTGATATCCGCAGTCCGAGGTCCCTAGCAGAATTCACTAAACGTTAAAAATTGTTTCATGGTTTGTAAATAAGTTTGGTTCTTTTGTATAAATGTCCAGCTAGAATTGTTGCTTAGCTAAAGTGTGTATTTAACTTGATTTTGCATTAAACATGACATTAATATAGTTGTAGACGATGGTCAGCTAGATAAGATGTGTATCATCTTCCCTGACGGCCGTTGTTCTAGTTTCTTAAGACTGCTTGATACCCTGTGTTTCTGAGAATTTTTTATTTTATTTCTTTTAAATGTTTATTTCTATTTGTGTTTGTCAGTGATTTGGTGTTGATGCTGAAATAATCACATATCTCTCTCTCTCAGTTACATGAGAAAGAATGAGTTTTTTCTTGTTTTTATGAAAGTACTAACGTTTTTATAGATAGAAATGTGGTAAATAATTGCATACCTTTATAGCAGTTATATCTTTAATTATATTCTACCAATTGAGTATTGAATATATGTAACTGAGGAAGATTAATATCCAAAGAAAAACGTTCATATATAGATTTGTAGTGTGCTAAACTTTTAGTGGCAAAGATAGAAAGAATGAAAACTTGAATTGAAGTGAACAATTTTGAACCACAGTGAATAGAAACTATGGAAGGTTAATTTAATAGTGTTAAATGCTGCCCTTTAATCACCTGTCCTGCACTGTATACGAGATAATTTTAACCATACTTACTTATGGAATTCCAACCAAAGTTAATTGTAGCATTTAATGATTTAAGACAAATCTTTTGTTTCTATGAAGTCTTAATAACATAAACGTGACTAAGACAGTTATACGTCCCAAGTTATTCTGCTATCTGAGAATTGTAATGCATTTTTAAATATCAAACTGTCTTTAGGCTGAAGGCACTGTCAAGGCTTGGCCAACTTTCAGCGCTGAGGTTGATTGTGAAAAGCTGAGGAAAGCCATGAAAGGACTTGGTAAGTACTCTAGGTTGAAAGTAATATGTTGCATTCGTTTGCTTAGTTTTTCATAGTTGCCTTATAGTTATTTTAAATTCATTAAACTGGAAAGAACAAAATGTCTAAAGAAAGCAACAAAGATAATGTTAGTGAAAACTTCAGTATGGACCACGTTTCAGATGTGCAACATGGGACCTTAAGGAATGAGAATATCAGGAAACTACAAGATTTGGAAATGCAGATGTGAAGAAGTATGGAAAACATTGACTGGACTCAAACAATTACCAATGAAGAAATCATGGAGATAGTTTGCACAGTTAGACAGTTAGAATATGCTTTGAGAAATAGGGAGAAGAGGTGGATAGGGCACATTTAAAGGGGAATGGTTTACTAAAGAGCAATAGATGAAAGAATGAAAAGAAGGAGAAATAGAGGCGGACCGAGATTAAAAATGTTAGTTAATTAAAGATCCATTCATATGTGAACATAAAGGGGAAACCTGAAGACTGAGAAGGCAGCGACGATTGGAGGCTTTATATACCGTGTACACTAAGATAGAGAGCAAAGGCATAGAGAGAAAGAGAGAACATATGAGAGGTAAATCTAATCTTCTGTCTTATCAAGAAACTGGAGATACTAGTGAATATGTTGTTAACAAATTAGCATAATTGAATTTTGATATTTCTAAAATTGTCTTGTATGCATTGGCCTGTCTATTTAGGACTTGATACTAACAAAACGTTTAGTTTTCGGATACACTACAGACTTCAGCATTATGCTCTTTACACAATTGGAATGGAATTTTTAATTCAGTAGTGTTTTTAAAGGGCCATGTCAGGATTCTGCTGTTCCATCAGGGATCAAAAGTAACAAAACTGAAATGGTTTAAGTACATAGCCGCTCTGAAGTTGTGTATGTTTTATTTTGACCTAGTGGAAGCCTATTTAATGTCGCATAATAACTAGCATTAACTTTGCCATGATGTCAAGTGACAAAACATTCCATAAACCGTTTATAATGGTTTCTTCAGATTTTTCAACAGCATTTGATAGATATATACTAAAATTACTCCTATTTTGAGTTGCTAATTCTCAAATGAAGTAATTGCAATTGCCTAAACTATCGCTATGTTGCAAAAAATATTTTAGTGCACGTCCTATGCTTATAATAAAATGGACAATCAAATTCCATTAAGTCAGGCCACATATAAAAGAGGAAGAAGCACCACAGAAAATGTACGTTCATTGAAACTAATAATAGAAAAAGCAATAATAAATCGAAATGTAAATATTGAAATACTTTTATTAGATATGAGTAAAGCATTTGATTGTGTAAACAGAAAGATATTAATTGAAGATTTAAAACAAATATTAGAGAAAGATGAACTTTATATAATAAAAGTTTAACAGAAAATGTAAAAATAAAAGTTATATACCACAATTTTGAAGGAAAATAATTTAATACCAACACAGGAGTTCCTCAAGGAGACTGCTTAAGTCCTATACTATTTACTTTATACCTAGCCATAGCTTTAAATGCAAAAGAAGATAATAATATACCAGTAGAAGTACAAGATCATACATATTGGAATAAAAACAAAAATGAGAAAATAAATACAGAAACAATAGATCAGCAGTTTGCCGATGATATAGGATGGATTATTTTTGGAAATAACAAATCTGATGAACTAATAGAATATGTAGAAAATAGATTAAAAAGGAGAGATTTACAGATAAATAAAGATAAAACAGAAAATAATTATACCAAACACAATAGATGTTATGCAATGGCAAAATACTAAATACTTAGGAAGTATGCTAGAATCAGAAAAAGATTTAAATCAGAGGAAAAAATTAACAATGATGGAATTTAATAAATATAAATCTAAACTAAGAAATAAAAAATTAAGCTTGAAAATAAGAATTTAAATATTTAATATATATATCAAACCTATTTTTATATGCAACAGTGAATTATGGATAATAACTAAAAGCATGGAAAATAATATAGATATATTTCAAAGAAAACTATTGAGAATCATATGAAACATAAAATACCCACACATAATTAGCAATACGGACCTATATGACAGGACACAAGAAAAGCCATGGAGTGAATTAATAAAATTCAAAAAACTCAGTTGGTTTGGACATATGCTAAGATTGGATGAAAATACTCCAGTAAGGAAAGCTCTAAATTATAGAATAATAAATAATAAAATGAAACTAGGTATGGGAAATAAATATACTTTAATTAAACAAAAAAATAAGGACATAGAACAAATAGACGCTAAATATAACCTAGCACAGAGTGATGTGTACGATCTTGCCCAGGACCGGTATCAGTGGAGACAGAGGGTGAAAGAGGCTGCTCTGGTGTCCACAGAGTGACGTCACGCAGAGAAAAGAAGAAGAAGAAGATGCTTATAAACATGCAAAGGCGTTATTATAAAATGATCTTTAGTTACTTTAATAAAACATTATTATTAATGGTTAAAAATTGGACTATTATCTGCTTTGCTGTATCGCTTTGAATTACTAACTAATCAGCTCCTATGTTTAAGCTTCAATTAGATTAGGATAAAAACTTTAGCGTTATGGTACACTTGGTGTTTCAGGCACGGACGAAAAAGCTATTATTGATGTCCTTGGATACCGTAACTCAAATCAGAGGATGGAATTGGTTGTCATGTTCAAAACCATGTTTGGAAAGGTTAATATTGTTGAAAGGTTTCATTTGAGACTGTTGAATTGTTTATAATGAAGATCTAGATTTTTCGTTAACAGCATTTTAAAATTCAGTTTTTCCGAATGGATTAGCATTTAATTAATGATCTACTGAAAGTTAGCTGTAAATATTTAGTTTATTTCAGATATTCTACAAATTTTTTGAGATTATAAAATAGAACCTATGACGCTATTTGTTTCAGGAAGGAACTGTAGGGAAATGCATTTCTAATCTTTGTTCTATGGACTCGATGTGTAAAGGTCTTAAATCTTAAATATTAGGCAAAACTCAACAACTCGTTTTCATAATTCATTAATTTCTAACCAAAATTTATTACGAATCATTCACATATTTACAAATGGCAGACGTAAATGACTGATAATAATGGCAAACATGTATGCAACGGTATAAAGTAAATATAACAATAATATAACAATAATTATATTAAAACAGAGGAACATTGCGGTAGCTGGGGATACATACTGAATGTATTTGTGCCATTGACGCAGGATCTCGCTGGAGAGTTGGAGAGTGAGCTTAGTGGAAACTTTCTGCGATGCTGCAAGGCTTTATGCAAGCCACCTGCTCTCTATGACGCCTCCGAGATCAAGAAGGCCATCAAAGTATTCATATTAGTTACTTATTTCTGTATTGCTTATGCTATGTCGTTGAACTCTGATAATGTTAAACATGGAATGGTAAGAACATGAGACTCATTGGTGGCATAAAGTTGTAGAAAACATTAAATCTGAGAGATGTGTGTGTTGTGCAACTTTTGCTGTCAAGTTAAGCCCTGATTGTTTTAATTAAAAAGATAAGTGTCCATATTTCAAGAAATTGGATTCTGACCTGATATCGGTCATATTGATATCATTCATTCATTCCATTCAGCGATATCAATTATATCATTTATATTTCTAGGAATTTGTATCCTTTTGATATCATAACGATGTATGATCCATTGACTATGACAAGATGCGTATCCAAACGCTGAGAGCAGGGCTTTGGTGCTAGAGCAATTAAATCGCAATATCCAGAAAAAACTTGGAGCATTCCACAGATTCATCGGATATGCAAGCGCTTTGATGAAACAGGGGCTGCACCTGAGCGTAAGCATGGCAGCGGGTGGAAGAAATCTGCCAGATCCACTCCTAACATTGCTGCAGTTGAGAAGCTGATATGTTCACAAGATGGCAGGCCTGGTACAAGCTTCAGCACTCGACAGATTGCTACTCAACTAGGAATCTGCCAGAAATCTGTCTGCAACACTGCTAGGTGCGATCTTGGACTCAAGTGCTTCAAACGTAAGTCTGTCCAGGCTATTAATTCTGCTACCAGAGAAAAAAGACTCGATCGATGCTCTCAGCTGCTAAACCGTATGACTGTTGCCAACACGAAACGGACATTTTTCTCGGACGAAAAGATTTTTTACATCAGGCCGTCTGTGAACAATCAAAACAACCGTGTGTGGGCAGCGGGAAAAAGGAGGAAATCAGCTCCGAGCGACTGCTTGTTCAACGTGCTAAGTTCTCTGAGCGTGTTATGGTTTCGGCTGGCGTTTGCTACAACGGTAAAGGCAGATTGCACTTCATTGACGAGAAGGTAAAGGTGAACGCTCAGTATTACGTCAATACTTTACTTCCCAAGCTGCTTGATGATGGCAATGCTCTTTTACCAAATTGTTTCATCTTTCAGCAGGATGGTGCTCCGGCTCATGCTTCTCGTCACGCACAGGAATGGATCAGTGAGAGAAACCCGGATTTCATTCAAAAGAATGAAAAGAATGAATGGCCTCCAAACTCTCCTGATCTAAATCCTTTGGATTACCATGTTTAGGGAATCATGCTGCATCTCTATCAGAAACACCTGCCGAAGCCTAAGAACAAGACAGAACTGCAGGAAGTGCTACAATTAATCTGAGAGAGTGCCCCAAGCTGGAATTAACAAGGCTGTCCTAGCGTTCCGAAAGTGACTACAATCCTGCGTAGCAGCCGGTGGAAAGCTTATCGAATAGTCAGTAAATGCTAGCAGATACAATTGGTTCTTTCTGAACCACCACAACCGTCCTTTTCAGGGCCAAAATAAATATTTAATAAAATATTATTTTATTTACAGTTAAAAGGGGGTTGCTCTGCTGAAGCTTGTATAACTGGCCAATCTATGCATTAAAATGCATGAAAATTGGCCACCCCATCAGAAATTGATTCTTTAGTATTTGGTAAAAGTTTGGTTTGAAAATATTAACAATAGCCTGAGATATTCAAACTTTTAGCAGGTGTTATCTTTTTTTTTTACTCACCCTGTATATATATATATATATATATATATATATATATATATATATATATATATATATATGCATACATGTACATGCATATATATAATATACTATCCCTCTCTAGTGTTCTGCTAAGGGGCAGGTCCAAGGTACATATTCCTACTGACATAGAGTATATATAGTATATATATATCATACATATCTAATAGTTAATGGATCATACGATGTATGATCAATTAACTATTAATACCTATATCGCTTACAGCTCTTATATATATATATATATATATATATATATATATATATATATATATATACTGTATATATATTTATATATATATATATATATATATATAAACATACATACATGTACATGTATATATATAATATACTATCTCTCTCTCTAGTGTTCTGCTAAGGGGCAGGTCCAAGGTACATATTCCTATTTACATAGTGTATATATAGTATATATATATATATACATGTATATACACATTCTACTATATATATAATATACTTTTATATATATACTATATATATAATATTATAATATCTATAGATATATATAATATATATATATATATATATATATATATCTCTCTCTCTTAGTGCCTACTGGCAGGTCCATGGTATATAACGCCTCCACTCTTCTCTGTCTTTGCTTTCCTGTTCATGTCCACATAATGTCTGAGTGGGTCTTTAAATTATCTAACAAACCTAATCATGGCCTGCCTCTGCCTCAATTTCCTTCCATTCTACCTTGTATGACCTCTTTTAATTGACTTTCCCCGTTGGAATGTGTCCTATCCAACTCTTCTTCCTATTTAGTAATACATTTAGCAATTGTCTATCTGTACCAACTCTCTCCAGAACGTCCTCATTTGTAACTTTCGAGTCCAGCTGATCCTTTTCTTTCTTCTCCATATCCACATTTCCAATGCCTCTAGTTTTCTGATATCTTCCGTCCTTAAGGTCCATGTTTCACATCCATATAATAGCGTGGTCCATACCAAGCTTTTCACTGTCGTTATCTTCGTGTATTTCTTTAGAATTTTTGTTAATAGTTTTTTTCCTATTACCAAAGGCCTCTTTTGCTTGTGCAATCCTACTGCATATTTCAGTCTCACATTTCCCATCAGCGGTTATTGTATGATCCTAATATTTGAAACTCCTTACCTGTTCCAATTTCGTATAATTTATTGTGATATTAATTTCACCTTTATTACTGGACACTCTCATCACCTTGACCTTTTTTATATTATTCTTCGTAGCTGGAGCCAGTGGCGTAGTCGGTAAGACACTCGACCGCGGATCAGTATGTGCGGGTAACGTAAGTTTCCTCACTCGAAAGCAATGTCAGTGACGGGCGAGCCCAGGATTTGAATCCTGGGCTCGCTCGTCACTGACATTGCTTTCGAGTGAGGAAACTTACGTTAACCTTAGCTTTACCAGCTTTTACCATATCTTAATAAAAGTAGCAGGGAATTTGTTACCAGATGTACGATTTGCAGATGACCAAGGAATGGTAGCGGGCAGCGAGATTGGATTGCAGAAGATAATGGATAGGCTGAATGATACGGCTTTGAGATATGGCATGAAGATTAATATAAAAAAGACGAAGGTTATGAGAGTGTCCAAAAGTAAAGGTGAAATTAATATCGCAATAAATGGTGCGAAATTGGAACAGGTAAGGAGTTTCAAATATTTTATACTATAATCGATGACGAGAAATGTGAAACGGAAATATGCAGTAGGATTGCACAAGCAAAAGCGGCCTTTGGTAGTAGAAAAGAACTATTAACAAAAAGTCTAAAGAAAGACACAAAAGATAAGGATATTGAAAACTTTGGTTTGGACACCTTAAGGAAGGAAGATATTAGGAAACTGGAGGCATTGGAAATGTGGATTTGGAGAAGAATGGAGAGGATTAGCTGGACCCAAAAGGTTACAAATGAGGAAGTCCTGGAGAGAGTTTGCACAGATAGACAGTTGATAAATGTATTAAGAAATAGGAAGAAGAGATGGATAGGACACATTCTAAGAGGGGAAAGTCTATTAAACGAGGTCATGGAAGGTAGAATTGAAGGAAAAAGAGGCAGGGGCAGGCCGAGATTAGGTATGTTAGATGATTTAAAGACCCACTCATATGTGGAAATGAAGAGGAAGGCTTAAGACAGAGAAGAGTGGAGGCGTTATGTACCCTGGACGTATCAGTGGGCAGTGCACTAAGAGAGAATACCGTAGCATTCAGCCTATCCATTATCTTCTGCAGTCCAGTCTCGCTACCTGCTACCATTCCTTAGTCATCTGAAAATTTGCTTATTCTCTATACAGCTCTCTATTTCCCTGCAAAGTTGCAGATCTGGGATGCATATATTTAATAATTTGTACTCTTATGCTTATAATAAAGTTATTAATTAAATCTATTTTGCAGGGTTTGGGAACTGATGAAGATGCACTTATTGAAATTCTTTGTACAAGAACAAATGCTCAGATTAAAGCCATTTCCGCTGCGTATAAGAAAGGTATATAATATAAATTCTATTAAAATAGTTAATATTTTATTCACAACTATTCATCTGTGCTTTAACTTTTTTTTACTTTAATGAATTTTAAATTTAGTGAATTATACTTTTTATGTACTTAATTAAATGAATTGTTCTTCTTCCACTGCATGTCTTACGCAGTTTAGTGGCAATAAATCGTCATTAACTGAGCCTATAGAGTGGCTGGTTTGATTTCTGACGGAAGATCCGTAGGTGCTGTCCATTCTACTATTCTACTATATCTGAAGAGTTCTTTAGTTATCTCTGTTACATAATTGCGAGTAATTAATTTACTAAATAGGAAGGATAAAATAGATACTGAAAGTGTGAGAATGAATTTGAGTGCTGAGGCGATTAGGGATAGGTTTCCTCAGTCGAGATTGAGATGGTGAGATGGTCTTGGCATATTGTGAGAAAGACAGAAAAGGATGTGAAAAGAGTTTGGATTGATGAGATGGAGATTTAAGATAGAGATAGGCAGACCACAACTAATGTGGGATGCGGTGATTAAGAGAGATATGAAAAATAGGAGATTTGACTGATGATACTGTTTTGGGAAGAAGTGGAGAAGGTCTACTCGTATCTGACCCTAGCTAAACTGTGATTCAAGGGAAGATGATGATAGTGATGATAATGACGATGATGCTGCGTATTACTTTAAATTTAAATTTGAGACATTTCGTATATACTCTAGATTCTATATGAGCATTAAACCTGCCATCGGATTGGCAAACATCGTTGTCTGAAGCCCATGATTAGCATTGTTCTAAATATTTTACAATTTATTAGATTCTGAACTTTTCTTCATAATTATGCTATGAATGTTGAATCTCTTCTTTATATGAAGTATTCTTATTGGTCGGTATCTGTAACGTAGGCTTACATCTTCGTCAGCTTCCAATATTTTCAAAATATTTGTTATTAGTGAATTTTTTATAACTCTAAAACCAGTAATCAATGGACATCTGCATCCTAGATCTGCATATATTCATATAAATACTATATGGTTCAGGTTTTCTCACTAGTCTCTGCTCTATTGTGCAATAAACATACTGATATGTAACATACATGTACGCACTGTTGTAGAATACGGGAGGGACCTAGAGAAGGATGTGATGGGAGACACCTCAGGCAACTTTAAGAAGTTGTTGGTTGCTCAGATAAACGCTGGGCGTGATGAGAACCAGCAGTTTGACAGGACGGCCGCGCAGGATGACGCTCAGGCTCTGTTCAAGGCTGGGGAGGGCAAGTGGGGCACAGAGGAGTCGATGTGAGTATTCCTAGGCTTAGAGCAGCCTAGGATAACCCTGATCTGATTTTATGGAGTTTAATTTTGCATTCAACATGCATTTTAGTACTTTACTTCCTGAATTAATTTAGATTTCGTAATGCTGAATATTGCTATGGACGACTCTGCTGTTCAAGATATATGTAACGCTAATTGAAAATATGAAAGGGTTCTACCTCTACTAAATCTTTCAAAATTACAGCTTTAAGTTACAAGTTAAATCAGTGGGCTTCAGAATGGACGCGTTCAGTTTTAATTCCACTACCAAAGAAGTCAATTGCCCAGCATATCATGATTTGTGAAGCGCGAACTCACTAGTCCTTGCTTGTAAATTACTGATGTAAAGAATTTTGAGTAGCTTTGAACTTTAGACAATCCGTTGTTTACTGTGAAGGTATTATGCTGTAAATATAACATTTTAACTCGATGTTAATGCTACAATAATTTCACATTTTTACACGATGTTCGCAATTAATATTAATTTACGCAATTTAATTTAATGACAGTATTCCCCACATGAATTTATTTTTTTATTCTTTATTTTTCTGTATGTTTATGATGTAGACTATGTTAGTGCGTCACTATTGTATTAATTTGTTGACTTTGGGTGAAATAAAGATTAATATATATTTTGTTAATATACGATGTTGATATTTTGACTTCGGCAGGTTCAATGAGATCCTGTGTCAACGCAGCTTTCCTCACCTGAGAGCCGTGTTTGACGAGTATGACAAGTTGTCGAAGAAAGGCGGCATCGAGGAAGCGATCAAGAGTGAGTTTTCTGGTGACATCAAGAACGGATTGCTGGCTGTGGGTAAGACTATCAGCTCTTCTGTGTTATTGTCTTGCGAAAGTACAAGTTGACGATATGTGTTAAAAATATTTGTTGAACGCACATCGTTGCTCCTGCCGTTAGTTATAGCTGAGCCTGTATTGCGATTGGTATGATTTTTAGAAGCAAATCAGTAGGTGCGGTACTTTATTTTTCTCTATTACATTTTAAGTTTCAAGTCTAAGTTTAGATTTATGCAGCTTCAAGTTAAAGATTGTTAATTCATATTTAACTTCATGCACCACATTCATTTTAATTTTATTGTTGTTTCTTTTAATTATTATTGAACTACAGTATATGCATCACTGAATTACAAATTTGGTATGGTTAGACGGTAAAATATAGTCTATTGCAAATATTTAAAAGAAAACAAGTTGATGTTCACCTGCGCTCTGCTTATGATTCAGTGGAGGTCATACGAGACAAGCCAACCTATTTCGCTAAGAAGATGCAGAAAGCGATGAAAGGTTTGGGAACAGACGATGAGGCAGTGGTTCGCATTACAGTGGCGAGGTCTGAGTGCGACATGGTTCAGATAAAGCAAGCCTTCCAAAAACAATTTCAGAAATCACTTGCCGAGTGGCTCAAGGTATACGTGTTCTGACTTTTAGACTTCTGACTTTTTTTATCTGAGACTCTCTGTAAAAATTATCCTAGTAAGATTGCAGTTGATAAGATTTCGTGGTCGACAGTGGATTTGGAATAGATTCAACGTCCAAACGGAGACGCTTTTGGCGGAGGAACATTTACTGTACGGCAAATTTTAACTCTATATCACAGGGCTAACATTTGCTTTAGGCAAGTAATGTTAATGCTATTACGATGGTGGTTTCATGAGATCCTGTGTGAGCGCAACACTATCATTGTTGTATCGTTAATATTTACGGAACTCCAACTTAGTGATTAGTTAATCGTGGTGCTTTAAACTTTCTTTAGACGTTTAAAGTGTTATAGACCAATTCTTTGTAATATCTCAAAATGGCTCTCTTACATATCTTTCAAATAAGATTATTAATTGTACTATGACAAGTATTCAATGATTTTGCGTAATCTCGTACCACTGTGCTTGAATTTACGTTATCATATCCATTATAGCTCAACTCCCTTGTAATGAAACTTTGCAGCGACTGTAGTAGTATGCACAATCAAGTGTCAAAAGCTATAATTTTAATAGGTATCTTTATCTAATAGGTATCTATTCTAATAGGTATCTAAAACGTTTGTCTTCATCATGCTGAATTCTAATAATAGCTAGTAGCTGCAGAATTAGTAGTAGTAGCTATTGCATTCAGTAGCTAGTAGCCACTGAATTCTATTTTTGACGCAGTGAAGGGCTAACGAACCTGTGTTTGTCTGGGTCCTTTGGAATAGAATAACCGTTTACTAACCGTGTTATAAGAGTCAACTAACTGAAGTAACTGAAAGAGGTAGAGAAAACTACCACGGCAGCCATATTTGTCCAAAGTTAAAATAAGTAAAGGCGTAGTTTTGTGAAGATAGCAACTCGGTCGTCGATAGAGTATTTTAGAAGATCATGTAAGCTTTGAAAACCTGAATGGAGGCTAGAAATATAAACGTTGGATGTACCATTTAGCAGTAAACTAGGACACTTTAAAGGTCCTATTGAATTTTAAACCAAGAATAATGGATCGAGATTCTATTATACATTTCCAGGGGATTACTGTGAAGACGGTTATTAATTAGATTCTGATAACGCCTATTTAAGTTTTTTCACGCGTTCATTGATGTGATTGCTCTGTGAAATTTTGTGAAAATAACACATATATTTATCTCTCTCTCTCTCTCTCTCTCTCTCTCTCTCTCTCTCTCGCGTTACATAGGAGGAACAATGTAATAATACTCCTATAACGACCGTTTGCAGACTTTCGAGAAATTTTGTTTTGATGATATTAGGACGACACTTCGGGAGACTATCGAGAGATTTTGTTGGCCCTGATTGGAGAGAGAGCTGCACCAGTAGTGAGTGTGGAAGAGGAAGAAGCTGCAGCTCCTCCTGAACTGGAGGAAGTGGAGGAGGAACATATCGTAGTATGATACAATCTATACTTATTCTTTATATTATATAGTGAAATAATACTTTTCACTCATTCTCTGTCCAAGTTAGTGTAATCGTACTATCCCTGATAGCCTTAAAAATATAGACAATTCAAATATCGCTGAATCTTCCTACAGAAAACTTCACAAATATTGCGCCAAAAAACTTACACGACAAACACGAAAAATTGTTTAATAATTTTTGTACCTGAGGCCTGTATATGTTATGTATAGACTGGGGCACAAAAATAATCCCTTGCGAAATCTTAACTTTGGAAAAACGCAAATATTTCTACAAAATTTGCGGGGATTTTAGAGGAGGAATGTCTGCATATATCGTGTAAATTTGATGAAAATATATTAAGTAGTAACAAAATTACAGCGTTTCTACAAAAAAGTGATGCACTAAATTTTAAAAAGGCTTAATTAAATAAAGGTACCAGAAATTTTCTTCAAAGTTTACGAATAATTGTAGGGAAGGAAAAATACTAAATATTTTATTAGTTAGAGAAGCTGAAAAGTACTGTATGCTTCAAGATCTTCAGTTCAGATGTACTACAGCTCCACATATCTTCTGTTTAAGTAGGTCATGCCTAGGCTGCTGCAGCAGTGAGACAACAATAAGGTAATTACTAAGCCGAAATCATAATCCTGACCTGGGCGCAAGAGACAATCAATCGAGCAAGTCTTGCATTTCAAAAAGACTGCAGGCATGCATTCAAGCCGAGGATGGTCAGTTTGAGCATCTAATGCACTGAATGACTCGACTCCATAAGTAAACGGCCAATAATTACTTTAAAAGTAACGACTAACTATTCAAAAAAAACTTGTAAAATGATTTTAGCACTTTTTTCGTAGAAATACTGTAATTTTGTTACTACTGATTATTTGTAACAAAATTTTCAGGATATGCAGAAATTCCTCCTCTAGAAGATCCAAAAATGTGCTTAAGTATTTTGAGTATTGTCCAAGTTATTGAGATTTCGCTAGGGGATTATCATTTTTTGCCCCATTCTGTATCGTATGCGGACATGAAGTGGAAAACGGAAGATAGAGATGAGTGGAGGCGTTAAATACCATGGACCTGCCAGTAGTCAGTTTACTGAGATATACATGTATATATATACATGTATATATATATATATATATATATATATATATATATATACATATATATATATATATATACATATATATATATATATACAGTGTATATATATATATATATATATATATATATATATATATATATATATATATATATATGATATCATCACCATCATCATCATCTGCCCTTAAATCCCAGTTAAACAAGGGTCGGGATACGAATAGACCTTCTCCAATTCACTCTGTCCCACATCATATCATCTGTCATTCCTCTATTTTTATGTCCTACTTAATCACCGCATCACACGACAGTTGTGGTCTACCTCTCTACCTCTCTCTGGCTTAACATCCAGCTCTTCCCGCTAAATTCTCTTTACTACATCTGCCTTTCTCACAATATGCCAAGACCATCTCAATCTCGACTGAGCCAACCTATCCCTAATCCCCTCAACACTCAAATTCAACCTCACATATTCATTTTCCACTCTGTCCTTCCTATGCCACACATTAGACGTAACATTTTCAATTCTGCCACATGCAAACTCTGCAAATGTTCTTTTTTATTGCCCAACAACTATAAAATTAGTCTTTCAATCTTAGTGATATTTTCCTATCAAACAGCACACCACTAGCTGCCATCCACTTTGCCCACCCAGCCTGAATCCTACGAGTAACCTCCTCTTCCAACTCCTCATCATCCTCCATTATAGTCCTCAAAAAAGGCCCAAATACTTAATATTTGTTGCCTTCCTTAGCTCAACCTACCTTGGTTTAGTATTTTATCTTCCTTGGCGTATTAATCTCTCTCCGTTTGTCATCATCTCCTGGTATCTACTCTCGAAATTCTCTGTTTTTTCCTTATTCACCCTCAGTCCTTTGCTTTTCAATGCCTCTCTCACGATTTCCAACATCTCACTTATTCTTTCCACAGTATCTCCTATCATCAGATCACCTGCAAATATCATGCACCACAGGGCCTCCTTAATAACTCTCTTAAGAAACTCATCCATAATCAAAATCGAGAAAAAAAAACTTAGGGCTGATCCTTGGTGTACCCCAATCTTCAACTAAAAACTCTCGGATTGTCCACTCTCCACTCTCACACTAGTACTCATCCTGCTGTACATATCTCTGATCATGTCACCATACCTCCTGCTCATTTTCCTCAATATATAGAACTTCCCACACCAGTTCTCTCGGAACCTTATCGTAGGCCTTCTCCAGGTCCACAAATACCATCTGGTAAAAAGCTGGTAAAGCTAATGTTAATGTCATTTTTCTCACTCGAAAGCGATGTCAGTGACGAGCGAGCCCAGGATCTGCATATTCTTCCTCTTTCTCCTTCTCTTCTTTTCTCATATATGTATATATACATGTATATGTATATATATATATATATATATATATATATATATATATATATATATATATATATACTGTATATATATATATATATACTGTATATATATATATATATATATATATTCTATATTTTAATAGATCTCTCAATATGGTTTAGTTTCGAAATGAATTCGTAAATGAATTCGTAAACCGTTCCTGCTAATGATTTTGAATAATATATTTTGATACAGCGGGAAGGCACATTAAAAAGTTCAGAACCATTTGATGTAAAGGCCGACTGTGAACAGCTAAGGAAAGCTATGAAGGGTCTTGGTTAGTAGTTTTCAAATATATCGAGTTGATTTTAATTTTCTATAGTTATTTATACGTCTCCAGACGTTTTACAGGTTCACAACTATACACACTGTACTTTTAAAGTGTTTTATAAATAATCATCAACATCATCATCTTCTCTTTAATCCCAGTTTAACTAGGGTCGATATACGAATGGACCTTCTCCTCACCTCTCTATCACACGTCATATCATCAGTTAATCTCCTATTTCTTTTCCTTTCGTTTTAGAAATATTTATAAATAATCATATCATATTATTTTAAAGTGTATTAATTATTTTCTCCGTGCTTTATTAAGTTAAATCGAAGATTATTCATACAAAAGATCGAAAACTACACTCTCAGTAAACTAGCAGCGAATGCGAATAATGGCCTAATAAGATAAGAAGAAACATTAAATGAACCCGAAATAAAAAGAGAATTTTTTTCTTGTACTTTCATATTGTTAATGTTGGATACAAAATTTGATGAATTAAATATTAATAAGCTAAATAATATACACTCATTTGCAGATTTTGCTCTGGCGCCATGTAATCGTGCATGACTTAGGCGAGAGAGAGAGATAGAGAGAGAGAGAGAGAGAGAGAGAGAGAGCCAGAAAGTAGAGACTATGAGATATGTAACTATTTAAAATGGTCGATTAAGGCCACTTAATCGTCTACTTGGCTCAGCGATTAGTTAGTCCTCTGCCAGTTTTTACAAAAAGTTTGCGCCAAGGTCTGAGTTTGAATCTCTTTCTAGGGAGTCACAAGAAGTGAATCTCTGATATGAAACGAAAGCTTAAAACTTAAAACCGATGTTAAAGTCGGTTTCATATTTCGAAATTGATATCAGTGACGGGCGAGCCCGGGATTTGAACCATGCACATATTGATCCGCAGTACATCTTACCGACATCGTCAGTTTTCGCCACTGTCTCCAGTGCGCTGAACTTCCCTTTAGTTCAATGAACTGCAATTAGTAATGCTTATTAGTGTTACCAATATGGCTCACCCTATGAGGAACACTTGAAAGTTGTAGCAAAGATAGTACATGTATATGTAGACTAATATGAATATGTAGCGAATGGATTATACTGATAAAATGTGTTTGATGTGTGTCGATTTGTTTATGTGTGATGAATGTGAACAGGCACTGACGAAGCAGCAATCATTGCTGTCATGGGATCGAGATCTCTTAATCAGAGGCTAGAGATTGTTAAAACCTATAAAACAATGTTTGGAAAGGTATCTGTCTCAATTTTCAAATCACCACTCAACAGTAAATTAGTTACAAATTAAACAATAGCAGATGCTTTTCAGTGAAATTGACTATTAGATATAATGATAATAATAATAATAATAGTAATATTTATATTAATATTAATAATAATAATAATAATGGTTTAACGTCCGTTACCTCATACAAGGACGATGTCAGGGACGTCCCGCATATCGCACATGAACTAATAGATAATGATTTGCTAATATTCGATATTGACTGTAGGAAGTATTTTTTAACTTTCAGATATCTTAACCATCGGATAGCGTTATTCGGAAATTGCGGTCGGGAATCTTGTCGACTTCGATGTCGGGAAGATATCCGACCGCTGATCAGTATGTTTGGGTTCAAATCCTGGGTTCGTCCGTCACTGATATCGCTTTCGAGAGATGAAATTGACCTTAATATAGGCCGTACAGCTTTTATAGCTTTTACAAATGACCAATATGCAATTATATAAATATGCAATATATGTTTCCATTTTGTATTGCTTTCTTCTGATTAGTCTTTATCATAAACTTTATCTTAGATATCGCACAGTGCTCTAAATGCATAGGGACTATTAGTCTCCTCAACACTAATATTATACCTGACCCATCGGTTCTGCTGATTTTATTCACCGACATTGTAAAATTTATCGCAGAGCCCTTCAGTCATTTATACGACAGCTTTTATTTTAAACCTCTGTAAAACAATGAATTGATTTGCGTACAAGGATTTTAAAATTAATTATAGGTACCTTGTCATGCATATTGAGTAACACACGCGTACATCGCATGGGCTCTTTCATGCTGTCAGCAGAGTAACATGCTAAACGTATCATGTACTTAATGTCATGATCCTCGCAGAAAAGTACATGTACAATTTATTGAAAATACTCTGGCTTCTTATATCTTGGATTTGTGCTAAATACAACGCTGTCCATGGCCTCAAACAGTTAACGTTCAGATGGTTATCGTGTTACTGTTGATTTGACATCGAAAGCTAGACGAGCATTTCATATTGACGTGTATTTAGGATTTAATAGAAGAGCTGAAGTCAGAGTTGAGTGGCAACTTCTGCCACGTGATGACGTCACTATGTAAGAGCGCCGCCGAGCGGGATGCGGATGAGTTGAGAAAAGCGATGAAGGTCTGTTGTTCATAATAATGCTTACCTCTCTAGTCATGTGCTTTCATTGTTCCAACTGAGATACTGTAAAGATTGGGCAAGCTCGACTGAAAGCAACCATAGTCGCTAGTGACAATTTCACAGAATAGTGAAAAGTGTAATGTTTATAGTGTTGGATATTGATCAATGGAATAATTAATTAGTTAAAGGTTGTTTTTTCATTAAATGTCATGAATTTGTTGATACATATTATGTTGGATCGAGATAGCTGCTTATATTATCTACCAACAAACCCTGTGCAGGTAGGTAGAACTCACAGATGAACAAAAACTATCTCTAATAATTTAGAGATAGTAATTTAATAAATATTTAATAATTAATTAAATTATTAATTTAATTAGTAATTAAATTGATTAATTTGTTAATTTTATTTAAAATCTTTTGTCAATAATTGTTGAAATAAGTGCTTTCATTACGATTATTTATCAGATCTTTTATTCATGGTAAGTTTTCTAGCTGTATCCCAACTTAAGGGAAATCAGAAAGTGTCGATGCTTTTGCGTTCGTTATTGACAACATGTGATTACACACATTCATGCGATGGATTGCTTTTCTTTTGTATAATAAAATGCGAAATATCTAAAATGTTGTAAAGTGGACCTAGTTGTTTTAAAATTTATGCTATTTTGAACGCTTTTGAGCACGCTTGCCTATTATGTATTATTGCAGAATTACATGTATATTAAATTAACATAAAGGTAATACTACGTAGCTTAAACGTCGTAATGTTGTCTCGTAATTGTGAGAAGCAATTTTCCTTGTGACTGTTAGGGTTTGGGCACGGATGAAGGTTGTCTCATTGAGATTCTGTGCACACGAAACAACGACGAGCTGACGGCCATCAATGAACAATTTCAGCTGAGTGAGTAACACAAACATTCAAATATATTACTTTAGGAACTATAAACAACTTTTATTTATTCTTTGTTTCCTAACGATGCAATAGAAACAACTTAGTATGACAGGCAGTCATGATACATTCAGCTATTTACAGTTATATACAGTTTTGTAGTGATAAAAAGGAGTGTTGGAACTTTTCCAAACACTGGAATTATAATTAGTGTGATGGACGATCGATGGCAAGCAATGCTTTCTGCCGGACTGGGTACAGGTGTTGCCGGACTGGGTACAGGTATTACATGTTGTGTAATAAATTATAATAAATCCTGAATTGTAGTTTAAAATAAAAATCTTATCTCTTCACTCTTTATGAACTGCCTAACGGCAGATCCATGGAATAAAACTGTTCCAACCGATTTTTTGTTAGCCTTCCCTTACTTATCTGTATACGAATTTGTTATCAAATCATTTAATAACCTTGTCTCGGTTTGTCTCTAACTTTTTCCTTGTATTTTTCCTTCTATTACAGTTTTCAGCGACCCCCTCCCTTATAACATGTAATATCTTGCATTTATTTCTATTTCCTATCAAGTTTATTGATAGAAAACGAGCCCAATCTACTCTATTGAAAGCCTTTACAAAACCTACAAAACATATAAAGACGTCATTTCCATGTTCTAAGCTACTTTTAAACATTACTCACATACGCCTATTGCTTCTCTAGTACCAGAGCCTTCTCTAAAACCAAACCGTGAGTTATTCAGTTTCGCATCCGATTTTTGATTGAGTACGATTATTTAATATTTTTAATAATATGTTGGACTCATGTCTTAGTAAACTTATTGTTCTATAGTCTGAATTCCACAGTTTTTTGGTAATTGGAATTTTCACTGTCTTAGTGAATTCCTGTGACCAGAGAACCGGAACTGTACACTTCCATGCATAATTCCATAAGTTTCAGTATTTCCCTCTAACATTTTCAAAATATCTGTTGATACGCCATCAATTGGTTTTTCATGTGTCTAATTGCCTCATGCATTTCTTTCTTCATTATATCTCGTCCTTTTTCATCATTTCCCACATAGTTTCTTGTTCTAGTAAAAATCCTCTATTTTTGGTTTTTCATCTTTATCATAGAGATCCTCAACATATTCTTTCCATCATTTCCTCACTTACTCGTCTATGTCTTCAGTTCACCCTCCTTTTGTATATATTTAAGTTTCTTCTCTTCTACTCTATTCTTGGTGGTTTTCGAACTTCCTGGTAGAGCTGAACGTCCTCTTTTTATATTCTGTTAATTCTTTGCATTTATCATTCAACTATAGGTCTCTTGCTTTATCAGTTTTTCTTCTAAAAATATCTACATGTGTATCGAGATATATATATATATATATATATATATGTGTTTATTTCAGCATCTACACCAAATCACTGACAAATACAAATAGAAATAAACATTTAAAAGAGATAAAATAAAAAATTCCCAGAAACACAGGGTATCAAGCAGTCTTAAGAAACTAGAACAACGGTCGTCAGGGAAGATGATACACATGTTATCTAGCTGACCACCGTATCATTTTCTAGTAACTATTTCATGAGTCAACTAGTAACCACCTCACGGTGACAGACTATGAGTAAGGTTTGTATTATTTTACCCGCACTACATGAAACCTTTACTCAAGTTTTGATTATATATTAGGCGCATCATGGGCAGTACCGATTTTAAGTGCTTTTTACGAATAATACATGATTTTTATTAATAAACAACTGCTCATGCGTGAGATTTTATACCATCCACCTGGCAGCACATCGCAGGTATAGCCTAAGTCTTATAAGTTTTATTAGGCTTATTTGAATATTGTTTGAACCCGTAGCTACAGGGTACTAGAAAGCACTCAGATATTGCGGTCTTTCTCCTGTTCTTGTACGATATATTGCATGATATATTGAGTCGACATCAGACTGGGTGGATATTGTATTGTGCAGGACACGGTAAGAAGCTGGAGGAAGCGATTATATCGGAGACGTCAGGTAACTTGAAGCGACTGCTCGTGTCCATGCTGCAGGCGCACAGGCCTGATGGTAACACTGTCGACAGGCGCAAGGCAAGGACTGACGCTGTCGCCCTTAACGAAGCAGGCGAGAAGAAATTTGGCACTGATGAGTCACGCTTTAACGTCATATTATGTTCCAGGTATAGCATGAGTCATCCTGTATTTTAGATTCTAACTTGAACTTTTGTTTACAAGTCTATTAGGTTTGAAAAGAGAGCAGTGATCTCAGATGCTGCTGTCAGATGTAGATCAGATCTTATATCCGTAGAATACAACGTCTTCTAGAGTAATTATAACTAGATAAATATAGGTCCCAGGAATCACTGCTGGTTTTAAGACAAGATCGAGTTGGCATAATGTAACCTAAGAGATTGCACACATTTTATTGAGAACATAACGACCTAGAAATCACACAATATCGACTTAAAGTTTAAGCTTTGTACATGTACAATGTATAATTGTTTATATATACATATATATATTATATATATATATATATATATACATGTATATATATATATATATATATATATATATATATATATATATATATATATATATATATATATATATATAGAGCCTAGACTCCATAAATTGCTACGAAAGGAAAATAGAAAATTCTCAAATAGAGATTGACTGATGATATGATGTAGGACAGAGAGGACTTGAGACAGTCTACTCGAATCCCGACCCTAGTTAAACTGGTATTCAAGGGAAGTTGGTGATACATGTATATATATATATATATATATATATATATATATATATATATATATATATATATATATATATATATATATAGTAAATAAATTAAATTTGCAGAAGTTTTCCTCAGTTACGCGCCACATTTGATGAATATCAGAAGCTAACAGGAAAAGGTATTACGGAATCCATTTCCTCTGAGATGTCCGGTGATCTCAAACAAGGATACCTCACTATTGGTAATTCATTTCTCCCTTTCTCTCTCGCTCTCTTTCTCTCTTTCACTTCCTCTCTTTCTCTTCCTCTCTTTCTTTCTCTCTCTCTTTCTCTCTCTCTCTCTCTCTCTATCTGTCTCTCTCTTGGATCCAGACGAATAGCAGATTCTAATGTGGAAGTACACAGCCATGGCCTAGTTCAAACATTTCGAGGTATAGGATTAGAATAGTATTAAGTTTTCTGGAACCTTATAAAGATATTAAATATTTAGATGCAACATTTTTAATAAGTTCTGCCTACTTTGTTTTTATACTGAATAATAAGCAATGGAGAACTTTCATGGTTTCAAGTTGTTTTTAACATACATTGTACACTAATGTAATTTCATGCTTAGATGTAACTTAAATATATTTTTTCTTAGTTTTCATGTGTCTCATTCTGGTACTAATATTGTGTCTTATTGGCACTGTGTCTTTTAGCGTCTTATTATCTTTTATGTGCCTTACTATTGCTGACATTTTGTCGTAAGGTTTGTGAACTGCTTTGACATTGATTTTTGTTAATGCTCATAATAATAATAATAATAATAATAATAATAATAATAATAATAATACCGTGATCTGTCCTTAGGATATGAAGTTGTTCCGGTGGCCATTGAAACCATAGGCCCTATGAATCCCGAAGGAGTTGTCTTTATTAATGGCATAGGCAGACTTATTGCAGAGCAAACCAGCGACAAGCGAGAGACATCTTGTTTTGGCAAAGGCTTTCCATGACTTTGCAAAGATTTAATGCAGTCTGCTTCAACAATTCTTTTAAGCCGATTGATGACCTCGAGTAGCCGGGCGGCGATTCAGCACGTATTGCTTGAATCGTTTTTATCAAACCCCAGGTTCTTTACACCGAGATAAAAAAAATAAAATAAAAAACTAATAATAATAATAAAGGTTTAACGTTCGTTTCCTCATCCAGGGATGATGTCAGGGAAGAATTAAATACAGTATATAATTAATTGATAGTTTCTGTTGTTATCAAAGTAGAGTAGGATTTGATCGTAGAGCAATGTGGAGATGTTATTTTTTATTGTGAAGATATTGTTTAAGAAGAAGAAGAAAATATGTTTTATTTCACAAAGTTTCACAAAATTCACAGAGTAATCACATCAATGAATGTGTGACAATTAAAATTAAATAAGCGTTATCAGAATCTTAGTAATAAGTGCAATACTCGTAAGTGCAAAATAAAACAATTTCGTGTTTAATTTCTTGTAGTTGGCTATGTGAGGAACCAGGCAGCAGAGAACGCCGCTACTCTGTACAAATCGATGCACGGGCTAGGAACGAATGATCTCAGTCTGATCCGCACGGTCGTGTCGCGTTGTGAGGTCGATATGGTTCAAATAAAACAAGAGTTTGAAGCCGCGTACAAACAGCCGCTGGGCAAATTCATTGCTGTAAGTATTCAAATTTTGTCCCGCTTCTCTAAAAGGTTTTCCTCGTGGACACTGTGGTTGACCTCAATGTAAACTGAAGCACAAACATCATAAACGAACAGAATTTAAGCTATTGGTTTGAAACGTAGACAACTATTTCTTTTGCACTAGCCAATTGCTTATCATATTAAGGAAGTACAAGATTTAGTTATTCAGTTTTGCATATTTAAATAAACGATACTTAAGAAGGCCTTTATCTTTTTGCACACGCTTGATTCCATGCCTTTATGTATGATCCAACTGAATTAATCTGTGTTGTCTAGACATTCTCGATATCGTAATCTTAAGACGATGAACTCAACTCGAAGTCTTTGACGCGTTTCTTTCTTTGTCAATACATAAAAAATTCTATCTAAATTTGTGATATAATAAGCCACTACTACTGATATCGTAGCATACAAGCGTACGTCAAAATAAAAACATACTAATTATGTATGCACTGGTAGCATATCTGACTGTTAGTCTGGAGCGTAAATGTTAATCGAAGGTTTGCATTTATAATGATTTAAGCCCCGTAAATGTTAGTCGAAGCTGATGAAGGCATAGGGAGTCAACCTCCTCATAAACAGAAACCCCAAGAACAATGGAATATAAAAAGATGATTTAAATATCCACTCGTAAGTGGACAGGAAAAGGAAAACGGAAGATAGAGATGAGTGGAGGCGTTATATACCATGGATCTGCCAGTGCGCAGTGCACTGAAGGAAAGATGGAGAGAGTTTGAATTTGTCGGAGTATAGAATCATCGCTACGTGGCTATAAAATGCTATTACACTACTTAGACATTTGTTTAACTGGTCCCATAATCATGCTGCACAGCTGTATAATCCGCATTAGTCTCTTCTGTACTGTCATCTTGCTTGAGCATAGAATCGATTACTGGGTTATTTCGAAGTGAACTGTGGTTAGCATACGATATCGAAATAACTACAATTTGCAAAATTTAAGTAATTTAATTTTAAATAATTTCAGTATCTAATTAAGTATGCTGTATTTGTTGTTTATTATGACTTGGAAAACACATAAAAAGGTAGAATGAATGAATGAATGATTGAATGAATGAATGAATATACAGTAATCGTTAAATGGTACACGACGATATTACATCATGAACTTTATTGATTGTGTTATATATCGCTAAATTATTCTTTATATAAAAAGACTTAGACTTTCTCTCTATGTAGTCTACAGTAAACGTCTTTCTTATAAAGCTAATGTTAACGTCAGTTTCCTCACTCGAAAAGCTATGTCAGTGATGGGCGAGCCCAGGATTTGAACCCCGCACATACTGATTCGCGGGGGAATATCTTACCGACATCACCACTGGATCCAGCCATGGTTATACGATCCTTTAAATTGCAAAAGTCGATAATGAATCCCATGTTCCTATGCTACATGGCAAATGGCAGCAACGACATCAGGATGCTGATTCAACTGCTCACATTATAATATTTTATTTTATTTTAGGATGACACTACTGGGGACTACAGACGAATTCTGCTCCAGCTCACCGGGGAGACTCAGTTCATCAAGAAGTAGTGATATTAGACCTACATGAGTCGCGCTCGTGCGACTGGCATGTGCAATTGCGCACACGTAATGTGTAGTATGCTTGTACTACTGGGCGAAATGTTTGTATAAACTTGTAGGCATATAATTATAGTCGCTAGAATAATCTTACAGAATACATTTTAGATAGTCAATATACATAATGTTTTTATATTGTTGTGTAGTAATATTGTACTTGTAGTCTTAAAGGCTCAGGACCAGCTTAACAATATTTCTATTCAGGAGAGTACTGCTATCAAGCGTTTCGACTTAGCTAGGAGAGAAACTGATTGTACGCAGATCAAAGAATTATTAAATTATTAAACATTATTCTACATTATTAAATTGCTGTCAGTATGTACTGTACATGTACATCATAAAAAGGTTCTTGTTAAACATGCATGGTTAATAAATAATTAAAAAGTAACGTATAAAAAGCTTTAAAAAGTATACAACATTTTAAACATATATAAAACGGTTCCTTCTAAATCACGAAAATAAAGAAAATAGATATTTTAGAAATAAAAGACAAACGATAGCGGTGGATCCAATAATGAGTGATGTCGTCTCTCTGGGGCCTAGGTCATCCGAAACAACGTGAAACCATAAAATGGAGCGGTGGCTGTGACTTCAAATTTTTATAATGGCGTTGAAATATCACATGGCTCGGTGAACGCATTGAGAACGAAAAGACAGCTTGAATTTCTATGCCCGCCCTCAAAAATCTATCTGCAAAATAGATTGCCGAACAATTTCAAATAGATTGTCGAGCAATTTCAAAATTGGGAACGTCGCCCAAGAATGTCAAAGAACGCGATTTGGAATGGCTACTAGATGCAAGTTTTACGATTGTATTATAAATTTTGCTGAAGTTGTAAAACTGCTGATATATACTTGTTTCAGCTATATAAATAGCATCCTCCGCATATTATGTAAGCTTATGTATTATTTATCTTTTACTGACACCAATGAAGCTCAGCTCACCAATAGAGATAAAGTTATACTGTGTTTTCTATAACCGCACAAACTTCTTAAAATAAAGTCCTATAATTTGCATAACTTGACCAGTAGCCAATTCCTCCAAACCGGGAAATATTTCGCTTAATAAAGGGAAAGTTACTGATTTGCGAATGTGAGTGGGGTTAAATAAAAATGTCCAGTATACAATACGGGCATGTTATATATAGGAGCTAGAGAAGGTCCAGGTTGACCCTTTCACCGATGCAGTCTCTTCTTCTTTTTTCAAATGTCTTGTATAAGCATAGAATAATATTGACTAACGTTTGTGAAATTTTTACTTGCCCTGATAGAAGTAGCATTTCATAGAGAAAGGAGCGTGGCTGTGTTAAAGTTTTTATTTTAATTTGTAGGCCTAATGTAGCTGAACAGTAGACAAGGATCAATGATGTGGACGATTTTTAATGAAAACAAAAGCATTGTTAAATTTTCTGTCACCGTGTGATTCACGACATTGTATGATGTAGTAGGCCAACTATTAAAGCTCAAATTTACTGATAAAGCATTTTACGACTGTTCCTTGCGTCGTTAGGCGAAATTTTTTATGTTAACTTTTCATTTGAAGTTTATTGACAACACTTGGCTTTCCACATTGAAATTTGTTTCGTACTTATATAAAAAATCATGTCTCGATTCTTTCTTTATTTTCACAAATAACATAATAAACAAAGAAGAAATCCTTGTCTGAGGGCGAATTTGAAGTTCAGTTACGTTAACTTACTTTCATAGTTTTTATTTCTTATTAATTTTATTATTGCTATTTTTATTACTTCATTATTTAAATACGTTCTAGTTAAATTCGCAATTTCGTATCTGAATTCTTAACTTTATATATAGGTAATAGCTTAGAACCATTTCTAGTTCTTTTGACTTCATTTGTAGGACAAATTAATTATAATTATACATCTATAGTGCAGTTAGTGTGTTAAATATCGAATACAATTCTCACTAAACTTACTTAAACTTACGTTACTCTTGATGAATTAAATACGAAAACTATCATGATCTATTTATTTGGTATATATATTATTTATGTATATGATACGTTAGAATCATGCGAACTGTCCATTTTAATGAAGGCTACATATCAACTAGGTCTAACAAATTTGGTCTAACAAATTTCAGCGATAACTTAACAGTATCTTATTTACATGTGTACCGAATATGAATTTTTAAATGTGTTAATTTTAATGCAAGTGTCATTACTATTGTCTCTGAGTTAGTTGTGTATTGTGTATCAACTACGTTATGTTAATACTGTATACTGTTGTGTATTGTGTATCAACTACAGTATGTTAAATACTGTATACTGTTGTGTATTGTGTATCAACTACAGTATGTTAAATACTGTATACTGTTGTGTATTGTGTGTCAACTACGGTATGTTAATACTGTATACTGTTGTGTATTGTGTGTCAACTACGGTATGTTAATACTATAAAATGACATTTAGCATTAATTATTGAAGGCTTCATTCCTATACATGATACATATTCTTATTCACAGTTTCTTGTTACGTCCCATAAATGTCACTTCATGGATCAAAAAGTCAAATTTCTCAAAAAAGCTATGCCTTATCCACACTTTAATGTAGACTTTAGCCAATGAATTGTGGCTTCTAAGGTGGGTGGTTTCCCGTTGCCTTGCTCAACCGGTGGTTTCCCGTTGCCTTTGTTGTCAGTCGTCTATTCCGACACGTGCAGTTTACAGTTGGTCGGTCTAATATACAACAGCCCCCACCCAACATGAATATAATCACAGAGAACAAGTCAACAACCATACAACACTAGAGACAGTCTAGTTATTTATTTACTGAACGTAATCAATGCATACACAAACGGAGCCGTTCAGATTCAAAGCACCGAAATAAGTTCGAAATGACTGAAGAGATTTACATGGTCATATGAACGTCGATACAAGACAACAACTAACACAGCTCTCTAGTAAAACATCGCAAACGATAAGGCAGCAACATATCAAACAACAAAGGTAATACACTTAAGTTCAAAAGATTAGCAATGTAATTAATAGAGGAATAAAATTGGAGAAATTTTTTAATCGATGTCCATGGTAATTATATGAATAGCGACTGTAAATTTACGTGATCATACCTAGCACCGCCTGCACTGTACTTTCTTCATTAATAGCAATACACTTTATTATAACAATTATAACAACACCTTATTTTATCATGTATCTAAATGTCAGAACTTGTAATTAATTTTTTCAGAGGAAGATTAAACATGTAAGGCGCGAGTTGTCAACAACTTTGCCACGATTCTGTTCAATTTGATTGATTTCTTCAAAACCTTTCACCGGTAGCAAATTGTAGAATGCAGAGAATTCTTCTTATGTTCTTCACGTTCCTCACTACTATTTATCAGGATTGTTCTGCACATCCTGTATCTTTATCGTTTTGTACGTTCAGTCGCGCTCTGTGTTCTTCGAAACTTAGCTTCTTTATGTTTTCTAAATTCTGATCGATGTAGGCCATCATTCGTTTACTTCTGGAGATCCAGCAACTCTCAACTCTTCAGCAATCCATCATTAAGTCAAACACATCGTTCTTAACAATTCCGTAGAAAGATACTGGCTGGCTTATGTATCTTATCTGAGTACAGTAAGATATTTCTTCTCAATGGGCATTTTCAAGGCTTAAATAACTTTCATCACGATACAGACCTATTAATTATCAAAGATTAGTCATTGTAACTATCTCACGGCTACTATAATCTTAGAAGTCGGGCAAGTCCAAGATGTTATCGATAAATGATGATCTAGACGCTAAACTGCTATATGATTCGGCTTGCGTGACCCTCAAGTAATTAATGCCAAAACCTTTTACTCTATCACGATACTGCAAAACAACTTGTGTTTGTTACAATAATATCAATAGAAATTGTTTCACATTTTAACTAAACAACTAATAGGGGTCCTTAATTTTTTAAAAAGGCGGCATCTACTTGAAATGTTCAGGATATAAAGTAAACCAGTCGCTCATATTGTTGCTGACGATATAGCGGCTTTATGCCATAATACAACAAATATATGCACGTAAGCAAATCAGAAGCACAGCGGCAGAAAAACCCTATGCCACCAAACAACATGGAATCCGTACAACAGCAAAAGGCTAGAAATTAGATGTACTTGTAAAAGAAGCTTAATGATTGGAATTACAAGTAACTAAATGTAAATAAATTTAACATCAGGTCCATATATCAATTCTACTCGAACTGTAGCAGTTCTAAACACGCTTCTGTACATCCAGCTAGGAACACAACATCATATTATACATTAGATAAACTAACAATAGTACACACAATAATGTTAAGTAAAACACATCGAACATTTTATCATTTACAACATAGCACATTTGTTTACATGGCAGTATTGAATGAAACAAGTAAAGCAAGCAATTACTCAAAGTCAACCACGCAACAGAACTAAGATCAAAATCTGACAATAAACTACTATAATTATATACAATTGCTGAGATTCTTATATCATTGTATTGGCCTACTCGATGTGGACACAACAGGATTACACTAATAGGGAATCGAATCAATATCTTAACTAATATCGTCATTATTTCCATTAAACGTCAAGGTTGTTTAAATGTGAGTGAACTGGCGATATTTATATTCCTTTCAAGTTGAAATAAAGCATGTAGACCCATGTAAAGTGAAATAGGACTTAATTGACTCGAATTCTCTATTCGCTTTGCACACATAATCATAGAAGTTAGCTAATAGGACATAAAAAGGTTATTATTACAATAATAGATTTTCGCGTTTTTTAATAAGTGAGGCTGAATTTGAGTGTTGAGGGAGTCAGGGATAGGTTGGCTCAGTCGAGATTGAGATGGTATGAGCATATTGTGAGAAAGGCAGATGAGGAAGTAGTAAAGAGAGTTTGGAGGGAAGAGCTGGAGGTTAAGCTAGAGAGAGGTAGATCGCAACTAACGCGGGATGCGGTGATTAAGGATATGAAAAATAGGGGATTGACTGATGATATAGTGTGGGTCAGAGTAGATTGGAGGTCTATTCGTATCCCGACCCGAGTTGGACTGAAATTTAAAGGAAGATAATGATGATGAATAGGATTTCGCGTCTAATACAGTAAATTTGCATTAAAGGTAGTTTCTGCACCAAAATTCATATTGCTGAGTGTAGAGAGTGAGGTCAGGACTAACTAATTTAACAGTCCTATCCTGTAGAGCACTATAGTCTCGAATAACCGATTCCTAGGTCAGATGATGAAAGCATAACATCTAGAATATTCACATGACCGTTTAAAGAAAGTATTGACTAAACAAATCGTTTAAACATATATTATTAAAGTTACACATATACAGGCTGCGCATTAAAAAAGTATCCCCGTAGCACGTATTACGATAGCTTAGCCAATTATTGATATTTCGTCTTGAAATTTTAAGGTTCTCTTGTGGAGGAATATTGCCACAAGCTGACCAAATTTTGTAAAAATATTTTTAAAGGAACCGGAGTTATCCAAGTTTTGCGAAAAATTGATTTTTTTTTCATTTAACACACAACGTAAAACGTCAATTAGAATTAATTCTTTTTGAAAATGTAAAGGGCCGTTAGATGATGACGCCTCTGATATTGTGCTTCAATGTATTACTCTAACACTATCCTGCCGAAACTGATTGAAGACTGCAACAAGTTATTTTAAGCCAAGTTATTTTTTTTATTTTAAGATTTAATAAAAAATGGATGATTGGCCTCCTAATTCTCCAGATATTAAGCCACTTGATTTTTGTCTGGGGAACCATGTTGGAAAAGTATCGTGCTTTCAAGCCCAAACCCAGAAAAACAATGGAATTAAAGGCTGTTCTTCAAGAGATCTGAAAAGACGTACCGTTACAGTCTATTGACAGAGCAATTTTATCTGTAAGAAAAGACTTCTGGCCGGCATTAAAGCCTAGAGCGTTCATTTCAAGCACACATTGTAGCACAAAATCAGAGTCATCATCATCTAACGGCTTTTTCAGGGCCAGCACATTTTCAAAAAGGAATTGATTCTAATTGATGTTTTACGTTGCGTGTTAAATAAAAAAATTTTTTTTCGCAAAACTTGGATAACTCCGGTTCCTTTAAAAATATTTTTACAAAATTTGGTAAGCTTGTGACAAAATTCCTCCACAAGAGAACCGTAAAATTTCAAGGCGAAATATAAATAATTGGCTAATCTATCGTAATTGTGCTAGGGGGATATTTTTTAATGCGCAGTCTGTACAATGTGTACGTTCTCTAGCTCGTATAGTTGAAGTGATACCACCTTGCCATTTTCCAGGAGATCACGTGCTCAAATATAAGTGTGAGGAGAACACGTGCACAAATATAAGTGTGAGGAGAACACGTGCTCAAATATAAGTGTGAGGAGAACACGTGCTCAAATATAAGTGCGAGGAGGACACGTGCACAAATATAAGTGTAAGGAGAACACGTGCTCAAATATAAGTGTGAGGAGAACACGTGCACAAATATAAGTGTGAGGAGAACACGTGCTCAAATATAAGTGTGAGGAGAACACGTGCTCAAATATAAGTGCGAGGAGGACACGTGCACAAATATAAGTGTAAGGAGAACACGTGCTCAAATATAAGTGTGAGGAATACACGTGCTCAAATATAAATGTGAGGAGAACACGTGCTTAAATATAAGTGTGAGGAGTACACGTGCTCAAATATAAGTGTGAGGAGAACACGTGCACAAATATAAGTGTGAGGAGAACACGTGCTCAAATATAAGTGTGAGCAGGACACATGTTCAAATAAAAGGGTGAGGAGGACAAGTTCTGGAATATAAGTATGAAAAGGACAAAAGTTAAGTTAAACTTTTTTAGAATTTGCGTATATTACAAAAATACGCTAAGCAACAACCAAGTGAATCAAATCCACAGTTTCCTGTAAGCCAGGTCAATGCGCCATCATCTTGGTCATCCAACAAGCATCTATACAGCATGAATTATACTAGCAAACTTGTGTATATATCTAAAGCGATTTAACAGCATCGCTAGTCACGTAGTCACGCGTATGGGTGGAGATACCGAGTTGATAGGATGCTTGCTGATAAGTAGAAGATCACCGGTTCCATCAAGTTGTATATCAGGATTTTTTTATATTGCACCGTTTTAGAATCGTTTATTGATCGTCGGCTTAGATTTAGTTCAATAGAGCTCGATGTTGTCATTAACGACAGTAGAACTCTAGTTGTTTTGTAGGATCGCCTTTGACAATATCTCTTGTGTTACATAACAGAAGTAAAATTTATTTCTCCTAAAAATAAGAGGTAACGTTAGGCTAACACAAACATAATGTTTTGTTAATAAATAAGTCTTAAGTTTATTTATTAACAAAACAATAAAGCATATAGAAACTACTAAATTTACCATTAAAGATCAAAACAATGATTACATTATATAAATTAATATATCATAATAAATTTAACGTCCGTTTGACAGTTTAATGACACCATCAACCGTACCGGAGCACACCTGTGTCACAAGACATTAAGTAAAACATAACTGTCAGCAAAAACTGGCCGTTAACACTATAGTTGCTTAAGTTGAGCCTATGACCGATTTAGATATTCAGCTCTAACTATCATGAAACGTCACGAGTGATATTCCAACCACGCGATTTAGTCCCTTAAGATTCAACAAATGACTACGTCGAATAAATTACTTGAAATCATAAAAATCAACAAATGATTTCGTCGAAGCCTCGCGCGTACAGCTACAGCCGAATTGTGGAAGTCAACTAAAAGATAAGTATGATGAAATGAAGAAGCTACAGGGGTGAGGTTGGCTCACCACCACTCTGTTCTTTCTTCTCTGAATTCCTCTTTATGTATAAATTCAACAGCTTCATCTGCGCAAAAACGCACAACCGAAATCAGATGATTTCATATTTCAACTTTCACAAAATGACTTCGTTAATAACATGATGATAACAAAATTTCTAAATATATTGAACTTAATTATAAATGCTTTACAAGTTCACATATAAAGAAAAATGATTAGCTCCTTTTCAATCAATCAATCAATAAGAATTTAACGTCCGGTTCCTCGCCATAAGGCAACGTCAGGGACCTTGATTTCAACTGATATAGTACTAATTTTCTTTCTCTTCAGCACATGTTTTTTTTCAGATCGTTTGGGGTGAATGAATTTGACGTGACATGTGATGGGGGATGTCTCTGACATCATCATTGTATGAGGAAACGGACGTTAAACTTTTATTATTTATTGTTATTAATACAAGTGAATAGGACAGTAGAAGATAGGAGTTAAAACCTTGCTAGGACTGAGTTCAGCTAAATGAGGGAATAGATCATCCCCCACCCACTGATGTACAGCTATCAGACACAGCATGCTTGACTTACGAACACTGCTCTCACTGTGCTCAAAACCCTGCAACAAAATACAACCATCTCCAAATACAACACGCTACAAGCCTACATCTCCGAACATACCATATCTCTCTAGTGTTCAGAGCCAATAGGCAATTCCAATGTACATATTACTACGCATATGCTGCTTTTCACACTCCACAGAGAGCACTCCGTTGATCAACGACTTATCCCTTCACAACAGGCTATGCCTTATCCACACCTTAATGTAGACTATAAAGCTTAGAAGTAATATGGTTTCTGAGATGGTTTCCCGTTGCTTTTTCAGACTATAATGTATATATATGAGCAATATAAAAGTTTAATTTGCAAATGTTCATCTTAAAAGTCGAATAACATCAGATCTGGTCATTGAATAAAATAGAATCAGTATTCAGTATTTAAATATAAGTATTATTACTATTTTATTATTTTATAAATATTACATAGTATATACATATATATATATATATATATATATATATATATATATATATATATATATATAAAATAAGGAATAAATAAGAATGCAAATACTAAACGCCCACCATACGTCTGATATGAGAACCTGCACATCGTATGATAAAGATAATAATAAACTAAACAAAGACGTCACTAAAGACGAAGGTACTTGTTCGTAAGAAGTCTTCCAAAAATGGTTCGTCCAAAAACAGTAGTTAGACTCAACTCTTCAATATATAAGAGATGAGAATAAAGAAGAAAAAGTCATATAAAGTGTCAAACCTTGACCAATCCAGGTGTGATTAGAGGCATATTATTAATAACATCATCCTGTGAGGCTGCTTCGATCACCTTCGTCTCCATCTTGATAGCAGCCAAATTGATGGGAAACTCTGCCGTGAGACTGATTGGGTTAAGAATACTGAGTGATTGATCACATGGTATCAGCTGCGCCAGAGTGCAGCCACAATCTTCTGCAGCACGTGCCGCCTAAAAAACCACGCATAAGACTACTTAAACATAAGTACATCTTAATATATGTAATTTATTCGAAGAATAATTCCACAGAGATAATAAAAGCGACAAAAGAAAATGAAGTCCAAGGCAAAGCATATCAGTGTGCAGAAAAAAGGATCAGGCAACACTACGAACGCAAATGTAAATAATGCACAGAGTTCATAAGAGAATATAATGAGGTACAATATAGCTTCTCTAGATAGCCATATTTGTGTAAGTATAATGTATATAATAATATGCATTACTACACAGTATAGTGTAGATCAAATATACTGTAAAATCAATTAGGTATGACATAATATTATGTAAAAAAGCATAAAATTAGTTAAACACATAAGTACATATTGGCACTAGATCACCAAATGCATCAAATTGCAAAGTGAACTCGATTCCAAAATTGCGGAGTTAGGCTCAATATCTCTGGAGTGGAACACCCGAGGACCCAGAGTCGACAATAGCGGACTCAGTCACAGCTCTGGTTATACCTACACATTTCTATTATATTTTAAAACAAAATCAGTCAAGATAGTAAGATAATTATAATATGTCCCTCTCAACGGTAAAAATGACCCTCAGAAAATTGCCAAATAACTATAGCAATTTAATTTTATAAGTGACTTATCAGCCATGACATGTTATTCGTTACTTGTTATCGTATACGCATATGATTTCTTAGCTGTAATTCTGAATGATTAAATTAATTCAGACTGACTGATTTAACAACACTCCATAAAGTCCAATACAAGGCACCTCTTTATCAGCATCCTTCTCAAATTCAAGAAGTGTCATTATCGTCAACTCAGCATAATTCTTGAATCTATCAGACTGCTGTATCAAGAGTTCCTTCAAAACTCGAATTGCATGAGAACGTATCTTACCCTGCAAAAACAACCACAACGTTGTGTATAATTTTTAAGACACACTGTATTATGCACTATTATTTGGATGTGAAGCATGGACCTTAAGGAAGGAAAAATATCAGGAAACTAGAGGCTTTGGAAATGTGGATATGGAGAAGCTTGGAAGGCTTTGCTGGTAAAAGCTTAGGAAGGAAAAAAATCCCAGGGTGATGGAAGGTTATTCTTAAATCCGCGCCGCTGCAATTGATGCGCCATCAAAAGGCAACGATTACTAATAACCATGGAGAGGATGGAGGAAATGGGTCTTAAACAAGCATCTGTGCTTCCTGACCCAGTGTGCCGTTATGTTATGTTAAGAATGGAAAGGATTAGCTGGACTCAGAAGGTTACAAATGAGGAAGTTCTGGAGAGAGTTGGTACAGATAGACAGTTGATAAATGCATTAAGAAAAAGGAAGAAGAGTTTGATAGGCCACATTCTAAGGGGTAAGTCTACTAAAAGAGGTCATAAAGAATTCAGAATGGAAGGAAATAGAGATAGAGGCAGACCGAGATTGGGAATGCTAGATGATTTAAAGATTCTCTCATATGTGGACATGAAGAGGAAGCGGAGTGGAGGCGTTAAATGGTATAGACCTGCCAGTAGACAGTACACTAAGAGGCAGAGAGAGAGAGACTGTAGTATTATAGTCACATAATGTCAAACTATGATCAACATCACAATATTAGCAATTACCACTAAGGTTATCGACACCAAGGTTATCGATATAATGCAAGGGTCAGCAGCTTTAAAACTTGTTCAGATTTCACAATTAAATTTCAAACAGTCTGATGATTCAAATTCATATATCCTGTAAATGCATATTTAGTACAACAAATTGAAAACGCTAATGCTTAACACGCTTTCAAGAAACTTAAGTCAAAACATAACTTTTCAAGAGAACAATGAAGCTACATGTATATTAAATCGAAATAAATTTAGACAGTGCCTAAAAACTGAGATATTTGCAATAGCCAATATCTGGTAAGGCGCAACATAGCATATACAATTATACATGTATATTCAAAACTACATAATAAAAGCAAACATGCATAAACTAATTTCATACAATAATTAACATTATTATCATTTTCCCTTTAATCCCAGTTTAACTAGGGTCGGTATACAAATAGGCTTTATCGACTCCTCTCTCCCAAACAATATCATCAGTCAAACCCCTATAATCTCTTCTATTCGTTTTATAACATTTTGTAGCAATTTCAGAAGTCTAGGCGCCCACCAACCGAATGCCTCATCAACCGAATGCCCTTTCTCACATTGGTTTGAATCTTAGTGCTGTAGTCTCCTACTACGACCAATGCAGTCACCAGTTGGTCTATTCTTCAAACAACCGAGACACAACATGAGTAACAAAATAATTACCATGAGTCAAAATTTAAGGCAAAAATCTGTTCAGCAAATGCAATGTTTGATAGATTTCTCTCCCTATAATGTCATTCAATAAAGCACTGATAATAAAATTTAAGAGAAAATGCCAACAAAAAAATTCATTGGATGGAGGTCAACAAAAATGAATATTTTAAATAAAGGAATTAAAAAAATTTCAATCAATTTATGATTCAAGTAGAACTTCAGAAAACAGTTTGCATAACTATTCAATTTTAAGTATAAGTAAATTAAGAGTAACTAGATAATAAGCAATAGTATTTGAAACAGTATTATAAGTATCCAAAAGCGTATTTTCAGATATAAAACATTAAATAATTCACACGACATTAAAGAGATATAGCAAATAAGAGCACAAAAAATAGAGTTAAGTCAGAGAGTTCGGTCGCAACAGTGTCATCTGTCCGTTCTTGGCGGAACAGTTTGCAAATTTACTATGTTTGCTAAGTTGCTATGTTCATTTTTAATTTGTTCATAGATGCTAATTTTAACAATTTTGCTAGAATGTTGGCTATTTTTGCTGTTTGCTATGTTTGTTATTATACGTGCTATTTTTGCTAGTCTGTAGACAGGTAGTATTTTAACTACTAATATCATTACTAGTACTTATTTTCTGAGATGGTCAGCTAGATAGAGCACCTTGTCCTCTCTCTGATGGCCACAGGATTCAATGAATAAGATGTTTGGTTTTGATTTTGTTTTAACTATACCGTCAGATGTACAATGTACTTACACACCATTTCACAATTAACATGATACATTATACCGTGATTACTAACGTGTTAGAGTGTTTTGTACAAGGGTACAAAAAATAGAGTTAAGTCAGAGAGAACATATTTACAATGTAGAAAGTTATATATTCAAAAAGCACCATAGTATTGGAAAATATATGTTACTACAACACATAAGAAAGTATATATACAATGTACTTACACACCATTTCACAATTAACATGATACATTATACCGTGATTACTAACGTGTTCATCTCGCATTGTCTGCAGAACGAGCAGTAGGATGACTTTAAAATGATTGTCCCATATCACTTCATCACTGCAATTCTTTATCACATTTATCAGCTTATTCATTACCTCATGTTTCTCTTCAATGCTGAACACACAGAACATCGTAATATCATTTCATAAACTGTATCTAACCAGAATAACCTACACCTATGAATCAAAAAACAATGTTATTAGAATTCCCTTACTACAAAAGAGACTATTAATAGTCTTGTAAGTTAACAGATTAGTAAAACTGTGCATTACTCATGAGAATCAAGAGACAAAAGAATAATTAATGATCTAATGCAAAATGTTGAATTCTTGATTTGCAGATTTTAGTTTTCAAACAATTTCATTGAAATTTACATGTAGGCGACTAATGACAAATTCTCAAAAGTCTGTGACACTATTTCCTAGATATCTATGAAATTCGAAGCACAAATAATTTTATTTTCTATGAAGTTTCTGATATCAGACACTATTTTTATGAATAAACATGGCTCTCTCTCTTCTTTAAAAGAAGCTAGAATAAAAAAGCTATAACTAATAGAAGCTAGAATAATAAAGCTATAACTAATAGAAGCTAGAATAATAAAGCTATAACTAATAGAAGCTAGAATAATAAAGCTATAACTAATAGAAGCTAGAATAAAAAAGCTAAAACTAATAGAAGCTAGAATTAAAAAAAGCTAAAACTAATAGAAGGTAGAATAATAAAGCTACAACTAATAGAAGCTAGAATAAAAAAGCTATAACTAATAGAAGCTAGAATAATAAAGCTAATAACTTAAAGTTATTAGTCTTCAAAGTAGTGTAATTTATTCTGGACCACTCTATAAATAAAAATGCTAGAATAAAATACTAAAATCTGTAAATAAAATACTAGAGCCATCGGACCTTTGCAAAATTATCAGTGTTCCGCTACGGACTGAAATACCAACCTGTTGAAAAATGTGATTAGGTGATTTTTTTCAAAAACATATATTATGAATATGTTTAGGGTGCAGTAAATCCTCGAAAGTCTTATTTTGCGATGTTAAGGCCAAAATTTGATACATAAAGTTGTTCCGCTCGAAGGTAAATTGTCCTTCAAGAATCTGCCAAGTACGAACTTTGCAGAAATAACGTAACATATAGACTATTCCAACAGTTAACACACATTAATATTATACATACATAATTGTATGTATAATATGAATGTGTGTTAACATAATATAATATCATGATGAAATTATATTAGACCAGTTTCATGATATACAACAAAAATAACTGCAATTAAAATTGCATACAATAACTACCCTTTTATAAAGTTTTGTAAATGCAGAAGACACAATATGCTCAAAACGCTATATGCTCCAAAGTTTCTTAATATTAAATTATCATCATACAGCGACTATCCAATCAGTACTTGTACAACTATTTTTAATATTTCTCCTTAATCGATCAATACCCAGCGTATTAAACTAAAACACGTTAAACTGTAAAAATTTACATATTCAAAAATAAATTAAACTATGAAATTTTCCGTCCGTTTTGTCTACTAAGAGGAGCCCAGTGGCGAGACAACCCTGTTCTTGAAGCTTTAACTTAAATTGCGAAATCCACAATACGACCAAGCAACTGTCGAATCAGTCTCATCTCTCTACCTACTTGTAAGTTGTTTTATTTTCACAATAGAAATTTATCTGCGTTTTACTATTTTCTTAATCATTACCTTTCACTAGTCATAGAAAACTCTGATAGAAGTTCTCCAACTGTTTCATCGTCCACTTTCATATCTGTAGTTAGAAATATTTCACATAAATTAATTTATATTTACACCATTCTGTATGTGCGGTGTATGTCCCATCAATCAATATATTAATGACATTGCCACTGGCTGGAGTTAGTGGCTATGTCGGTAAGGTATTCGACCGCAGATCAGTATGTGCAGGGTTCAAATCCTGAGCTCGCCCATCAATCACTGACATCGCTTTCGAGTGAGGAAACTGACGATAACAGAATTGTATTAAGAAGCTTTTTTTAGCTTCTTAATACAAATACTGTTACAGAAATAATACAGAATATTTAATCTGTTGCAGAAATAAATTAAAATATAAATTAACATGAATCAGAATAATTGTAAATAGCCTGAACGTTTATATTTCTTTTGTTTATATTCCTACAATCATTGTTTCTAACAATTTAATATGTAGCATTTATCTCTTGAATCCTAAGAGAAGATAATTCAGCTTACTTTCATAGGACTGTTCATAGCTATTGTTTGTATTTGATGAGCTTCCACCATTCAACCTCTGCAGTTACAAACAAACAAAGCATTTCATACCAACAAGAATATGTATGGTATATTCTACACATACACGGTATTAATTCAAATATAAAATATGATACCATATACAAGTGGCAAATGCAATCTCAAGAGACTCAACAACTAGAACAATCTTAGTGTTGATATGCAAGAGATGCAAATTTGACATCAAATGAAATTCGTACAATGGTCTAACATAAACATAATTTTGTAATTAGATTTAATATTTTGAAACATTTTTAAGCTTAGAGCCTTCTCTCTCTCTCTCCAGTGTGTTCTGCCAAGTAGCAGGTCCAAAGTACATATTCCTACTGAAATTTCGCTTTTGACGCTTCCTAATGAGCACTCTATAGATTAACGAATTAAACCTTTCACAAAAGGCTATGTCTTATCCACACCTTAATGTAACCTCTAGCTTGAGAATAATAGGGCTTTTGAGGGGGTTTCCCGTTCCTTCCTTTGTTCTTGCCCAGTCGCCTCTTACGACAAGTGCAGTTTACGGTTGATCTATTCCTCAGTGTCACAGACACAACAAGGGAAACTGCCTCATTCTATCTTTAAACGATTTAAAATTATTATAAAGGTTAACCTAATTTATCAATTTTTGTCAATTTATATTAATCCTTTGCTTTGTCTTAACTTCATGTATTTCGGTGGATCGAAGTTTCATAATTATATATTTTTATATATTTATATCTAAAAATTCATAATAAATTTTTCACATTTATTTATATCTTCAAAATCAGTTTGTTAACTGTATAGGCCTACAGTAAATTAAATTATATAACAAAATCAACACACGGATGATGCAAATACAGAAATTTAAAAGCTTAAAAGTTTCTAACATCACCGAATTAAAAATCGTTTTTAGCGTTAGTCATCAAATGCGTATTAATTATCTTTGAAAGCGCAGAATTCCAGAGCATAGTGAGCATAGTGAGTGCCAGAACTCACGCCATAAATGTTAATAAAATGGATTATGAACCTACCCGTACAGGTATATTTTATCAGGTAGAAGCTAGCCCAAGAGTGTTCAAAGTACTAGCGTGAAAAATTAATAATAATTAAATGAAACAATACTTATATTTTCTCTCCCTATCTCTAGTATCCATGAATTAACAAGTCCCCTTGACAGAAGGCTATGCTTTGGCTGTAGCAATAATGTACCACTTTAAATTACTGTGCAACATTAATGTATAGCTTGGGAAAATATGGCTTCAGAGGCGGTAGGTATCCCCTTGCACTACCCAGTTTTTCAAAAGCCAAACTCCTCTTACTCGAGCACACTACAACTAAACTCAATAAACAGGTAAACTCAGCTGGCAGGTAAACTCGGGCAGTACAAAGAACCTTGGACAGTTCTGTAATAGGCCAGACACAACCAAACTAATTGTCAAAAATCACGTTAAACCTGGCTTTAATCACTTTTACTTATACCAAACTATTTAAGACTTACACTGTTTTATAACGAAGAGGTGCAACACAATAAACGTTCTACAGAAATTTGAGAATTCCATTGCATACGACATTAAGAGAATATTTGTGAGAATACAAAAGGTATAAAGCTTACGCTGAAGTCAAACTGTCCCCCTAGAAGGGTTAAATGCTGCAAGTCTTCTGAAGTCTTCTTAAAGTTGCTATATAGATCCTGATTAACTGATTGATCATATGAATCACCACCACTTAAAAATAAATATAACAATCCAATATCATTCCAGTACAAATTGTGAATCATTTACAAATCACTAAACCACAGTCATGCAGATAACATGCTCAGAATGCTAACTAGAAAGGCACGTGTCTCTCTTTCTCTCTCTCAGTGTAGTACTTAGTAGCAGATTCCATAAAACTATACTCTTCGTACATATACATACAGCTTCGTTTTTAGTCTCTCTTTCTCTCTTCAGTGCACTGCAAAGTGGCAGGTTCAAGGTACATATTCATACTCAAAGTCTGCTTTCTCGCTCCATAAGAGCACTTCTTAGATCAACAAGTTAATCTCTTCACAAGGTCTATGCCTTATCCATACCTTATGTAGCCCATAGATAGGGAAAAGTTTGGCTTCTGAGGTGGTTTCCCATTGCCTTCCTCGTTTTTCATATCTATATAATAATGCACTATAATGTCATCAAGCATCACATGGTCTATCACAAGTCATGGTCTTTTTCTAACTCTCTTCCTCTTTAATCTTCCTTGTATTACATGTCTTAGAAAATTATTTCCTCTTGGGACATGTTCTATTCAGCTCTTCTTTTTGATAACATATTTACACTTGGAGTATTACAGGCTCAAATAATTAATTATTATGTCTATGAGCAAATTAGTAAGTCTATGAGCAATTCTCTACATAAATGTGTATAATTATGTGAGCGTTAACAAACTACATCACACAAATAGTGCCATAATCTTCATAACTTCACCTAAGATTCTCTGTTTATAGTCAATTAGCATAAAAGTATTTAATAACTAAATTAATACACTTGCTTCCATGACCAAACGAAGACCAAAGACTGGCATAAGGTTTATCTAATGTCACGTCATGTGATCATCCCTAGGCTGGTTCCAACAAAATATTTCTCTAAAATGTATCTTCACGAACCTCCATTATTTGCCATTTCCTCGATGTTCAATCTTTTTCTTCCTCCAAGTTTTCCATACATGCTAATTCCAATAGCCTCAGGTCTTCTTCGAAGTAGTTTTTCCATCTTCTTTTAGGTTTTCTCACTGTTCTTTTGCCATCTGCTTTTAGTCAAATACCTTTCGAGGGTTTTCTATTTTCTTTCATGGGCAGCACATGTCTAGACCATTTCATTTATCTTTTCTTGATGACTCCAAGTACCATTTCTTGTTTTTATGTCAGTTTTCTAATGCTCTCATTCATTACATGCTCTTTGTAACTGATAATAATTATAGGTATGCTGTTTAGCCATTTGTTTTCATTAGCATTCAATTAATCAATCAATCAATCAAACAATCAATAAGAACTTAACGTCTGGTCCTCGCCATAAGGCAATGTCAGAGGCGTCTTTTCGTTGCCTTCGTTAATTCTCACCATTCACAACAGTAGATTAGTAATGGTGTCAAGCCGTAGTTGAGAATTCTTAGTTTAATCTCAAGTTTGACATCGTGTCTGTACAGGATTTCCTGCAACTAGCTAAATGTTGACTAGAGCTGCTATAGCAATTCTTTTTTTAATTTCTGATTCTAATCCTCCTTCTGCTTTCCTGTCACTTCCAAGATAAACAAACTTGTTTACAATTTCAATATCTTTTCCTGTAATTTATCTGTTTTGTAAACTTTTTCATTCTTTGTTATGGGAATCAATTTAACTCTCAATCCAACTTTCAACTTTCTTTACCCATTGTCTCCAATAGCTCCATTATTCTTACTAGGCTCTCTGCAATCAGGGAGGTATTGGCGGCATATTCAACATCTTATATATTTTCAGATTTAGCTTTCCTTTCAAAATATTGCAATTTTTCCAACCGTCTTATTATGTAGTGGACTACATAATAAGACGGTTGGAAAAATTGCAATATTTTAATACCATGTTGAGCAGGACTAGAGACAGGATGCATCTGAGTTTGCATCTGAGTTCGTTTCTATCTTAACCACTCAATTTCTTCCCCATATGGGAAGAAATAAAATACGTAAGCAGATCTCGTGCTGAACAAATTCCTAATGATTCTGACTAACTGACATGATCCATACTTCTCACACATTTCTCACGTGCCTTTTCTCCAAACGGAATATTAAGTCTGTGCAAAATCAATAAAACACATTAGCATTTCTTCATTGCATTCCATCTCCTTTTCAATGATTTGTCTGATCAGAAATATCTTGTCTGAACAACGTCGCTTTTTCTGAACCCACACTGATTCTTTTTTAAAATTTCATCCACCTTTCTGTAATTCTATTTTAAATGACTTGCGTGAACACTTTACCCGGTACATTTACTAGACCTGTTCCCCTCGATCTGTTGCACTCGTATCCGTCTTCTTTCGTGTGGAATGACACACTATGACTCTTCTCCAATCTGTCAGCATTTTTTCATTCTTCCACACTGATTTGATTACTTGATGCAGCCATTTCACCGTATATACTCCCATATTCTGCATCAGTTCAGCTGATATCTTACAAATTCCTGATGCTTTATTTTTCTTCATTTGTTTAAAAGCCTTTTCGACTCCTCTACAGATATTTATATTTCTAGATACTCTTCTTCTTCTTCCAAATGTTTGACATTGTAGAGATTTGAGGTAATATATCTTGCGAAGTCGTGATCATTCCTGTCCTAAATGGATAAGGAGACCGGAGGATCTAATGTTAGGATCTAATGATCTAATGATCGCATACGTCCAAACATGTCCATCCAACGTTCCAAATCTTCTATTTTAATGGTGGCATTATTGGTACCGTACCACCTGTCCCCCTCTCTTATCCGGGCTTGAGACCTGCACAGAGAATAGTAGCGCTCTGAGGAAGGTTTAACTAATAAAGTGATAAAACACTAATTAATATGAGAAAATGTATACCCGAGCCTAAAGAGAGCTCGTCCTTGATTGGTGAGAGAGCCGGATCTCGTAACTCTGTTGGTCTGCTTCTCTGCTGATGAAGTCTGTGGACTGCTGCTTAAAATCTTCATCGCGCCTTCCTGTTACATGTTAAAGTAAGTTAGCAACAAACATATCTGGCGGCTTAGTCACTACCAATTGTCATTACAGTCTGTCATATATAATAAACACTGAAAGTTACATATATTCATAAATTGTCCTCTACTTGTATATGATTGTTCTGTCTTATGAGCACAATGTCTGTTACACGCCCATGGCTAGATTATCTCAATATCATTACAATTACTGATAGTATCTTTCGCTCTCATTACGTAACTACCTGAATACTGTCGAGTTCATACATCTCTATATTATGATGAATGAGTCTCAGATCTGTAAGAAATGTCAACTCAACTCTCTCTAGTGTTCTGCCTATTGACAGGGTCAAGGTACATATTTCTAGGACAGGAGAAAGTCTATTCGTATCCCGACCCTAGCTAAACTAGGATGCAATGAAGATGATGATGATGATATGATTATGAAACCGTAACAAAGCCTATTATATATTGAGGAATTTGATACATGACAAAAATAAACTACAGCAAATTAAAACATAAATATCAGATTATTACAAGATATTCCGAGACAAATATAACCTGAAATGATTTAGGTAATACAGATATGATGGCCAATAGTTCAGCAGCGTTAAGACTATGTAATCCACAAAGAACTGACTGCGCAGCCTAAAACATAGACAATACTATTTGTACTAGATGCAACCCATAAACACACGCATGGTTCTCAGTGTGCTGTATAACAAACGAATAATGCAGAAAGTCAAATACATAGTATAGATTGTAGTCTATACAAGGGATAGAACCTTCATGTAAATACCACACGTAGTATAAATACTATCAAAATTTAGTTTAAGTAATACTAATACTCGAATGAGAAACCAAGACGGTGTGAATAATATATGCAGAAATCCTAGACTCTACAATAGTCTAGAAATTAACGTAAAAATATTCTTCAACAGTGACAGTTTTACTGCAGTTTTTTACGCATATTGCATTCAGACACCAACGTCTGAATTCAATGATGGCGTTTAGCAAAATATCAAAAATTATTTTACTTTGCTAATTCAACACAAGCTTTAATTTGTTGGCAATAAAAACTAAACCTATTAAAGAAATTTTAAAACTTTAAAATGCAAACGTTAATATATTAAGTTATAATTAGAAGTTCATCGACTAATTAATCGCATCATTAATTTTAAGATAAAAAAGTAGGAGGTATAAGGATCACGTTGCTTCTCAGACTAGTGCACAATCACTAGAGAGCATTGATGATTTATATCACATAAAACTGATGCCATCACAAGGCTTTATGACGGCGGGATTAGCGAACTTGGTTTAGTTGCGCGTCAATTATCGAAGTTAAGCTGCATCGATCTCGGTTAGTACTTCGTGGGTGACCACCTTGGAAGACTGAGTGTTGGTAAAAGCTTAGGAAGGAAAAATCCCAGGGTGATGGAAGGTTATTCTTAAATCCGCGCCGGCTGCAATTGATGCGCCATCAAAAGGCAACGATTACTAATAACCATGGAGAGGAAGGAGGAAATGAGTCTTAAACAAGCATCTGTGCTTCCTGACCCAGTGTGCCGTTATGTTTATCAAACTAATATTGAAAAATGATTTCTTAGTGGTTTTCTATAGCTTTACTCAGTTTCAGCTTAGTTGCCTTTATGACACTCACAGCATACGTTTGCTCTATATTGCAGTGGCCCCAACCAGATAAAACAAGAGGCTATTTATTATTTTAGCAAAATAAACTGGGGCGAGATTTAGGGTAGTTGATTAAGAGGCGCGTAAATAAACGAAGTTAAGATATATCGAGCCAGGTAGATGTCAATTTCTCGATGTCAATTAAATATCAATAAATGTCACAGATTTAGAGAACTAAAACGTTAATATGGATTGGTAACCAGCCTGGAAGATCGAGTGCTGACAGCTTTGAATGAAAATTCCCTATGTTCACAGAGCATAACAAGGTCTAACGTACATAACTAAGACGTGCTCATCCGAAATATTTCACTTCACAAACATGAAGATTGCGGCAGAATAGAACCAGTCGGCCGAATTCCATTAAAAAAAACCCGGCCATACTCGTTTTAACATCAATGATAACTGGATGAGTGCAAAGAGTGCTAGAAAAACATATGAAAATAGTAAATTAATATTAAAATTTAAAAAAACAGCAAAATTGAAATTCTATTACACTTAAAAACTAGAATTACACCAAGTTAATACACAGTTTAATCATAATCAATCCAAAGGGAATTGATACTGATTTTTCACCTAAAAGCGATATCACATACTTGTAATATATCTATCTAAGCCATATAAGCAAAGATAAATCATAAAAACAATAAATAAAAAAATAAATACTCATACTCAGAACTAAACAATTCACATATACACACCGAGACTAAGATAAATTTGATTACCTTACGAACTTCAGGACTCTTAGGCTCCGAGGCCCAGGTTATGATGCGAGAAATAGCGAGTCGATTATCACTAGTGTTCGTAAAGCACTCAGATTCCATCACACTCACCAGTCCAACAATGTACATCAGCACTGCCGTTTTGAGCTAAACAGATAGCAAGCCCATCTTACATAAAGATTATAATTTTACATAACTCATTGGTTAAGATCTTCGAAAAATGTGTATCAAACTTTGTAAACTCAGACAACTCAGTATATACAAAGACTACAAGAGAAAAAGAGATCAAAACCGTGCAAGTCAATGATCCAAGGCAAGAGGGTCAACATTTAGATCTATGGCGGAAAGAGATGGGTTTTTAGCTTGCCCAATAAAATTGTTGGAGCAGAAAAATATGTGCATCTGATAATCATCTGATCTTCAATTCCAATATCAAAGGGTATAAAGTCCACTATTAATAAATAAAAAATTGAAGTTAATGCGAAGGCAGAGTGGGACCAATTAAGCTACCACTGGTTAATTGTGTAAAAATCGCACAAAGGTAGTTAATATCAGTGATGACAGTACTAGAAATCTCTTTAACTATAATATATTCAAAAAAGAGAGTAAGACATCGTTCACATACTTTCAAATTAGACATCTGTGACTGCTCCACTATGAACTTCGTTATACAAGAGAACTGTATAGAATGCGGAAAGCTATCTCTGAAATGAATAGAAATACAGGAAATTGCATTTAAAATTAGTTAATCATCCAATGCTAACTTCTAAATCATAAAGCTGATATCAATTTGTCGTTTGATACCTGTAGATTCAAGACCCGTTATGTCCACTGCTTCTATTATAAACTTAACCTTCACAGTAAAACCCTATTCATTTCAAATATTGCTAAATTAAAGTTAATCAAAGAATATTTCACCTACTTTGTGCTTTAGTTAAGCTTGAAAATTTTAATTTTAAACTGATGATAAATCCTGTATCATTGTATCTAGGCCTATACTCTAAGGTCTAGGCCAACTCAAAATAAAGTGACATTGACATAACAATACACAGATCATGAACTACACTTACAGCAATTAGTGCTGCAATAGAGAAAATCACTGAATATTAAAATAACTGTTGTGTATATGTTTAACTACAGTAAGAACTAGAAAAGTTTACTTTAAATTATAAATAGTAATTTTAAAAAGATACAATAGATTTGGTACACGGAATATTCTAACATTTCTATCAATGGATATTATTTTAGTTAACCAGGCACACTTTAGAAAGAAATGTATTAACAGTTAAGTTTAGACGATAAAATAACGTTTTAATAAATGCATCTTTCTAACAATGAAATAGCACAATAATAGCACTAAATATCTTGAACAGTATAATATTCAACAACATTTCTAAGCTGCGCTGCAGTAAAGCTAATCCTAGAAGATTTCTACCAGTGTTAATAAAATGTTATAACTTTCGAACTGCAAATGCTAGAACATTTAAAGCATTGTTATAATAAAACATAATAACAACAGAGACGTGATGATCAACCTGAGAGCATCGAGAGCCTTTGAAAGCTTCGGTTGAAGTGAGCCGAGCACATCAGCGCCAGACTTGTTGAGAAGTCGGTGTAGACAAGTTGGGTACCAATCAACCAGTTCACAACTGTGCGTACATATGAACAGTGTGAATGTGTCGATGAAAACCGCAAATACTTTACTGTGTGGATCATGAAACATTCTCGTGAACACTTCCGTTAACTTCTTTAATTCTACGTAACTGTTGCACAACACAAACAGATCAATCATTAATCAATCAGTAAGTATGATAAGTCTATAAAAAGCATCTCTATTAATTAAAAATGACATAAATAGACATAAAAAAAGAAAATAGGAAGCCAATAGCAAAAGACAAATGCAGCAGTTATTCTTCTAGAAATCGGGAATATGAGAGACCAAATGATTCACCAAACAGACAGATTTCTGACGTGTAAAGATATTGGTAAGTACTATTATAGCTATTGTGAACTAAAAACTAGTCTGTCACTGAATTTATGCAAAACATAGAAAGTATGAGGTAATCAAGTCATGCAGAAAATATTCTCACATTAAAAATTGTACACTTATCCTTTTTTCTTTCAGGTTCTATACCAGTGCTAAAGTTATTGGACATTTCTACTATCACAAAAAAATTACAGTGCAGCAGCAGAGTGAAACAAAATTGTAGTGACTATAAGTATTCATATAGCAGTAACAGCACTGCATCAGTAGGATTATCATTTATGACAATTAATACAATTCTTAATGCGTTGATAGCACCAAGCCTGCACAATAAGCAGGTGGTCATAAGGTTCTAATCTAAATTGAACCATTTCTGACAGAATCACTGTAATAATGAAGCACACTAACAACTTAGAATTACCAATTTTGTCAGATTACACAAGAATCAATCAAGAAATAAAATAATTAACATTCAGCTGTATATTTACAGAATTACATGCCTGAAAGTTTTAACATAATTTAAAACTATAATCTTTATCTCCCATGAATAGCTGTTATGAATCAATATAGGATTAAAATAGAATAGAAGAATCTATATAAATAGATTAATAGACACAACAGAAAAGTCGCCCCCGTGATAATTGAGGCACAGCGAAATAGAATTTCGGGCAACTGCTACAAATTATAAAACTCAACGCTACGAAATCAATTCATCTAAATTTTGATATATAACGAATTCATAATATTTGCAACTTCAAACTCATAAAGGGTAACATTACTTAAAATGTCTTTCAGCTTTCAGCAATCTCTGAATGTGTATAAGCCCCTCTCTACGATCAGCCCATGATCCGCTTATCAACAGATTAACAATGTCTGCAACCTCCTATTAAATCATTATCAAATCAGCAAGTTACTACCGTCAAACCACCAATATATCAACAGTTCATGCAGAAGACATCTAAATACATATATGAAACATGGCCAATTTTGTACAAATATTAGAGTTAATAGGAAAAAAGCGATTTGTCATTTCAATCTCAAACCTACAGCTTTAAGAATGACAAATAGGACTCTATTTGCAATATTAAGTACAATTTTTTCTTAAGAAGGATTTTTTCACTTTACAGAAAAACTTAATTGTCAATTTACTAGCAAATAAAAAAACAGTTCCTTGTTAACTACTGTTAAATTGCATTTCACTGCATAAAATAGTATAGCAATTGCTTTAATTATCAATGCAACATATCGTTGTTGCCAAAGTGAATCATATTAGTAAATTTTTAAAGTAAACTATTAAAATAGGTAGAATATGCACCATATACATAAAATGGTTCAAAATTAAAACTAGAATATTACACAATGATTAATGAATTATGCAACTACCGACGATTTTATACATACACGACAAAAGATAATCAATCAACCTTCATTGAATAAATTAATATATAATCTTTTATTCACCAATTCTTGGCAGAAAACACGCACAGATACAATCGAACAATCAAGCAAAACATCAAACTATCATACCAATCCTATCTATCTTTCTATCATACCGCTGCCTGAGCAGCGGTATGATAGCTTAGATTTTTGACTGCCGTTCAGTAGATGCATTCTTCAAAGCACTTAATGATGACTAATACATATGACTCACTGCAGACATATCACTGCCAGCATGCGACCTGAATGAGCTGCTGCCTGAAGAGAAGCCGCCATCACTGAGCTCACTGCCTGCGTCAGAGCTAGCATCGTCAGACTGCTGACGTCTCGATGCTCTTAACCTCTGTACCATACAGAGACAATAAACATACATAAGTGACTATGTACTAATTAACGATATGAGTCGATAAAGAAATCCTTAATGTTTTACGCTGTTATAGGAATATATATCAATATGGTGTCATGAGAGTTGGTGTCAGAGGTTCCGAGGAAGAGGAAAGTAAACACGAGGTATGCCGAGGCGTCAAATATATGTACGGCAGGGTGAGAACTAGTGTGAGAGTGGAGAGTGGACACTCGGAAAAGTCCTGAGGTGAAGATTGGGTTACACCAAAAATCAGCCCTAAGTCTTTATTTGTTCATTTTGATTATGGATACCCGTGTTGTGTCTGGGTTGCTGAAGAATAGAACAACCGTGGACTGCACCTGTCGTAAAAGGCGACAAAGCACTAAGATCCATATGCCAGAAAGGGCATTTGGTTGGTGATTGCCTTGGCTCCAGAAATTTACAAAATCTTCAACAAAAAAAAATATTCTGACCCTAGCTAAACTGGGATTCAGAGGAAGATGGCGATGATGATTACGTTAATATATTAATATTGTATTAGATTCTTATATCGATATTGCATAGATCTATCGCTGTTGTATTAGACTGTATAAAAAAGCACAACTGTTTGTCATTAGATGTTTTGTAACTACAAGTATATGAAGAAATGAACTATGATATGATATGATAACTATGATATGATCACGTTAAGTATTTGGACTTTAACTGCTTGCTGGCAAACATAACCATGCTCTAGCCTTTAACTACTTAAATAAAAATATCTCCGGAGTGACAACTCCAAAGTCAAAATTTATCTAATATATCAACGTGCAAACAACGTCTCTGTATGGTGCAGAGGTTAAGAGCATCGAGACGTCAGCAGTCAATAAAAAAGTTGTTTAAGTTGCAATGGCTTAGTCTTTGTATATTGTAACATTACTATTTAGAACTATACATGTATGTGGACTTGTGTTGATTTTTCACGCATTTATTAGTATTCGCATTAGTCGACTCTTGCAAACAAGTGCAATATATACAATGAGTAATCCTCATGTGCTTCGGACCCAACATGGCACTTCAAGGCTCTATATGTCTAAATAATTCATCAACAAAGGAAAGACACCTTACCCAGACATCAGTAACTGCTGCTTCCAGATCTTTACCAAACTCAACGAGACGTACGGTCGTGAGAGAATTCTTGCGCCTCGGAGCAGGACTCGTCGCTGCTGATGAAGACTGCCTGCCACCCGTAGCTCCAACTCTCTCTCTTATTCCTACACACAGTTATGTGCGTGTACATATACATACATGTATATGCATAGACACGTCTAAAATAGATAGTCTAAAGCAGTACACAAAGTGTCACACTATTTCTACGAAAGTTCACTGTGATAAAAAAGTCGCACTAAAGCTGCAGGAACTGTCTAGACTTCAGCTAGAGCTAGCCACATGACTAAAGACCAGATTACAAGAGACATAACTAGGAGAGAGTAAGCTTCAATAAGGTATAGTGTCTTGAGAGTAGACATCAGTGGAAATACGCCAGTTATGGAGTATTAGACCATGTTTGTCTGATTCTTCCACAGAAATTCTTGTTCTTGCCTTTATTTCTTCTAGGCTGGATTACTATAATAGCCTGTTCTTAAATTGCGATAAAACTGCAATTGATAGACTGCAAAGAATTCAGAACGCAGCTGCAAGGTTAGTTCTTCGTGCTAGGTGCTCTGATTCCGCCTCACCTTTATTACAGCAGATCCATTTGCTTAATATTCCAGAACACATCGAATTCAAATCCTGCCTGACCACATTCAAATGCCTGACTCTAATAGCCCCGTCATATCTTGCTGACTATTTATTGTATACCATTAAATGTTTGTTCGGTATGGAAAAATTTCCGATCTGTTGAGTCAGGAATACTCGCTGTTCCTAAATGTCGAACAGTTTCTTATGGTGACAAATGTTTTCCTGTAGCAGTTACTAAATTGTGGAATGAAACACCACATTTTAAAGGACATTCTGATAAACCTGATAACTTTAAAAAGAACTTTCACATCTTTTTACAAGATCCTTCATGTAAAGTAAAATTTTGAGACATCTAGAACGTAAAATAGGCCTACCTAATCCGATGTCAAAAGTTATCTCTTGACAGCATACTGTGAAACACAAGTAATAAATACATACTGTGAAAAGGCTTACCTAATCTTGAGTCAGGGCTAGTCTCCCTACTGCAACCCTGACTGTGAGGAATGGCAGACCTCCTGCTCCCTGGTATCTTACTGGTGGTGTGTTTCTGAGATGATGCAGTAACGTCAGGTGGATTAGATGAAAGAGCAAGTCTCGTGGTTGAACCAGTGGGTGAACCTGATCTACTGGTAGCTACAAAAACACAAAAATATGCATCATTATTTGGCGAATCTCATTCATTAGAGGCCACATACGTGTAAACAAATAAAGTATCAGTCGATGAACCAAACATATAAAGTATCAGTCGATGAACCAAATATAAATAAATGATATGCATTTGTCTCGTAACATTAAGAAGCCTTGAAAAAGTATATAACCGATGACGGGGTAGTACTATTGTTTAATTCGAAAGGACTTTTTCACATTGGTATCTCAGTAGCAGGAAACTGAATGCTAAAGCCTAGCATACAACGTCAGTTTCCTGTCTACTCTGGCCAGGCGAGCCCTTGATTAAAATCTGTATTTACTGAAACGCAGTTGGACAACTAACGGACATGATACCCTCACAGTCAATATATTCAGCCTCGTACCTCGCGAACTATGAAGGTCACACGAGAGAAGAAAAACTGAAGCGATAGCTGAATTCATTGAGAATAAATGAAAAGGTGTAAATGAATTAGAACGACGAATGAATAGCTAGGATATAAATATAATTAATTTTAATGAAGATTTAATAGCTTTGTACTGAACTTAGTGAAACAGATTGAATGATGAATTAGAATTACGTTGTGACTGAGATACTCCTGCTGTTTTAGTTGAACCACTGCGACCTCTCTGAACTAAACTTGTCATCATTGACGACTGTGCGGACGGGATTCCTACAGTAACGACAAATATACATATTACAGTTTCAAACAATACATACATCTAACATTTATACGTCAAATATATGGAATATCTATTCTAAAAAACTACAACTTTACAAAAGTATGTATGTAAAGATAACATCGTAAAAAAGCAATAAAAATTTAGTTAATAAATAAATACCTGGTACAATATGCTATCATACAGAAACTATCATACTACAAGTATATCATCATTTAGAGATTATCGCAGTATGATATCGTACATAACTCTCGTACTGTATCATCTCATTTAGGACTGATCTAAGTATGACATTAAGGTATCATAATACAATGCCATTATATGCTATATTGATAGATCACACATGTCATAATATTACGGGAAATATTTTCAACACAAATAATATACATGTATGTTTATTTGTCACAAAATATACATCTTCTAAGTTATATAAGTTTTCAAGTTCCTAAAATTTTATTTTATTATTATTTTTATTCCATATAGTTACGCACATGACATACCGCATATGCTACATAGTTTTCCTTACTTGGAAATCTAGCGTTTCCCAATTTCAAATAATGTCAATGCGAATAAGCGTGAGCTTCTATATACTTACTGTAAAATATGGTATTCAATAAAATATTATGTAATGAAATATACGACACAACTTGATAACAAAGCCCTAATACAGGTGATGAAAGTGGTCCATGTGAAATTTTTACGTTATGGAGATCTTAGTATCATTGGGTTCAGATTTCTGCTTTTTAATGAATATAAAATGTTATATATTAATATGATCATTGATAGAGGCGAAATTTCTTATAAACGCATTCTAATAATTATAGTAAAATAATAATTTCAGAGATTAACATTCAAGTGGTCTATGTGTCCCATGAACAGGCTCTATACCAAGCAAAACGAGAAAAAAACATAAATTAAACAGACCACTTTCATTCTCACTGGTTCAATTCTAGGTCCAATTCTGCACTTGTACTAACAATTTCAAGGAAATTCAGAAACATTTTCATTAGGGAGTCAATTTCTTGAGGAAGACTGTGTGTATAAAGTGTATATATATATAAATATATATATATATATATATATATATATATATATATATATATATATATATATATAGTCTATATATATATAATCACTAGAGGTTATTATTACAACATTCATTCTTTAATTTATTAATAATTATTGTCACCATTAAATGTCTACAGGAGCTACAGAATAGTAAAATCAACTAACTGCGGTAAGCGGTTAAGCGACTTTGAGAATCGCTATCTCGTAGAGAATGATTTCTTCGCAGTGAAGATGTCCCTTTTGGCGTCAGTACAGGAATTATATCAGGCCTATCTAAACTGCACAGCCCACCTGTCAGTTGTCATATTTACAAACACTCGAGTAACAACTAACTCTCAACTATCAATTGTATTCATTTCGCGGTTTAAAGATATTTGAAACGAGACTCATATCGCTGTCAAATCGTAGTAATGATTAAAATCTAATCATGTTATTCATAATAACTATGCATCTAAAACAAATATCTTAAGCTTGATGTTAAAAATGAAAAACCAGAACCCACAGAATTGCACCTTAGAACCAACCAGACCTCCTGTATAGATAGCCTGTGGATTATAACATGAGAAAGATTAGCAGTGACTACTTTCATTCGCATTCCTTCACAGATAAACAGAATTGAAACCAATACAAAAATTCGTGTTACATTTAAAGTTGGTTCATCTTCTAAAGATATCAAGGACTTGTCAATGAACATCCACAGGTTACTCTAACCTATTTGTATTTGTTATCAGATCAGCCAGCATCCAATGTCTTCCTCCCTTTTCCCTTGCAATCCTCCTTTTATTACATCCTTTAGCAAATCATCCCCACTTTAATATATCCTATCCAGCTTTTCTTTCGATTTCTTACCACATTCATTAACTGTCTATCTGTACCGATTCTTTCAAGAACTTTTTTCAAGAATTATAAATGTACACAGTAAACAGAATAAACTAAGAGAGAAAAAAATTCAACCAAGTGCAAGCTCAGAAAAAATTACACGAGCACATAGCTTAACCAATTTAGTTCGTTTATTTATTTTACGCAATCACACGTGAAGACAGAAAGTGTATTGAAAACAAACATTTGAAGAAAGATGTTAAGAGCATAGAATGTTAAGACTACTGAGAAATAATATAAAGCTACATGTAGGCAGTATTTGTTAATTAAACGAGCACACATCTCCACAGTAACATATTGATTATTTTATTGTTAACGATAACACGTTATATTGCAGAGTTATATAAGCTGGCCAAGGTAAATATTCCTTCTCATAATCAGCAATCACGCTCAATAATTGGCACCCCATCGAAAAATAAATTGATCTCATCACAAAACCTATGCCTCTGTTACAACATAAAATAACCTCTAGCTAGGAATAATAAATGTAATGCATTAGACAGTTTATCATTGCCTTTCTTGATATCCCACTATTATATACGACATCCCTGACATGATGAGGAAACGGACGTTAAACCTTTATTTATTATTATTATTATTATTACACAAGCAAAGAAAATGTTTATGAAATGGATAAATGCACAGTTTAATAGATTATAAATATATAATAAAAGAATATGTGTATATATTGATATTTAAAGTTACCGTTAGTTTATAAGTTTAGTGGATGAATCCCCTACAGCATACATAGTTGACAAGGGTACAGATGGTTTAACTAATTATGTGTGTTAATTAAGTTACTACTAAAGCCGAATATCACCAGTCTAAACAGTATAGGAATGTGAAATAAAAAAGGAAATAGCGAAGTAAGCCTATGTAGCATTAATAGTAACACCTTACCATCCCCTATGGAGACGTTTCTACTTCTAGAACCCAGTCCATACCTTATAACAACAAATAAATATAATATTAACTAAAACCAGTTCAGTGACCGAGCATGTAACACATTTCCTCAATAACTTAGTTCATATAAAACAGATTTGAACAGCTGGACTCTGACAGTGTGCCTGTGGTATCGAAATGAACGTTTAAGTTTGCATATTATTAACGTCATTCACCAAGTCATTGTCGTATACATAGTATATTGACAACCCTTGTTATTTTTGTGCTCGATTCAAATAATAGGTCTCATCCATTAACGATACAACGTCTTAGCCTTTGTCACTAACATCGCCCTTGCCTTTAATACCATTTTAAAAGTTAAATGGTTATTATTATTATTACTACTATTCTTCTTCCTCTTCTTCTATTATTATTATTATGACTATTATTATTATTATTACAATTATTATTGAGCTCGATAAAAATATTTTTAAGAAAAGAACGTTTTGAATTGTGGCCAAGCTGTTGGAAATCATCTAGTTAAAAGTTTATATGTGCATATGTGTGTAAATTACTACAAGTTTATCGATGAAGACATATACAAAAAATTTCAGATCATTGCATATATATACGAGTTATTACCCAGAAGACGTCGCCGATCTTTCTAGACTCTTCATCCTAGCAGATGCTGCTGGAATTGATGATCCTTTCATACCATCAAATATGGAAGGATCCTCCATCTGTGACAATAACTGCTTCTGCTTTGAACTCTCAAACGAGTTCAGTATACTGAAACCTTGTTCTGGAAAGTGATTGGAGAACGCTGAAAAAGCCCTACAATGATCAATTAAAATAAATTTGACATAATATACTAGTAATTTATATGTGTATGTAAAATATTTGATATAGTAAAATGTAAATGTACAAAGATTCAATCTCTATCAGGATTGATTCAAGATTGGTTGTTTGAGTACGTTTGGTGTGAGAATATATGTATGTGCATAATCGCTACTGCTGCAATAATAAATTATAATATGAAGCGGGTGGCATCAAATGATTAGAATTATCTACTGCATATCCTCGTCATATTCATCTTAATAGTGTTTTCCCGATATATGGAACGGCTTTAGATAGACTTTAGGTTAGCTAGACCAAAATATTTATCGTGAATAAGTCCCAGAGAGAATTGATACAGATAGACAATCAATAAGAAATAGGAAGTAATGCTCATGCTCTTGCACCAGCTAATCTGCAGTCAGACATCTTACCAACAAGCTACTGGGCCCAGAGCGGTTGATAGCATGAAGTATTATTTGATACATTGATTTACAGATTGACTTATATATCACTCATATTACCAAATGATTAAGTGACAGATTTCTTGAAGTTAAAGCTAAGTAAGTTTAACATCAGTTAGTTTTGAAAGCATGACAGTAGTGGGGATTTCAAAGCGGCACCCACAGTCAAACAACATGACTGACTGTTTTAAACGGTTTGATTGCTTGATAAACTGATTGAATGAAATTGACTGGAGCAGCTAAAACAAACTCACTGATTCTAGACTACAGAAAATACCAAACAGAATATTGTAAAAAATGCTTGCAATAGCAAAATGTATAACAATGCAAAAAATTGAAGCCAAGAACGTCTCAAAAATTATTAATTTATAAATGTCCTAGCTTAGAATATGGAAATGACGTTTTTGTATAATTTGTAGACTTCGAGAAGGCCTTTGACAGGATTGATTGGATAACGATGATGAAAAACTTGAAAAGAATAGGAATTGACTGGAGAGATAGAAGATTAATTTTGAACTTGTACATGAATCAGAGAGCAGTAATCAAAATCCAACAGGAATACTCAGAAGAAGGTGAAATAGGACGTGGAGTAAGACAAGGTTGTAGCATTTCGCCGCTGCTGTTTAACATTTACGCTGAGGCAATGATGGAGGAAGACATGGAAGACTTGGAAGAAGGAATAGAAGTAGGAGGGAATTTGTTACAAGATGTACGATTTGCAGATGACCAAGGAATGGTAGCGAGCAGCGAGATTGGATTGCAGAAGATAATAGATAGGCTGTATGATACGGCCCTAAGATATGGCATGAAGATTAATATAAAAAAGACCAAGGTTATAAGAATGTCCAATAATAAAGGTGAAGTTAATATCACAATAAATGGTACGAAATTGGAACAGGTAAGGAGTTTCAAATAGTTGGGTCATACTATAACCGATGACGGGAAATGTGAGACTGAAATATGCAGTAGGATTGCACAAGCAAAAGCGGCCTTAAGTAGTAGAAAAGAACTATTAACAAAAAGTCTAAAGAAAGACACAAAGATAAAGATAGTGAAAACTTTGGTTTGGACCACGCTATTGTATGGAGGTGAAACATGGACCTTAAGGAAGGAAGATATTAGGAAAATGGAGGCATTGGAAATGTGGATTTGGAAAAGAATGGAGAGGATTAGCTGGACTCAAAAGGTTACAAATGAGGAAGTCCTGGAGAGAGTTGGCACAGATAGACAGTTGATAAATGTATTAAAAAATAGGAAGAAGAGATGGATAGGACCCATTCTAAGGGGGGAAGGTCTATTAAAAGAGGTCATAGAAGGTAGAATGGAAAGGGCAGGCAGGCCGAGATTAGGTATGTTAGATGATTTAATGACCCACTCATATGTGGAAATGAAGAGGAGGGCGGAAGACAGAGAAGAGTGGAGGCGTTATGTACCATGGACCTGCCAGTAGGCAGTGCACTAAGAGAGAAATGTCAGAAATATTGTGTACTACTGGCGCCTCCTTGTGAAGATTCAAAAAAAAAAGCTCTCAAGTCAAAGACTGCAAGGACCAAGGATCAAGACTACAAGGACTATAGTTGTAAATATGAAGATCAAGACTATTCCGAAAATTTACAGAAAAGGTGTGAGGGGCGTTATAAACAGATCGGTAATAATTTCTTCTTTTACATCAATAATTTTCAAATATATTTTTGACACAAATAGATATTATTTTCTTGCATAATTTATTTCATTTTCTTACACTAGTTCACAAGCAGTTTATCTCAAAATCCATTGCTTTTTAAAATTTTAGTTCAGATAGCCAAATAATACCTCAAAGTTAAACTAAACAGCAGATAACTAAGGAAGACGATCCCGCTGTAAATATCTAAAATATATTTAAAGTCACAAAACTCGATTACAGTTACAAGATATAAATTTCTTAGATATCACAATACACAATATACAAGGTATATTTTATAGATAGATATATCACAATAAGCCGTTAAGAGAAATTAGAACTATAGAGTGATTGTGTAGAACCTCCTGGAATGAATCCTAGCATCACTGTCTGCATCCGTTAGGCCACGCCTGATAGCTTCCTGCAGCACAGCTATGTGTCGCTCTATGCAGTGCTTGGGCCACTCGCTCAGCAACAGTGATATCAACTCCAGGCACTGTCTATCACACAATACAACAACAATAACAACAATAGTGACAACAACTCCAGGAACTGTCTATCATACAATGCAACAACGACTGCAATAACAACTACAGGAACTGTCTATCACACAATATGACAACAACAGTGATAACAACTCCATACACTATTTATCAAATAATACAACAACAACAGCAACAGTGATAGCACCTACAGGCACTGTCTATTATGCAGCACAACAACAACAGCGATAACAACTCCAGGAACTGTCTATCGTACAATACAACAACAACAGCGATAACTCGAGGCACTGTCTATCGTATAATGCAATAAAAACAACAACAACAGCGATAACAACGTCAGGGTTATCCTTCTACATTTTGGAGCTTTATTAAAAACATAAAATACAGACCTTTTATAATATTTAGTGGTAACTCTGTTAACATAATAAACAAAACTAGTGGGGAAGTGGTAGGAGAGTGGGATGGGTGTGTGCTTATATTGACGGCTGGCAATGTTCACAATATTTGCATATTTATTATGCATTTCTTCATTTATTAGCATAATGGTATTTTAAAAATTGTAAACAAATTTATATTTCAATTACATATCAAATAATAATAATAACAACAATTAGAGTGCTACAGTCATCAATGACAACATCGAGCACTATTGAGATAAAATCAAGCCGGCGAGCAAAAAAAGAAGGTCCAAAAACGGTGCAAATTCCAAAATCCAGAAATTCAGTCCAAAGTAAATGACGATAAACAAGTCATGTCTTAATTTCTTTTTAATATATGTCTAGATAGAATATCTAGTGGGGATATGTTACATTTTTAGGATATATTACATTGCAGTTGCCTTCCGAAAAAACAATAAAGTTTATCATTGCACAGTGGCGCCTCCAGCAAATGAAAAAATATATATTGCGATATTCCTAAGTAAACACCTCTAATAAAAGGTCTATAACAAATGGAAACAGTGCATCTTACTTTCGAATAGCGGCAGACTTAGACGTCAGATGGGTGGTTAATGTTGGTATGAGGCGATGTGATGGAACATTCTGTACACACAGAGAATAAACATTTTCAATTTAATGCGCTAATGCTGAGTTCAAATTTTAGATGAAAATCAAATCAGTGCAATCAACAAATTAAATGAAATAACTAAAGAACAAGCGGCATATAAAGGGGACGGACACAAACATAGTAAACAGCTCATTAGTCACTGATGAAACCTTCAGATATAAAAATGACTTTACTTCTTAAATGACTATATTTCTTAATTTATTAACAGAATGGTATTTAAAAAATTGTAAACAAACTTATATTTCAATTACTTACCAAATGACGATATACATGTCTTAATTTCAATTTAATATATATCTTGATAGAATATCTAGAGGGGATAATTTTTATGTTGCATTTTTAGAATATATTACATTGCAGTTGCCTTTAGCCTTTAGAATTAGTTATCATCATTACTAAACAATGCTACCAACCACAGAAATCATACATTAATACACATTAAACAATCTCTCTCTCTCTCTCTCTCTCTCTCTCTCTTTCTTTTCTTTCTTTCTTTCTTTTTTCTTTTTTTCTTTTTTTTCTTTTTTTCTTTCTTTCTTTCTTTCTTTCTTTCTTTCTTTCTCTCTCTCTCTCTCTCTCTCTCTCTCTCTCTCTCTCTCTCTCTCTCTCTCTCTCAGCATCATCATCATCATCATCATCATCATCTTCATCATCCCATGAATCCCAGTTTAACTATGGCCGGGATAAGAATAGACATCCAATCCTCTCTGTCCCACACCATATCAGCAGTCAATCCCCTACTTTTCATGTCCTTCTTAATCACTGCACTCTAGATCAGTTGTGGTTTGCCTCTCCCTAGCTTAACATACTGCTTTACCTCCAAAATAACATCTCAATCTTCACTGGGCCAACCTATCCCTAATCCTCTCAACTCTCAACTTTATCCTCACATATTCATTTTCAATCAATCCTATATGCAACAGTCTCATTCCTGCCACATGCAAACTCTGCAAATGTTCCCTTTTTAGTGCCGAACACTCTGAGCCATACATTACTACTGGCCTTGCCACAGAACTATAACATTTGCCTTACAATCTTAGTGGTATTCTCTCACACAATACTCCACTAGCTGCCCTCCACTTTGCCCATCCAGCGTGAATCCTACTAGTAACGTCTTTTTCCAACTCCCGATCATCCTCTATTATAGACCCAAAATACTTGAAGTCTGTTACCTTCCTTAGCTCCACCCCCTGACTTATTTCAATACCTCCTTTTACATCTCACCCTTCCATCGTCTCTCCATATCTCTAGCTGAGCTGCTTTAACAATTTCAGTAAAAGTATGAGAGCCGTCGTAAAGCTTGCATCCTGTACTCCTTCTCAGGAAAACCTCTGCCATTTTCATCTGCAACACTAATGAAGTTCCACGTTTTCTTTAGATTGCGTTAATAATCTAAAGAAAACGATCGAATTAGAAGTTTTGAGATGAGAAATAAGCCGCCTAGATCTAAGAGTGTGTATAGCAAAGTAATCAGTGGACACAGCTGCTAATCCCTAGATTGATGTGCTCCAAGAAAGAGAAATTGGATCATAGAATAACACTTAAATATTTAAGGGAACTTTGATGCCTTCAAGAAGAGGCAGTAGGTCAGCGGATACAACTCTGCAGAGTGGAAAGTTAATTAAATTTTTCAGATGATTTAGCTTTATTCAGCTGAAGATTAATAGAATTAGACCACTGTTCAATATTGGCTAATTCACCATTAGAAGAATCATGAAATTTTGAAGGACTGATACGGTAGTTGTCATTGGCAAATATGATCATTTCATTGTGAGATCGGACTGGTCATAGAGCAGACGCAGTTACAGAAAAAGAAGCTGAACTAATAACAGAACATTGAGTAGTGCTAGCAGATAGGTTCAAAGCAGAAGAGACAGTATCATCAAATTTAGTACAGTGCTGCCGATTGGTGGAGAAACTGACCAGCCAATTATGGATGAAACTAGGTAATTCAAGATCAGCAAACTTTCCATTCGATGAGTGCCTAATCTGATCAAAGAGCTTTATAAAAGTCTTAGACAATGACAGTAACAAAAAACATCAGTCGCAGATCCATTAGGCCAGAAAGTAAACTGATTGCAGAAAGAGTAGATGGTCGACATAGTAGAACAGACTAAACACACTATGAAATAATTACTCCATTAATGAGTCTAGTAAGAATTGGTTTTAGTGAAGATAGGTTTGAAGGAAGATTAAACCAAAGGTTTGTATACTTTAGGAATAGGGATAGAGCTTTTTTGACTTCGCCACTGGCTCCAGCCACTTCGCCACTGGCTCCAGCCAATGGCGAAGTGGCTGGAGACAGTGGCGAAGTCGGTAAGATACTCGACCGCGGATCAGTTGATGCAGGTTCAAATCCTGGGCTCACCCGTCAATGACATCGCTTTCGAGTGAGGAAACTGACGTTAACCTTAGCTTTACCTTAGCTTTTTTGTTTTCCATTAAGCAGGAAAATGGACTGTACCAAAGATGCATTTAATAGCATAGTGAAAGGCAAAAGACAGTATAAGAAAGTTGTAGGTACCAGGTAGGCAAACCATCTCAACCCATTGCCAGGATTTAAGCGTATCCAGTACTTCAATACTAGAAATTCTGAATACGGTTTAAAATGAGTCTTAGCTTGAGTATGCTTTAAAATAGGAGATGCATATTGTTGATCATTTGAGATAAATATTGCAGTAATGTATTTAGAGAATTGGCTGTGATGATGTCTGAAGATCTTGGCTGTTACTTGTTATCAATGCATTGCTTAATTAATCATTTACCAAAGTTTTAGAGATGAAAAATATAATAAATGATATTTAGGGTTAAACAGTCCAATGCAAAATTAAATATAAACAAAATGTTTCACGTTAATCAGGCAACCTTGATAATGAATGTGACAGCCACTACAGATGAAGTGGCCATGATTTTGGCACTGTTCTGTATAAGAGATATAAAACTCGGCATTAGTGACTCGCAGCAAACATCAAACTTCACTCCCAACTGCTGAGCCATAAACCTACACAAAACATTTAATTCACACTTAAGTTGAAAGACTTTTTGAGCCACAAACTGCATAAAGCATGCACAGTAGAGGGAAAGCAATGTACAGTAGCATGGAAATAACTACTACTGTTCAGTCAAACTGTTAGCTGTGAAATTTACTGCCAAATAAGTAATTATGTCAAGATTACAGAAAGAAGAAAGCCACGCACAGTTTACATTTCTGAACAAACTTTATGTTTTCCTCATAAAAACTTTATGTTTTCCTTTTTGTATCACATAACAAAATGGTAAATGAAGAGAAATTGAGGAAATTTAAATAAACATTATATTTCGTGAATATTGATAATGTAAAGCAGAGTCAATTATTATATTTACACTATAGCATATGATGAATATACAATGGCCATGCTTTTGCTACAGTCTTACTTACGCAACGGTTATACAAGCCTCCCTGACGACTTGTGATCTGAGATCTTTAATAGAAGTCTGCAGCCCAACCTCCAGTGATTTCAGCTGACCAATGAAATCAATGAATTCCAAAGCTCCGCCCAACAGTAGAGAGCGTATCTCTTTCAGCTGCACCAGAACAGCCAGTATCAATCAATCAGCAACTAGGCAGTGAATGAGACCTATTTGAGATGTCTCTCTCTCCCTCTCTCTAGTGTTTTTAAATTGGTAGGTCCACGGTACATATTCCTACTCACGCGCTGTTTTACAGCACTCCATCGATGAATGCATTAATCTCTTCACAAAAGGCTATATGCCTTATACACACCTTAAGCTAGCCTATAACTTGAGAATATTATGGCTTTTCAGGTGGTTTGAGATGTGCCTGAACTATATTGATGATAACTACTAGGTGCAAACAAATTTAGTAAATGAGAGTTCAAGAAAAATTAATAAATGAGAGTTTATTTGAGATATATCTAAGCATAATTGAGAGATGAACTTAAGAACTTGCAAATGCATCAAAATCAAATATACTGCACCATACTGAATTATTTAAAAATGATAATACTACAATTGACTAAATAAAATTATCTAATAAATCCCATCAGGGCAACTGATTAAAGCAGTCTGTATATAAGGCCAACAATTAGCATGTGGAGACAGCTAATGCTGATATATCTATGCGCTGGCATACTTGAAGAGGAACTTCATACGCAGGGCCAATGAAAACTATTTCTTTAATAAAAATATTTGTAAATTAAAATTTGATATATTTTAAAAATGCATATTTATATAATTCGAAATATTATTATATTCTAAATAACATATAAATCATTAATAAATATGATGATAAATGATAAATATGATTTGGGAGGGGATTTAGTGCACTTGGCCAAGCTGTGCATCAACTGAATGAAGTAAAGCTACGTTGCGCGCAGTTAGTACTTTTTGGGCGACCACTTTGGAAGACTGAGTGTCGACAGCTTTGAATGTAAATAATCTCCAAGGGTGTTTGAGTTTACTCTTAAATCTGCACCGGCTGCTATTGGAGTATCAACAAATTGCAACGATTACCAATAACCATGGAAGGGAAAAGGAGGAAAATAACAAATAACTACAAATAACTACAAAAACAGCAACCATAAGAAAAGAAACTTTACTGCATATGCACATGACATGTGTGTAACTATAAGGAATAATAAAAAAGATAAATGAATAATCTCTCTCTTTTAGTGCACTGCCTACTGGCAGTTCAATGATATATAAAGCCTCCACTCTTCTCAGTCTTCCGCTTTCCTCTTCATGTCCACATATTAGTGGATCTTTAAATCATCTAACATTCCTAATCTCGGCCTGCCTTTGTCTCTATTTCCTTCCATTCTGAATTCTTTATGACCTTTTCTAGTAGACTTTCCCCCTTAGAAATGCGTCCTGTCAAACTTTTCTTCTTATTTCGTAATGCATATCAACTATCTATCTGTACCAACTTTCTCCAGAACTTCCTCATTTGTAACCTTTTGATTGAGTCAAGCCAATCCTTTCCCTTCTTCTCCATATCCACATTTCCAATGCCTCTAGTATCCTGATATCTTCCTTCCTCAAGGTCCATCTTTCACATCCTCTTACCGAGTATCTTACCGACTTCGTCACTGGCTCCAGCCAGTGACGAAGTCGGTAAGATACTCGACCGTGGATCAGTTGATGCGGGTTCAAATCCTGGGCTCCCCCGTCACTGACATCGCTTTCGAGTGAGGAAACTGACGTTAACCTTAGCCTTAGCTTTTATCCATATAGTAGCGTGGTCCATATCAAGGATTTCAATATCTTTATCTTTGTGTCTATATTTAGACTTTTTGTTAAAAGTTCTTACCTATTACCGAAGGCCTCTTTTGCCTGAGCAATCCAACTGCATATTTCAGTTGCACATTTCCCATCATCTGCTATAGTATGACCTAAATATTTGAAACTCCTTATCTTTCCAATCTCGTAACATTTATTATAATATTGACTTCACCTCTATTCTGGGAATCTCATCACTTTTGTCTTTTTGATGGTAATCTTCTTCCCAAATTTTAATGCCGTATTATTCAGACAATCCATTACCATCTGCAGTCCAGTTTCACTTCCTGCTTGTTGAATAATAAATTTTCAGCCAGATGAAAAATATGGTATTCAATAATTGTAAATTATACATGTATAAACAATGCAAAGCAGAAAAGTTGAATGATAAAACTAGAGACATAATGTAACAGCTTACTGCAATGTTTCTCTTCTCCCAATCCTGAGAAACATCAATAAGTGTCTCTTTGATCCTGTTCAATCTTTCGTTAACTTCTTTAGCCGAAAAAATCTTCAAAATTAAAAAGGAACATCAATTTAAATACAACAATATTGCATCTATAATATAATACCCCTGATCCAAATAACAATCTTAGCAATTAGCACCATTTTTTACAATCATTATCTCATATAGGATTTAAGACAGTCTATTCGTATCCCGCCCTGGTTAAACTGGGATTCAAGGGAGGATGATGATGATGATGATTATCTCATATAGAATAATACAGTACATATACATTGAATTAATCTGTTTCTTTAACCAACTTTCATATCAGGGGCATCAGAAGTGGAGCACAATGCATCATACAGTTCAAACCATATGGTACAATTGCTATAGTTAATACAGCAAGTAGCACAACATCACCAGGTTCACTTCCTACTCTATATACAACAAGTAGCACAACACCACCAGGCTTACTTCCTACTCTCTATACAACCAGAAGTACACACCACCAGGCTTACTTCCTACTCTCTATACAACAAGAAGTACACACTACCAGGCTTACTTCCTACTCTCTATACAACAAGTAGCACAGCACCACCAGGTTCACTTCCTACTCTCTATACAACAAGTAGCACAACACCACCAGGTTCACTTCCTACTCCATATACAACAAGTAGCACAGCATCACCAGGTTCACTTCCTGCTCTATATACAACAAGTAGCACAGCATCATCAGGTTCACTTCCTACTCTCTATACAACAAGTAACATAACTTCATCCCGTTCACTTACTACTCTATATACAACAAGTAGCACAGCACCACCTGGTTCACTTCCTACTCTCTATACAACAAGTAACACAACACCATCAGGTTCACTTCCTACTCTCTATACAACAAGTAGCACAGCACCACCAGGTTCACTTCCTACTCTCCATACAACAAGTAGCACAACATCACCAGGTTCACTTCCTACTCTCTATACAACAAGTAGCACAGCATCATCCGGTTCACTTCCTACTCGCTATACAACAAGTAACACATAACCACCAGGTTCACTTCCTACTCTCTATACAACAAGTAGCACAACATCACCAGGCTTACTTCCTACTCTCTATACAACAAGTAGCACAGCATCACCAGGTTCACTTCCTACTCTATATACAACAAGTAGAACAGCAACATCAGGTTCATTTCCTACTCTCTATACAACAAGTAACACAATATCATCAGGTTTACTTCCTACTCTATATACAACAAGTAGCACAGCACCACCAGGCTTACTTCCTACTCTATATACAACAAGTAACACAACATCATCAGGTTCACTTACTACTCTCTATACAACAAGTAGCAGAACACTGACAGGCTCAGTTGCCTAATTTATTATAGTTATCATTATAGCAAATAATAAGAAAATTTATACTTTACGTCAGATATGGAGTCACGACTTACCGAGATTCTTGGAACATCGTCGAATGACTTGAGAAAGACTTCTTCATCCACAGATCCACTGGCTGTAGAGTATATATATATATATATATATATATATATATATATATATATATATATATATATATATATATATTATAGTATACATTAATATATGAGTTTTCTCACAAAATAATTCTACAATGTCTCTTATACAATATACCCAATCTGTTAAAAAATAATAAAGATCAGAATAAGCCTTTCATTGACCCTCACAGTGAACACATTGACAAGGCTCTGCTTTTATACCCCAAATTTGAATTCTAGGTTTATTTCAGACACTCTCCCTAGCCTCTGCATTAATCAACACTTAAAAACACATGCAATCCTAAGAATGATAGTTTCAAATATTCTGAATCCATCATGGATACTAATAATAATACGATAATTTAACATAATATTAGCATTACGAATTATTATTATAAAAGTAGACTTCATGAAAGAATGCTTCAGAGGTGTCCCAAACATGCTTACCTTTACACATGCAATATTACAGAAACAAATTTTTTAAGTAAACAAAATTTCAATACATTTGTTACTAGTAATAATTAGTTAGTATGTTGTATAACTATCATCGGATTACTGTATATATATATTTGAAAGTAAGTTACGCACATATTAAACATGGCAAGAAATCCTTTGAGACCATACCACTCTAATTTTCAATAAAAAAAGATCTCTTTATTTACGAACATCACCAAAATGTTAATAAATATTTATCTCAAATAATTTTACCAAATCCTACATTTGAATTTGAGCACTTATCATATTTTACTAAAGACTCTTTGCTACTCTTGCTTCATAAAAAGTGTAATATTCTTCCTCACAAATAGGATTCCTTTAACAAAAATCTGCATCATAAATCTATCAGGCATGTATTTCATCTTAACAAAACATGGCTGAAAGTAGTCTGCCTTAATTTTAAAGATTTACTTCTAAAACTCAATGAACAAATATGACAAAAACCTACCTGAATGATCAGACGAGCTTTTAACACTAAACGAAGATTTAGATTTGATTGAAGATTTTGAAGAGTTGTTTCTACTGAGAGCCATTCTGTATTATAATCTTGAGCGTAGATGAATCACAATATCTATCATCCAATCGTTACTGGTACGTCAAGTATTAAGCCAACATTAAGGATTAAGTTAATTCTTGATGTGCATTGAGGTATACAACAACTAACTAAATGTTAACGCTGTACGCAAAATCTCTGTAATAAAATACATGTTCACAAACTGATCAGGTTGTTATAATTAAATCAATGGAATTTAATCAGCAGTTCCTAACCTGAGTAAAACGGAACCCTGGGGTGCCAAAATGATTACAGGGATACTACTACTCTTCTGGAATTTTACAATTCCCAGACATTTCCTGACAAATTTTTTAAATTCCAGAAGTAAATTGCGGACATATTTTTTAGTTTTATACAGACTTAGCGAAGTAAAAAGGCCTGACCCAAACCACCCCTATATAAGCCCCATTCCACCATACATAAATTGTAATTGTTTATTTTTTCACCTCAATGGGTGAAAGAATGGAAAGTCAATCACTCTCTTATTCTGCTATAAACTTATGTATCTGGTTGACATACTTGTTGTCTGAACAAAATAAACAAAAGTTTGCAAGGAACTGATAGCAATTGCTTTTTATATCTATATTTTTATATCTATTTAAATGAAGTTTATGACTACATGATATTAAACATAAACATAATGGCACACTGGGTCAGGAAGCACAGATGCTTGTTTAAGACCCATTTCCTCCTTCCTCTCCATGGTTATTAGTAATCGTTGCCTTTTCATGGCGCATCAATTGCAGCCGGCACGGAATCAACTGGCTCAGTAGCAATGTTTCTAGAGTTATTTAAACCAGATCCTTACTGTATCCAACATATGCTCATAGTACCTGATATTACAAAGTACAAACCAGAGGCAACACCCATCCATTATACCATACCATTATGTTTGAAATATGTATTCTGCATAACGTAAAAAACAGACTGATAGAAATCACATATGGAATAGGCTGACCGAATTAATCCACAAGCAGTAACAGTTGCTATTCTCTAAGCAGAAATAATATGATTAAAATATGATCAATACACACAAACGCATGCACAAATATACATTGTATATGTGAGCATGCATTTATTATATTATATTAGTAATTACCAAATACTTTCCCAAATGTATTTGGAATCAAAGTAAGGTTGGTATACGGTCTGGCTTGATTACTTGAGGACTTACGCATCCCAGAATTATGACACCAACAGACATTATTCAGGACTCTCTGCAATTGGAAACTAAGCATTAACCAAATGAAGACCTTTATTAGTTTATGATGAAATCATTAAGAGACTGGGAGGGGGCTGAATAATTTCATCCTATTGTCCATATACGTTACAATGGGGCTCCAATCAAGCCCCTCCCTTATAGCCCCGCATTTCATGACCCTAGTTTCGCCCCTGGATCAAAAGAGGGCTGCAATTTCTTATCATTTATAATATTATATGAATATACAGCATAATATTGGGGTTATGACTCAAGTTTCACATTGTCTTATTTGAGAACAGATTTAAGCAATATCTTATGTAGATTTAACAATTCGAAAATAGAGCCTCGTACATACTATTAGAAATAGATCGTCAAGATCGTACAATAAATAATTTAGTCAAGGTTTCAAGAAAGGACTAAAATATAAAGAGCAATAAAGTTATTTATTTTCATTTCTTGGTACTATTACTGGTTCTTTGAAATATGGCAGAGTTACCACCGTGCCACCCTGTTAGTGAGATTCAAACTTTTTTGTAGAATTCTGTTTTTACAATTCTTTAACAATTTAGCGATTCTTAATTTAACTAAACAATTTAATGTATTATATGTTAATCATTTTAATCAAATTAATTATAATTAATTTTATGAACTATCATTAATTTATTTAACTCAAACTTCTAAGATCCAAACCAACGTCAACCGATATAGACTTGGACTTTTGAAATAGTCTTCAAGAGGTCTTCTGGACATGGACAAGAAGAGGGACTAACAAATAATAACGAAAAATGCTCGGGTCGGGCATTTCATCCCACAGTACATGTAAAAAAACTATTTGCCTTATGCTATTTTGAGAGAATTTACTACATTTTTTCCGATTTGATTGGGAAACTGTATTGAAATGTAGGCCTACAGTTTCATAATCAAATTCAGTTTCAAAGTCATAATCAGTTTCATAATAAAATTTTCCTCCTCCTTCTGCGGTGGATAACTAAAGTCCAAAATTAGAAAATATTAAAGTATCTTACAAAATGTCTAGTTTTAAAATTTTACACTTATATGCCTGCTGGTTGGAGCCAGTGGCGATGTCGGTAAGATATTCGACCTCGGATCAGTACGTTCGGGGTTCAAATCCTGGGCTCGCCCGTCGCGTCGCTTTCGAGTGAGGAAACTGACGTTAACCTTAGCTTTACCTACTTTTACGTGGTAAACGCGTTTGTCGCGTTGATCTGTTCTTGAACTCCTTTATTGCCACAGATGCATTTTGCCTGCCAACGGTCTCCACTCGCATTGAACTCCTAATGACTAAACGTCACTACAGGATATGCTTTACCGGCATGATAATTTATTCTTACCGCGAAATCCCAACTACTAGCAAAATCAGTAAGATCAATAGCAAGGTAAACATTGTATTATCGCTTAGTATTATTAATATTTTTGTTTTAAAAGACATGGTTGGCACGAGCAATATAATAATTCTTTTTAGTCAAAGTTTCCAAATGTGTGGTTATGGACTACCCAGTTTCAATGTATAATTAATTTATATTATAATTAATTAGAATTGTGCAGCTGCTGTTTAACATTTACGCTGAGACAATGATGGAGGAAGCAATAGAAGGCATGGACGAAGTAATGAAATTAGGAGGAAGATTTTTAAAGATTTAAGATTTGCAGATGACCAAGGAATGGTAGCGGTCAGCTAGACTAGACTGCAGAAGATAAGGGATAGTCTGAATGATGCGGCATTGAAATATGGAATGAAGTTTAACATCAAAAAGACAAAAGTGACGAGAAAAGTGACGAGTGTCTCAGAAAAGAGGGAAAATCAATTTTATAATAAATGGTACGAAATTGCAACAGATAAGGAGTTTCAAATATTTAGAGCATACTATAACAGATGATGGGAAATGTGAGACTGAAATATGTGGGCCTAGTAGGATTGCACAAGCAAAAAGAAGTCTTCGGTAGTTGGAAAGAACTTTTAACAAAAAATAAAGAAAGAAAGACACTAAGATAAAGATAACGCCTTTGGTTTGGACCACGCCATAATATGGACGTGAAACATGGACTATAAGGAAGGAAGATATCAGGAAACAAGAGGCATTGGAAATGTGGATATGGAGAAAAATGAAACAGATTTACATGACTCAAAAGAAGATGGGATAGGATATATTCTACGGGGAAAGTCTACTAAAAGAGGTCATAGAAGGCAGAATGGAAGCAAATAGAGGCAGAGACAGCCGAGATTAGGAATATTAGATGATTTTAAAGAGCCACTCTTATGTGGACATGAAGAGGAAAGCGGAAGATAGAGAGAAGAGTGGAGGCGTTATTGGCCCTACCATGAACCTGCCAGTGGCAGTGCACTAAGAGAGAGATATAATTAATTATCCCGTCTGGCTAAGTAGACAAGGACCGGTCCCACAAGGACAAGGGTAAGGACTAGGACCAGACCCTCAAGAACAAGGGCAAGGACTTATAAAATGGTCCTCAGTGGTTCTTATCTGGACAAGGACAAGGATCATAAATGCTGATAAAATTAATCATAACTTTAATTTAGCTTAGAATTAACTGACTGCTTTATAGCACTAAAAGATATTGCATGGATTACTTAAAGTTAAATGTTAAAACTTTAGCTTTCATGTTGAAAGGTTGTTATCTGTTTATAAGGCTATCATATTTAAATTCTAAAAGCGGGTATTTCAAATCATTTAGTTTGACCGCTTCAATTTAACATTTGCAGTTCGACATAATGTCTACTGTATTTCTAGGAGCTTAAAGTTAAATCTGACGTTAAATTTTAAAAGTTTCTTGGATGCAAAATATTTTGGAGCCTGTATTAGCAGTAACTTCGATTGTTATTATTAATTTACTGCTGTTATGTTCTTTTATTATCATTACATAATTAGTTAGTACTGGTAAATCACAAGTCAGGAGCTGCTATTACCTTGTAACTTATTACTATATAGGCCTATCAATCAATCAATCAATAAGAATTTAACGTCCGATTCCTCGCCATAAGGCAATGTCAGGGACGTCTTGTATAGATAGTATCATTAGTGTTACTAATTATTAAAAAAATAGTTACACGAATTAATAAAATATTGCCCTACTAATAGGCCTCTAACCAGGAACGAAAAAGAGAAAGAAAGACAAGGAAAGAAAAGGAAAGAACAATTAAACTATATCAATAGAAACTGAGCAAGGAAACTCTTTAACACATGCTTCGTGCGGTATGACATGCCATACGAACACAAAACAATTAGTATTTATAGGCCTACACATTGTATTTTCAGAGTGTATTTAATTCAAAAGAATTCATATTTAACTTAACAGTTTGATAGGTAGCCTACTATTTCTTTGTTAGATAACAGTAAAGCTATTAAACTTGTACACTTTTAAACGTGTGGAACTTTACCTTTAGAATATTGTTGATTATTCTTTATTTAGAGCTGTTTACGGTGTAGGTTACATAAGCCTATATTAGTTCTTGTTAGAAGATCTAAAGTAATAGACAAAGTTCTATCTATTTACAGTATAATATTATTTGTTAGGTTGACGCTAATTTACTCTCCGATTTGATCGAGGATCCAGGCATTGAAGGCGCTGACCCTGGTGTAGACTGATGGGTAGGTGGTGCTGCAGCCCGAGCGTCCCCATGAGGTGGCTCCTACCAGCTCCCAACCGCTGCCGACCTCACAAACCAGTGGGCCACCAGAGTCTCCCTACAATACAATTTCACTTCAATATACTACAGTTTAATACATTAGTACTGAATACACAACAATATAAAACAATTCGAAACAAGATAGTTCGATAAATATCATTAGGCTACTAGCCTACTTACTATACGATAAAATCACGATAGATCAAGTTTCATAAGCTAAACAAAAGTCAAAGAAGTCACGATGGAATTCACAAATTTACACATCCTCAATACGTAATCCATCTACAAAATGTATGGAATATACAAAGTAAACTTCAAAAACGACATAATTATGCTTCACAAGGAACATTTAGAAAACATAAGGTCCTGCAGTTAAGTAAGCGATAGATTAAGTCACCATGCAAGCTTGGGAGTTGAGATTACAGTCGTATCGCTACATCTTTAACCGAGTTAGAATGAATTAACCAAATTAAAAGTCATTTTAATTATTTAGCGCACACATTACAATCCTAATATATAGGCTATCACATCTGCATAGCATACTGCATAATTTCGTACAATATAGGCGTAATGTATAATTTCTATAGCTAACGATTTACTTAACGATAACGATTTAACGTATAGATGTGCCAGTTATTTGGTGAGATTTTATTGATTTGCAATATAGGATACTATCAGTTTCAGAGTGTTAACCTAACACAATTAGACTGTGTCATGTAATTATAACTGAATTGTTAATAAATTTCTTAAATATTAATGTACAAAATTCAACTGCTTGTAATTATGTATGTTAAAAGCTATGCATTTAAATATTTGTAAGAGCATAATTACATAAATATAAAATAGAAATATATACATTTAGATGTTAGAAATTCATTATATATCTGTAGGCTTAAACTAATGTCTTACTCATCGGGTCTTAGTGTTTTTCGTAGTGTATTCTCTGCGTGTAATATTATATGCTACACGCAGAGAATGCTGTAAGAGCTAGTATACACATATACACACAGAGTAGGCCTATAGCAAAATTAATTTATATTAATTACATAATCACATCAATTCCATAAATACCTAAAAGTATCGATGGAGAGAAGACAGATATATATATACACTGTGAGTCTTATAAGTGACACCCCTTTTATATTTGCAATAAAATCGTAACCAGTCGACACATTTCTATAAAATTTACAGGTTGTTGGAATCAACCAATTTTCGCTATTACTGCAAAATTTTGTTACCATATCTTTAAGAACAAAAAAGTTATTGTTATATAGGAACGCTAGGGGCAATGATGAATTTACAACTATGGGCCAAGTAACTGACATTCTCTATATTGTTATAATGAAAACCGGGAAAACATCTTATGCATATCATGCTATACTTATCTTAAAAAACAGGCATTTTTGTTCAAAACGTGCCATATTATGTGCAGATTTGTAGAAAATTGCCGAAGTTATTGCCTTTTTAATAGCCCTGGGGTGTCAAAAGAACTATGCAGACTGTTGTTACGCATAAGGCCTGACTGCGCCTTTAGCCTGTGCGCTAAAGCTGCAGCTGCTAGGCTAAAAATCAGATCAGCCATATGACATATCAGACTGGCTAGGCCGATGCTCCATTTACCGCCATCACTTGTTCACCGATTTGAAACTCATTCAATACAAATCACAAATCCATCATTTCCATTCTTCAAAGATGGTTGTCAGCAAAGAAGATCGCATTTTGATTTACGAAATGCGAATAGCCAAAGGCTATGGCGCCAAGCGTATCCTGAAAGAATTTCCTCGTAAAAACTGGTCGTTGTCTGGGGTTGCCAGATTGCTTAGAACCATTACTGAAAGCGGATCCTCTGCTAGAAAGGCAAGGCCCAAGACAGGAAGAACGCCTGAAATTGTCGCAGCTGTTGAGGAGATGATTATGAGTCAGGAATCACAGCCTGGAACTCATCGAAGTACAAGACAGATAGCACGTGAGATTGAAGTGAGTCAAGCAACTGTTAGCAGGATTATACGCCATGAGCTTAATCTGAAATGCGTGAAAAAGAAACAAGCTCAAGAACTTACAGAAGCAAATAAGTTGACAAGGTTGGTGCGTGCAAAGCTTCTGCTGCGAGATTCTCCCCAGAGCAAAGTTGATTTCATATGGTTCACTGATGAGAAGATTTTCACAGTTGCTGCACCAAAGAATGCACAGAATGATATGCTCTACGTGTTTGCAGGAACTCGAAAGAAACAAGTTCCTGCAGCACGCTTGTTAAAGACGCGTTCGACCTTCACGAAGTCTGTCATGGTATCAGTCGGGGTGTCGTCCCTTGGAGCAACTGATCTTATCTTCCTTGATCCAGGTGTCAAGATTAACGGCGCTTACTACCGAGACGTGCTTCTGTCACAGCATCTCTTACCAGCTATCAGGGCCATGTCAGGAGAATTCTTTATCTTTCAGCAAGACAGCGCTCCCGCTCATCGCGCATGTGAAACAGTTGCGATGTTACGACAGAATACACCTGCGTTCATACCACCGACTTTGTGGCCTCCGGATAGCCCGGATCTTAACCCAGTGGACTATAAGATATGGGGAGTCATCCAAGAGCGTGTCTATAAGACCAGAATTCGTGCTGTGAATCACCTAAAAGAACGCCTCATTGAAGAGTGGTCTTCATTTGATCAAAAAATTATCGATGGATCAATCAGACAGTGGCGCCAGCGTCTTCGGGCTTGCATATCAGTTGATGGTGGTCATTTTGAACAAAAGTTATAAGCCACACCCAAATCATAATCTAACCATAGGCTCAATCAACAGCTCTTTTCAGAGCTACCACAAATAATCAATAATTCAAAGCATCTCGCATAACGTGAGATTGCATGCGCATGATGTAGCCTACGTCTGTGGCGTTCTATATTAGGATTTTTGTTTTGACCCCCACCCGCAGTCGAGTTTAGATAACTTTTTATTTTTATATGTATCTGAAAGAAATTTTGCAATATTGCAGAGAATTGTCAGCTCTCCACTCCCAGTAAATTTCACATGGATCGGTTGACTGATTGCGATTTTATTGCAAATATAAAAGGGGTGTCACTTATAAGACTCACAGTGTATATATATATATATATATATATATATATATATATATATATAGAGAGAGAGAGAGAGAGAGAGAGAGAGAGAGAGAGAGAGAGAGAGAGAGAGAGAGAGAGAGACAGAGACAGAGACAGAGAGAGAGAGAGAGAAAGAGAGAAAGAGAGAAAGAGAGAGAGAGAGATTTGCTTACGTTGCAGGCACCACGCTGCTGGGTGGCTCTGTCGAACACGCAGACCTGACTCTCAGTGACTGGAGTTGGGCTCCACATATCACCGCACTCAGCTGTCGTCAGCAGATCTATCTGAGCCTCCTGCAGGTTCTCTGGCAGTGGGCCGTTACCTGCACAGTATTCAAAGAAAAGCTTAAAAACTAATGTTAACGTCAGTTTCCTCACCCGAAAGCGTTGTCAGTGACGGGCAAGACCAGGATTTGAACCCCGCACATACTGACCCGCGGTCGAGTATCTTACCGACATCAAAGCCTCTCTACGTGAATTTAGAGGCTGAGCAAGAGACTACTTAATATATTCCAAGGCGCCCCGTTGACTAAAGGTTCGCGTTTACCTTATAATAGGGCTTCTTTAAACTGCTGAAAACATGTTAAATAACATACTGCCAACACGCATTAAACTACAGAAGTTTAGAAATTCACATTAAATATAGGCTATAATTCTACAGTTGTTGGAGGGCTTTGTTTGAAATCGAGTGTTTTTCGCTTTCCTCGTAAAAACACTCAAAAGATTCTCATGAATCTTTTGAATGTTTTTATTTTCGTATTTTTAAAGCGTTTTTAAAGTTAACAGCAGTTACTTTTCTCGAAAGCGATATCAGTGATGGGGAGTCCAAGATTTAAACCCCGCACGTACTAATCCGCAGGCAGATATCCAACCGACATCGCCACGCGTTCCGACCAGCAATATCGCATTTTGCTCCTTAGTTTCACAAAATGACAAGTCCAAAACACAGAGCTTACACACGCTCCTAGCAAGTTCAATATGAGAACATGAACATGAGCCTACATAATGAATACCGTCAACTTTTCGCTGTCTTCAGCCTCAAAAATTCAAATGAATGAAGGATATATATATTAGCGTAATGCAGATTATACAGTTAAAATTATTGGAGAGAATATCATAAAATTAGACTTTGCTCCCAAATTTACAATTTCTTCTCCATTGTGCAATTACTCACATCAATTACAACTAAAAACTGTTCAATATTTAGCTTATGCCATTGCTAAACCTCAAGAAGCAGTCTTGCACAAAATGGTTTAGAAGTACGAATATCTGAGAGAGACAGTGCTACTGACCGTAGAGACGTCCCCATCCTGTGATGTAGCAGACTCTGCCCACCTGATCAGCAGTGGTGGCCAGGGTGATATACTGAACGCTGCCGGCGTTCTCAGCAATGGCATCAGACCAGTGAACTATTGAAATGTCGTTAGGGAATCCCAACAGCCCAATGTTCTGAAAGCCCTCGTGCTGAATAAATACACAACACAAGAATTATAGTCCGTTGTCAATATACAAATGCTTTTAATGTACCTAAGTCTAAACCAGGTCTAAACAAAAATATTATGAATTTTTAGATGAATTTTTGTTTGCCTATTCTAAATATACATGTATAGGTCTAATCAGCTCTTTATATAACGTTATGTTTTTAGACAAATATGAACTACTGTTTAATAATTTCGGCAAAATCAAATAAGACATAAAAGTCAATAAAACGTTAATAGGCTATAGCCCTATTTATTGCGGAAAGTTTTAATGTCAAAAGGTATGTCAAAAGGTACCTATATACATGTAATGTCTACAGTGGCTAAAATATTACATTTATTGATTTCAGAATACATTCAGTGACAAAATCGCGCCGCAGATACCATAATCCTTCACCATCATATTAACCTTCCACCTCCCATATTAGCACTTTTCCAATATTTTCAATATTAACCTTACTTCCACTACAAATTTCGTAATGAAATCAAGGCTAAAGTGCAAAAATGTACAACTCGACATGTGCAGCGTAACTATTTATATAATTACGTAGAAATGCATAAAATTAGACGGCTGTTTACATGACATCATATACGAAAGTTATGGAAATGTTCTTTAATTATGTATTTTTTATGGCGGACTTATATAACATATATATATATAGTATGTATTATATATAAATATATATATATACATATATATATATATATGCATACGTATATATATATATATATATATATATATATATATATATATATATATATATATATATATATATATATATATATAGGGAGAGACGGAGAAAGAGAGAAAGAAAGAGACAGGAGCGAGCCAATAAAAGAGATACTTAAAATTGCTTGTTAGTCTTGCAAATTTAGTGATTGGCTAGTTAATTAGCAGTAGCTGCAACCAAGCTCAACATTTTAAAACATCTTTATATTTTTCAGGTCACCGAGACAATTGCTTGGAACTACTACGTATGTGTGTATATAGGGGCCTAGCCTACATGTACCATATGAGCCTATAGTAACTCGGCTATGTAACAATTCAGCAAAGATTCACATTGAGTATTATTTTTAAGACGAACCCTGGTAACGGAGTCGGCTCTCCTCTCGACGCAGTTGTTTCCGGGACAGCTACGTTGATTAGTTCCGGCAATGATGGTGTAAGCAGATCTGAAAAAATCATACAGTATGTACATGTAGGCCTACAACCCTTGCAGGTACTAGGTAAAGAACTGAGTAAAATATATAATTATCTACATCTATATACATGTATCAACATTTCCTAAAACGTGTTTACTTTTCAAAAATACCTTGTATATTTTTATTATGTTTCCATTCGTTTGAGGCGCCACCGTGCAATCATCAGCTAAGATATCCTCACTAAATATTTTATCTAGACATATATTATATGTAAATGACGACATTATTTGATAGGTAATTGAAATATAATTTCCTTTCTAATTTATTTAATGCCATTGTGTTATTAAATGAAGACATACATAATAACTAAATGCTTACATATAGAGCATTTCCAGTTGTCAATATAAACACACATCCCTCCCCACTCGCCACTAATGCCCCACCTGGCTTAGTTTATAATCTGAGCAGAGCTGCCACTATATATTATAAAAGGTCTACACGTACCTACTATATTATACTGTATGAAATAGGATTATTATGTGTGTTTGCATTAATAATTATTTTCTGATAGTACTGGTGTAATCAAAATTTTTAATAAACATAAATCTATGGATGGATAATCACTGGTTCTTGATTTTAGTATGGATATGATACATGCTTATTATCGAAAGAAAGCAGACAAAGAATTCGGTAGTATTGATGAGTTAAATTTGAACTAGCACCTACTAATTGGCGAGTGAGTATTAGGCCTAGAGAGAGAAAGGAAGTTGATACAATGATATCAATCAGTAGAGCTGAGGCGCCGGAATGATTGAGTGAGATTTAAATTGCTAAATATGGCGATGCATAATCTCTGGAAGATACCCTTAAAGTTTTCAAACAATCTGCTGTAGTTTTTCAGTCAGAAATCAGGACTGCGGACCTTAATTACAAGAAGCTTAAGAAGCAGAAACAAAACTATAAAATATAGTATAAAATATAGAAATATAGTAAATTGAATAAGTCTCAGATTATTCGGCATCCTGAGTATTTTATACCATTTGGAAACTCCAGTAGATATGAGTAATTGTAAGCATACGTTAGCTGGTATACAATTGTGTCAGGACGGAAATAAGCTTCTCACTGCTCCTGCTACCCAATTAGCTAAATAAGTGTGAACTTTAAACGTATAGGTGCTATGAAAATATGGTAGCAGTTCCGATGAATTCTGGTTATGTCTGCACAAAAGGCTCGGCTAAAAGAACACATTTATATACAATATTATTAATATTATATATTAATATAGGCCTGGAGGCCTACATGTAGGCCTATATTATATAAATTTTTAAAAATATGCTTTTATCAAATAATTTTGTTTATGAATACTCATTTAAAAGCACTCTTAACCTTTAAATCCTTGCAAAATATAGAGGGCGTCATCATCCTTACACCGATGATCAAAAACTTCAGAGCGGCCAGAGATTAAAAGTTGTAAATTAGGCCTACGTACAGTATATTGCATTTACTGTGATTTCAAAGAGGATTAAATTTGTGCAAATAAAGAAACTACTTACGGGTTAGAACCGACGCAGTGAGCGGCGCACACGGCCCAGTTAGCTCTGATGAGGGAGGCACCACAGCTGTGACTTCCCAGATTCCTCAGTGACAGCTGCCACGGCCATTCTCCCTCATCAGCATCGTGTCCTCCAACGATGCGCTTGCCTGCAGCCGCCACGATGGCTGTGTAACAAAATAATGCGTTCAGTAATCAACTTAGCTTTCCACTGCCTTCCATTGCTATGTAAGCCAACGTAATTAGCAGGCCTTTATCAACAGACGTATTTCTTTGCTGTTGTGCTACCCATTGATTCCTTGATTCATTGAACTGGAACTTTGGCGTATACATGTGCATATATACGGTATATATATATATATATATATATATATATATATATATATATATATATATAATGTATATTAGACTGCAATTATAGTGAGCAAATTGGGTGAGTTGAAGGAGCGTAAGAAAAGATTAACTTGTAAAAAAATTAGAATAGTAGAGCATAGAGAAATGAACTAGTTACTTCAAATAATTTAGTTAAACTACTTCACTAAACGTACTTCACTATTAAACGTACTTCACTATTAAACGTACTTCACTATTGCTAGAACATAAATTTTCACAATATTGATTTTGCTTAAGTTTGTTGTAAATATTTTGACACTTTTCAGTTAGTGCATGTATATAGACTAATAAATTACTTAAAATTGATGTTGATCTTGTACATGGATATACATTTGTTAACTATAGGCCTATAAGCATATATACGTAGATTCATAGTACATATACATGTATAATGCATATATATATATATATATATATATATATATATATACATATACATATATGTATATACTGTATATATGGGGATATAAATACATATATGTATATAAATATATATATATATATATATATATATATATATATATATATATATATATATACTGTATATGTGTGTGTGTGTGCGTGTTTGTGTGTTTGTGTGTAGAATATACGGTATATACAACTTTCAGTATTCCTACTTCACGTATTTCAAAAGTAGCATACTATGTAACGCAAGAATAAGTCATTTCTTTTTCGCAATTTAGCAAAATTATACATAAACATGTATGCCTTACGAAGATGAATTTGCTATCTGACTCTGTTAAGCATTATGACATACTAATCACGTTTACCTACACCTAGTGACCCAGGCCGCTAACTATCAACACTTAACATATTTAAGTTCATATGGTACGTTACCACTTACCTGGAAGAAGGAAACACACAATGAATGATTTCATGATTGCTGTTGTGAGCTGCCCCGCAAATACTCCAAATCTAAGGTGATGTAGAATTGTTGGGGCAGCTTTTATATTTTCTATAAACAGCCGGTTCATACAAAGCATGTAATCCTAGATTAGAAGTAGCGTGACCCACACACAAAACATTATCTAAGGACCTGCGCTCTAACATCTGGTTGGGTTGCCACGATTAGATGACCCACTGATATAATTGAGACCATGATACCAAGAATTTTATCAATTGTATTTCTTGATCGCATAGTTGTTATTCTAGGTCCCTGGCTCATGTGAGCGGCTTTGTAAAGCTCAGATGTCCGCGAAGAAATTTCGCAACACCTACGCAGAAAAGAACTATTGTTATTTTAGGGTTCCTATTTATTTAAGAATAGAAAGATTAACAAAATTATATTTCAAGCAGTAATAAGGATTAACAGTAATATAGGTCTGAAATATGGTAAACCATCCTTTCGATCTGATCTTTTATCAATCTATCAACCCTCTCGTAGTCTTCGTTCCTCTAGTAAAAACCTTCTCACTATACCAAACATTAAATCGCCATGTGCAGACGCACCTTTAAGTTTTCTGCTCCGACAATCTTCGATCGAGTAATTTTATTGATACTTTCCTTGGCAAGCTAAAAACCCATCTCTTTCTGCCATAGGTCTAAATTTTGACCCGTTTGTCTTGGATCTTGGATCATTGACTTGTACTGTTTTGATATCGCTTCCACTTGTGGTCTCTATGTACTCAGTCGTCATCGTGTGGTGCTTTGTCGTCTGTTTGTGTAGAATCTGCAAGAGACGTCCCTGACATTGCCTAATGGCAAGGAATCGGACATACATTCTTATTGATTGATTGATTATTGATTAGCATAACAGAATATTGACCAACGATATCAAGGAATTGTTGTTATTTTTTATTTTATGATTTCTATTTAGTATTCAAGAGCGTCAAGGCTTCAGAAATTGCTACAAAAATTTAAACTAATGGAACTCTCAAATAGGGGATTTGCTGGTGGTGTGGTGTAAGACAGAGAGGATTTGAGACAGTCCATTTTTATTCTGACCCTGGTTAAACTGGGATTCAAGGGAGGATGATGATGATGACGATGATGATGATTACTATTCAAGAAAAGCGTTTAAAAAGGTGAGGTGGTATACTGTATGTTTCAAATCGCCGTCCACTTCCATGCTAACCAAATTCCTCACCATCGACCTTCAGGTGGATCAGTATCACGTCACAAAGTCAATGCTTTTAGCACACAATTCATGTTA
>CAJHZI010000371.1:885000-1090000 GCA_905160935.1 Enchytraeus crypticus | reverse complement strand
AGAAGAAGGGAACATTCGCGCCGCTGTCAGAATCCTGTGTTCCGATGAATCCTTAGCGGAAAACAATGAGAAGACTTTTAAACAGTTACAAGATAAGCACCCTATTGCTGTTGAGTCTCCTGACAATCAAGTACATAATTCCTCACCAGCCGTTCAAGTACAGGAAGATGTTGTTTTGAAAGCTCTGCATAGTTTCATATCCGGCACCGCAGGCGGCCCTGATGGTTTACGTCCCCAACACCTCAAAGATTTAATTAAATGTAAGGAGGCAGGTGCCCAGTTGCTTACAGCTATCACTGGCTTTATCAATTATTTGATAAGAGGAGACTGTCCCATACAGGTGAGGCCTATACTTTTCGGTGGCAACTTAATTGCAATTAAGAAAAAGAATGATGACGTACGTCCTATCGCCATTGGCTATACATGGAGAAGACTCGCAGCTAAATGTCTAAATATGTACGCTATGCCATTAGTCTCTGATTATCTCAGTCCTATTCAGTTGGGTGTTGGGGTATCAGGTGGTTGTGAAGCTGCTGTCCATGCGACGCGTCAGTTTGCTACACGTATGCCTTCGGGTTCTTCATTGGTCAAACTGGATTTTGCCAATGCTTTCAACAGTATAAGCAGAGTTAAGATGTTGCGAGCTGTTCACAGTTTCCTTCCGGAAATTTATGACTTCTGTTCGTCTGCTTATTGTCAATCAACTCTCCTCAAATATGGCGAAAGAGTTATCCTCTCCAGTGAGGGCGTTCAACAAGGTGATCCATTGGGCCCACTACTATTTAGTCTGACTCTTCAACCACTTCTTAAAGATCTGATAAGTTCATTCCGAATTAGTTACCTGGATGACCTTACGATTGGAGGTTTAGATGCTGCAGTAGCTAATGATGTCAGGATGGTCATCGATAAGGGATCAGAACTTGGCCTTAAGATTAATGTTAACAAATGTAAGATCATCTCTTCGGCCCTATCGCACGATGATCCAATACTAAACTCATTTCAGAAAAAGAACATTAGTGATGCGGATCTTCTAGGTGCTCCTATAGTTGTGGGTGGAGCAATGGACAGTAAATTAGAGAAACTCATTATAGTTGTGGGTGGAGCAATGGACAGTAAATTAGAGAAACTCATTATAGTTATGGAGCAATGGACAGTAAATTAGAGAAACTCATTATAGTTGTGGGTGGAGCAATGGACAGTAAATTAGAGAAACTCATTATAGTTGTGGCTGGAGCAATGGACAGTAAATTAGAGAAACTCATTATAGTTGTGGGTGGAGCAATGGACAGTAAATTAGAGAAACTCATTATAGTTGTGGGTGGAGCAATGGACAGTAAATTAGAGAAACTCATTATAGTTGTGGGTGGAGCAATGGACAGTAAATTAGAGAAACTCATTATAGTTGTGGGTGGAGCAATGGACAGTAAATTAGAGAAACTCATTATAGTTGTGGGTGGAGCAATGGACAGTAAATTAGAGAAACTCATTATAGTTGTGGGTGGAGCAATGGACAGTAAATTAGAGAAACTCATTATAGTTATGGGTGGAGCAATGGACAGTAAATTAGAGAAACTCATTATAGTTGTGGGTGGAGCAATGGACAGTAAATTAGAGAAACTCATTGCTGACCTCCAGAGGGTTGAGAGATATTAGCCGTCACGACGCTCTTATCTTGATTCGCCATTCTCTAAGTGCGCCTAAAGTGATGCACACTCTCCGTTCATCTCCGTGCTCTCAACATCCCCTACTACAGACAAATGACAAGATACTCAGAGAATGTCTGTGTAGCCTGTTAAATGTCGACCTAACCGAACGACAATGGCCACAGGCGATACTCCCTATTCGCAATGGAGGTCTTGGTATTCGCAGCACTTCGCAACTAGCTCCGTCAGCCTTCCTGGCTTCATACAACTCTACGCGGGCGCTTCAGTTGGAAATACTCGGTAATATCACCTCTCCCATTGATCCGGAATTCGTAAAAGCTAAGGCTTTGTGGAGCTCAAAATTCGATGTGATAGCTCCTATCGGTGAAGCTGCCTGTTTCCAGAAAAAATGGGACAACCCTATTGTAGAAGAAAGCTTCGCACAGCTGTTAAATTCTACATCGGAGCCCTTAGAGAAAGCACGCCTTCTTGCCGTGTCCGCTCCAAATAGCAGCGACTGGCTTCATGCTCTTCCAATAGCTTCTTGTGGTTTGCGTCTTCAAGACGAGGCTGTAAGGATAGCTGTTGGCCTACGGTTAGGCACAAAGTTATGTGAACCCCATAAATGTATGTGTGGCAGCTTAGTTGATGCTAGAGGATATCACGGACTTTCTTGTCGCAAGAGTGCAGGTAGGACCCTCAGACATCATAATCTTAATGACATTGTGTGGCATGCGCTGAATAAAGCTGGATGTCCAGCCTTTAAGGAACCAACAGGCTTGTCTAGATCAGATGGTAAGAGACCAGATGGCCTCTCCCTGATCCCGTGGGCTGAAGGTAAATCGCTGCTGTGGGACGTCACAGTGATTGATTCCCTAGCCAAATCATACCTGAACCTTTCGTCTATGTCAGCGGGTGAAGTAGCTGAACTGGCTGCAGATAGGAAAACGACCAAGTACAGTGAACTCTGTACTAGCTACTGCTTCATCCCTCTGGCTTTTGAGACGTTAGGCCCAATGAATGATGAGGGTAATAAATTCATCTCCTCTTTAGGTAAGAAACTTTCTTCCGTGACAGGTGAAAAACGTGAAACTTGCTTCCTAAGACAGAGATTGTCTATCTGTGTGCAGCGATTTAATACCTTCTGTGTAATTGGTACATTTAATTCTCAAGGTGAGTACTATGGTCCCAGAGATGCTGCAACTACAGCTGGATTCAATGTTCAGGATTCGAAGGCTCTTCCTCTATCATTACTAACGATGAAGCCAGGGTCGTCGTCATCCTCGCAGGGATCGTCGGTTTCTCCAGTGGATATTCCAGATTCACCTTCCTTGCTCTCCAGCTATGAACCCATCCTGTCTCCAGGGCTTCCCAATCAATCCTGCTTCCGTCCCTACTCGCCTCCTTCTTCTGACGAAATTCTGTCGAGCAGCTCCAACATACTCCATGAGTCTCCTTCCAGGATTTCAACATCACTGCCCATGAATTCCCAAATCTTTGCTCATTCCCCTTCGCTCCTGCTTGGCGAATTCGAGAACCTCGGCGCAACAGGGTTACCCTCCTATTCTGGTGAAAGACCCTTCTTGTTTTCTATCGAGGCTGAGCAGGCATTGATAAACTCGGAAATCTTTAATACAAAGTCTGGCCTTCCGTTTCCGGGTCCGAAAGCTCCTAGCGGTTCCTCTAATCCAGCTCCAATCCACGTCACTTCCGAGTCTAGATCAGAAGGACTTCAGTTTGTAGGGGACAGCTCAAGGGTGATGGAGGGACTGACGAAAGCTCTGAATGAGGAGGATGCAGTGTCGAGGAAGAAGCTTCATCTAGTAGTTCAGAGTGTTGATACAGAAAAGTCCCCTATTCGGGAGATAGTGCTGAATCAGACGCCACCTGGCTGCAGAACCTCTGATTTATCCAGAGAATCCTCTAATGGGGCCGCTGGAGATTCCACAAACATACCGAAAACTGAATCCTACCAGGAAGATTATTCCAAAAAAGTATTTGTCAAGTCTCTGAAATATGTTACGTCATCCAGGCTTCTGTGGTAGTCAACGCAGCTCTTACGTTTGTTTCTAATGCTGACCTGAAGGTGGACTCCCCTAGTCAATCTTCCGAACATCAGTTCAATCAACTGATCCTACAGGAATCCTTGTCCGACAAGAGAAAGTCTGGATTTGCCGGTTCTATCCCAGTCAACCAGTCTAATAGTAATTGCATATCCCTGTTCATCGATGACTCCTCAGAAGTTAAGGTGGGGAGAGACACTCCGATTTCAATTTTTGAGCAGACACCTCTTTTTTGTACGCCAACTGTGCTCGGTGCGTCAGGGTTAGAAATTGGAATGAAGCCAATGCTACGTGAGTCAGAAGTGAGTTTAATCTACCCTTTCAAGGACAACTTAACGGCCTCACACGCGGCTGTTACCTGCATCAAGTCAGTTCTGGGAGAGAGTCAAGGTAGCAACCTCACGTATCTAACTCCAGGGTCCGCGGTAAGTGTATCTAATGAGAAGTTCAAGGGAAGTACGAAATTTTGCATAGAACAAAGCGATAAGCTGCTAGCATTCAAGAGAAAAGAGAGAGTAAAACAATTAACGGAAGCTCATGAAAGTGTTCCTAATCAATATGGTGCTAAAGATCATCTTGAACAATATAGTGCTGACGTACATCATGAACATCGCTGTGCTGGTCATGTTCAGCAAGGGAAGATCTTCATGAACAGATTGGTGCTGAAGGTTATCATGAACAGCACGGTGCTGAAAATCAGCATGAACAGCTCGATTTTGAATATCATCATGAACAGCACGGTGCTGAAGTTCATCATGAACAACATGGTGCTGAAGATCACCATGAACAGCTCGGTGCTGAAGGTTATCATGAACAGCACGGTGCTGGAAGTCATCATGAACAGAATAGTGTTGAAGATCATCTTGAACAGCTCGATTTTGAAGATTATCATGAACAGCTCGGTGCTGAAGATCATCATGAACAGCACGGTGCTGAAGTTCATCATGAACAACATAGTGCTGTAGATCATCATGAAAAGCTCGGTGCTGAAGATCATCATAAACAGCTCGGCGCTGAAGATCATCATGAACAGCACGGTGCTGAAGTTCATCATGAACAACATAGTGCTGTAGATCATCATGAAAAGCTCGGTGCCGAAGATCATCATGAACAGCATTGTGCTGGAGGTCATTATGAACAGTTTAGTGCTGAAGTTCATCATGAACAGCACGGTGCAGGAAGTTATTATGAACCGCTCGGTGCTAGAAAACATCATGATCTGCAGTGTGATGAAAATCATCATGAACAACACGGTGCTGAAAATCATCGTCAACAGCATGAGAAGCATGACAGAATTGATAATCGCAGCCGTCAGACACTTCATACGATACAGAAGAAGTTGCAGTCGTCGTGCCTTCAGATTCAGCCGGTGCTTCATTTCAATCTCCAGAAGCAACAACATCTTAATCAGGGCTTTGATCGACAGCGTATCGTGTTAACCGTGAGCCCACCTGGATCTTCTGGCTCCCTGCCTCCACCGCATTCCTCAACCCACATACCTCTGCAAGTGGCAGGGCCTCAGCTCTCAAGCCTGGCCACTGTGAGTGGTGACTCCGCAGTGAGGCAATCCACGTGGATGTTCATGGGTCGCGTGCGGCAGAACCCGATCGGCTCACCGGCTGGGTTGACCCCTCAGGTTCATCTGCGTCCTGTCTCCGCCACCGCTCAGCCGCCGCAGGATGGCTTCGCTCAACCCACGGCTGACCTGCTCTCTCCGTTCCACGTCAACCGTCCGTCCAGTCTAAAGTTCACCGCTCTGATACAGCCTCTCGGTAGAGCTTAGTCTGCTCCCACGAGATCTGATCAGCAGCAGCTTGGTCCGCCACTGCTACATCAACAACAGCCTGGTGCTACGGGAATGAGGCAGGAGCGCATCAGTCAGCTGATTGGACGGGAGCAATTTTCTTTGATATCGGATTTGGAGATGAGCGAGATGGGAGGGGAATCTGAGCGCACTTCTACCTCCCCGGGTGGTGAAGAATCGCACTTAAATCAACCATCATCGACAGCATATCCGACTGCGGATCTGTGTGTGCGGGGTTCGAGTCCTGGGTTCTCCCGTCACTGACGTCACTTTCTGACGTCGTAGAACGGGCATACATGATATCGAAGAACAAGAGATGCGACACTGAACGCGATAATAATAATCATAATAATAATAATTATAATATTTTATATATATATACATGTATATTATATTATTATTATATATTATATTATATTATTATTATATATATTATATTATATTATAATATATTATTTTTAAAAATAATAATAATAATAATAGTAACAATAATAATAATAATATTATTATAATAATAATAACAACAACAACAACAATAATAATTGTAATAGTAACCTCGAGATGATCTCGAGTAGCCGGGCGGCAATTCAGCACATATTGCTTGAATCGCTTTTATCAAACCTCGGGTTCTTTATACCTGGGGTAAAAAAATTAATAATAATAACCTGTCGTTAGAGTATGAAGTTGTTCCGGTGGCCCTTAAACCCATGGGCCCCATGCATCCCGATGGAGTTGACGTCATTAATGGAATAGGCAGACTTATTACAGGGCAAACCGGCGATAAGTGAGAGATCTATTCGCGACTGGCGTTAGCCAGAGGCGAAGTCGGTAAGATACTAGACCGCGGATCAGTATGTGCGGGGTTCGCCGTCACTGACATCGCTTTCGAGTTAGGAAACTGACGTTAACTTTAGCTTTTTAGCTTTACTTTGGCAAAGGCTTTCCATGACTTTGCAAAGATTTAATGCAGTCTGCTTCAGCAATTCCTTTAAGCCGCTTGATGAACTCGAGTAGCCGGGGGCGATTCAGCACGTATTGCTTGAATCGTTTTCATCAAACATCGGGTTCTTTAAACCCGGGGCATTTAAAAATAAAAATATTAGTAATAAAATAATGTAAATAATAATATATAACGAGCAGCTCAGGTAGAATATCTCGCCATCACAATCTACTTCATACAAATAAAGACTGACTTAATGCAGATCAATTTAAACCGGTGATAACAGATCGAGCGACCTCACTTCTTGCGCAAAGGCTTTCCATTACTTTGCAAAAGTTTCATGAGTCTGTTTCGACAATTTCTTTAAGCAGCTTGATGACCTCAAATAACCAGGCGGCCATTCAACACAGAGGCTATTACTCTAATTTTTTGTCAAACCCCAGGTTAAAATAAGAAAATAAATAATAATAGGCCTATTATTACAAGAATACTCAGAAGAAGGTGAAATAGGACGTAGAGTAACAAAATTTTGTAACATTTCACCGCTGCTGTTTAACATCACTCTGAGGCAATGATGGAGGAAGCCATGGCAGACACGGAAGAGGGAATATAAGTAGGAGGAAAATGATGTACGATTTACAGATGACCAAGGAATGGTAGCTGGCAGCGAGACTGGACTGCCGAAGATAATTGATAGGCTGAATGATATGGCATTGCGATATGACATGAAGATTAGTATCGAATAAACTACAGTGATGAGTGTCCCATAATAAAGGTGAAGTTAATATCAAATAAATGGTGCGGTTTTATGTTAAGATACAATTTTCGAAAATAATTAATTCCATTGTAAGGATGTAAGTTAATTGGCTAATATATATATATATATATATATATATATATATATATATATATATATATATATTATATATCTATATATATATATCATATATATAATATATATATATAGCATATATATATATCATATATCTCTCTATATATATTAATACATGTATACAGGACATAGACATAAATATTAGGACACAATATATATATATATACTATAGTATAATATATAATATATATATATATATATATATATACATATATATACACATACGTATATAAATATTTTTATAAAATACATAACATGTATATATATGTTATATGAGTCAAAAAATTGACCCCCTACAGAAAAGTTTCTATAACTTTGGTAGTTGATGTCTCTGTAACATATAAATTTACGCGATTATTCATGGTGGTGCAATTCTACAAATATGCTAAGAAAATGCATGAAAGTATATGTACCACAATTCGAGTTAAAGATCTTTTTGCGCCATGCCCCTACCTAGCTGTGATAGATTCTCTAAGCAATTTGTTCCTGACTGCTCCTGATTAGAACCCACATTGAACGCTTCCTGTTGTTAAATTGTACAGACTTCATAAAAAGCGATGAATGGCCTCCTAATTGACCAGATTTGAATCCGTTAGATTATCAAGTTTTGGAGAAATGATGAGAAAAAATAATTGTCTGAATCCGAAATCCTCATATATTATTCAATTGAAAGAAGCGCTAGAGATTATCTGGAACGAGCTACCCCAATCTTCAATCAATAAGGCAATAAGCTCGTTTATTCAAAGGCTGCATTCAGATTCAAGGTGGATGTAGCGAAATTGGACTTTCGCTTTGATTACGCTTGTTGCATTAAACCGGTAAATTCGTACGCTTCCGTAAGCCAGTATAGATTAAACGTTGCACTAGTTTAGGGATTTCTCCAGAATATAAAAATAACCACAAATAGCAATATTAGAGATAAAGTTGAGCTAGTGATCACAGGAAAACTCTAATTCGATTCGTGTAAAAGTAGATATCATTGGTTGTAAATGCTATAACGTACGTAGGTGGCCTATATTAAAGTAGAAAGACGTTATATTAAATTCGAGGAAAAGTCAGTCAAACGCTACAGGAGGTGATGAACGGTTTTACCTAGATTTGTGCATATTTCGATAAGGTTTGCAGAATTGTTAAGAAATAAAGATGATTGGTGGCGATAATTGAAGCGAGAGAACGACGTTATCGCTACCGTATATTTTCGCTCTAGATCATACAATAGGTTTAATTAGAAAAGAGCACAAATTAGGTGGTGGTATAAGAAAATACCAAGGATGGCAATAAAATTCAAATATAACGTAATTTAGGCCACACCTTCAACCAATGGAGTGGGGAGATACAAATCGAGGGTTTAGTAAGGCTTTACGTGATTGGCCTTGTAGTAATCCCATGTTAATATTTACTATAAAAAGCCGTGTTTCTCGATGCAAAATCGCCTGGGTTACTTCGTGGTAATCGTGGTCCAGACGCAGTAGATTGTGATTGGAGTCACTTATCACGAAGAAATAATATTCAGACGCAGTTGATGTGATTGAATATTATTACTGACTGTTAGATATGGTAACACATATCTAAAGTTTATTTAATTATAAAACAAGAAAAAGTTTTTTGTTTAGTGACAGCGAACTCTTGTTCTTTTTCCTCTTCCGGTTATTGTTGATAAAGATTGTTATGGCTGAATAAAGTTGCAAAAGATATCTAGATGCACGAGTTGAAACACTGTTACAGTAAGTCTGAAATATGTTCTATTAATTAGAGAAAACATTGTAGAATATAATGATATTATTTTTGTTCACGAAATATAGTCGATTAAGTGATTTATGGACTTCACAATTTCATATGCGTTTGAGATATTGATAGAACAGCGTGATAATTCTATGATATTGGAATTAAATTTTCAATGGAAATATTGCTAAGATATGCAGTTAATATGCATTATAAGAATAGATATATAATTATATACGTTTAGATTGAGTGTCATAGAATTATAAGTAAAGATTAATTCCAAATTAAGTATTTTGGTATTGTTGCATGACACTTAGCTGATGTTATCATAAAGATATCTTTACTAATGGCACGCACGCTCTCTCTCTCTCTCTCTCTCTCTCTCTCTCTCTATTTTATTATATATGTTTGTGTTTGCTTGATATTTGAATTGACTTTAATTTCTGTGTATTGTTTGGTTGTTTCAGTTACGTGATTGATCTATAGTATCACTGCGTTTGATAATAAACTACAAAATAAGAATTACTTGTTTAGTAGTAGAACTTTATTCAGTAAAACGTAGGAGGAAGAGCTAGGCTAAGCAACAATACACTGTAGTTAATGCAACTACATAAAGCCTATAATCAACGACGTAAAAACCCTACGTTGTGGTTGTGTTGTTAGTGTTGTGGTTGCCTATTGAGGCAACCACAACACTGACCACTCTAAAGCACAATTCGTTGTGTGGAGAAGTAGAGTAGCGGCTATAAAGCTTTAAAACACAATTCCTTGTGTGGAGAAGTAGAGTAGTTGTTATAAAGCTTTAAAACACGACTAAGAGTGTCGGGAAGTGATCGGCGGCCCTACGACTTAACACACAGTCGCATTGATTGTGCCGAGAAGTTGTACAACGGGAAGGGGTCCCATTGTGTAAAGACCTGTGTTTTAAAACAGGCAGTGTTACAGAAGGAGGTTGTGCTGGGGAACCCAGTGGATAGGGCGCCCCAACGCTAATAGTAAGGGTGGCGTATTTTTGTGACGAGCGGCCAACTTCTGGACGGTGACTTGCTAGCCGTTGCCGGTAGGAAGGTAGCGCCAATCTGAGCACTATACAGACACAACAGCATTTAGCTGTGAAATTTGGCAGGGTGGGACATCAAAAAAAGCACCCCTCATAGAGTGATATATATATATGTAGTCATAGAGAGATATATATATATGTAGTCATAGCGGGCTATAATTTAGAGCTATCGGTACATTTCTCAAATTAAGCATTAGGGTAGGGAGAAAGAAGTACATAGTTGCCCAATAGGCGGGTTTTGGTCCCGATATTGGATGACCAAGGATTCCAAGAGTTGCCGGCGGGTTTTGTCTCGCTTTTGTTCGAATTAGGATTCCAAGAGTTGCAGGCGGGTTTTGTCTCGCAATAGAGGTGAACTAAACCTCGTCAAATACAAAATAGGTTTAGATAGAAAATAAATAGGGAAGACTACTATCACTTACTTATTATTAGCTTTTACAAGTGTGGTCTCAGACCACGCTCCACACTCATTAACAGTAGGGTTAGGTTAGACTTGTATTTTTCGTTTGACAAATTCCAATCACCATAATCAATTTTCCAATCATTACTAATCAAACTAATCAAATAAATTCTACGTCTTTACACTTTACAACAAATTACGGGAGATGGCCGAACAAAACACAGGATAAATAACCAGGAACACACAAGCCACTGACTCAAATATCCAAAGGTCATACTACCACAGCGCGCCGGAGGTCCCCATGAGCTCAGTGGGTGGATGGGGAGGCCCTAACCAACAAAAACATTTAATGTTGGAGGGAGCTGAGCGTTTAGCGACAGTTAACATTTCGAACAGTTACGTCGTTAATAATTGTTCCAGCCCAAAGGCCCTTTTCAGGGCCAAGAAAATAAAATAATTTAAAATATTTTAATTTGAGAAATTGAGTATTTTAAAGGCAGGGTATGTGCACCAAAAGGAGTACAACTCGTCTTCTAAAGCACATAGTTCCAAGAATTTTTCAGTATATGTGTAGAATTGGACCATGAATAATCCCTTAAATTTACATAATAAAGAGACATCAGATACAAAAGTTATAGACAATTTTCTGTAGGGGGTCAATTTTTTGACGCAGTCTGTATATATATACAATATATATGTATATATATATATATACATATATATATAGATATATATATATATATATTATATATATATATCACATATATATATATATATATATATATATATATATAATATATATATATATATATATATATATATATATATATATATATATTTATATATATATATCTCAGCAAACATGACAATATTGGGCCCACATGGGACCCAGATAACACGCAACATGGGGCCCACGTGGGCATGTCACATGGGACCGGTACATTTTGGATTACGGGGCTCATATTGAAAGTAGGTCTTATGCCCACCGCATACCCATCTTGGGGACCAGATGGGTCCTAGATGGACATTACCCACATGGGGTTTAGCTGGGTAAAGTAACATGGGACCCAATAACATTTGATTACGGGGCCCATATGGGAAAATGGGCATATACCCACTGAGACCCCATCATGGGGACCAGATGGTTCCTAGATGGGCAAAAATTATATGAGATTCAGCTGGGAATGCAACATGGGACCCGATAAGATTTGATTACGGGGCCCATATGGGAAAATGGGCATGTGCCCACCATGACCCCATCTTGGGGACCAGATGGGTCCCGAATGGGCAAAAACTGACATGGGATTCACCTGGGAAATGCAACATGGGACCCAGACATGTTTGATTAAGGGGCCCATATGGGATGATTGCAATGTACCCAGTGTAAACCCTTCATGGGTCCCTGATAGTTTCCGGGTGGAACAATGCATAACGGACATGGAAATCACATGGGACAGTTAAATAAGGCTCATTAATGTTTGATTATAATTATGGCTCACTTGAGTCATTTCATATTATAGCACATTTAGAAAATGTTAAATTGCATAAAATTTTAACAACAAGATCTGTTATATTTGTCATTTAATTACAGTATCAGCTTAAAATGCTTTTATGATCAAAGAATTAAAACATTCACAAAATACAATATTTCAGATACAGAATAAAATGACAATCAAATTTAAAGAAGTTTTGATTTTATTTTGTTACAAAATTACATAACTCTGAAAAATGCAATTATTATACCGTAGCATCATTATTATCATCTTCCCTTAAAAACCAGTTTACCTAACGTCACGATACAAATAGACCTTCTTTTCCATTCGTTGTAGAATTTTTTAGCAATTTCTGGAGCCTAGATGATCATCAACCTAATGTACTTTTTTGACGAAGGTTTGGATCTTAATGTTATGTCGCCCTTTACGACAAGTACAGTCCACGGTGGGTCTTTTCTTCAGAATAGAGCAGCCTCTCTATATTACAATTATTATACAGTAGTCAATTATCTAAACTTAACGGTCAAAAGTTCTAAAACCTAAATATTTAGCCCATTATTAAATATTTCAGTCTATAGATCAATACATAAAGAATTTAACATCTGATTCAAAACCAAAAAGGTAAGTCAATGACATAGTATAAGTAATTTCTCAGGACGTCATTTTCAGAACGCGGGTGGCATTTTTAAAATGTGCCAGAGCCAAAATGCAGAATAAACAGGAAGTATGGCGAGTGTGTCATAAGAGTTGGGCATGCCTAGCAAAGGTCAAGTCCTCTGAACTTGGAATCAAATCCTATATATCCACATACTACTGAACTACAGCAAAATATTCTAAAATCCAGAGTTTTTACTTCACATGCAAAATTATGATGTTCAAAAAAAAATCAAAAACCGAGATCCACAACCCCCTGCATCGAATACTAAAACACTACATAATAAGGCTACAAACATGCATAAAAAGATGCAACATACATGAAAAAAAAAAAAAAAAAAGGAAGAAAATTACTATTTCAGAATAAATAATTAAAAAGTCTTTACCATTACGAATAGATGTTCACCGTTCAATAAATAACCTGTTACAATATTGAACTCACCACTAAACATAATTTTGCCTTTTGCAAACAATAGTATTTTTTACTAGTCAAAATATTACGTACAGATGATAGAACGAAAATACGTAGATATATCATATGCAGACATATATAATGTATCATTAGATATTACATATGATGATACGTTGATAGAATCATATATTATTCTCTGTATATAGCAAGTTCAATACACATATTCTTTCTCAAAGATTACTTCAGGCTCAGTAAAAGTAGTATATTGTCATTGACCAACAAGTTACTCTCATTGAAGGCTAAGTGTTTTTGTCAAACGGTGATTTAGGCTAATGTAGTCACTACTTCAAAAATGTGGCTTTTGAGGTGACATAGTGAACCTTTCCTAATTGCGATATTTATACATTCTTCAGTATTTGTGAATTTGACTATTATGAACAATTAAAAACGAAACTTATAAAAAAGCCAATAACTTCATTATTTACTAAGCTTATCAATTTATCATGACTGGTATAATAGTCGTGTCATTAGCCAAGTTTTAATATACCTTTAATAAACAGTCTAAATGTCAAGGTCTATCCATTGCTTAGAAGTTCCAAATTTATTTTCAAGATTTTATTATGGTTGGATAGTCAAATTGACAGCACAAGTGAAAAGCAAGCTAAAGGCCATTGATTTGAATTCCAGTCAGGTTTCTATTGGGGTACATTTCAATTGAGGTACAAATGGAGACATTAAAAATTAAAATATCATCCTTTATGGATTTAAAATATAAAACACTAGGATACAGTGTTTACTATTATCCAATATTAATTTGGACTGGAAATAGCAAAAATATAAAAATTAGTAGAAGACTGATTTGTACTAAAATATACACACAGTAGGCCTATCTAGAATATGAAGTTTCATGTTAGTAATTAATGCTTCCAATAGTCCATTCCAGTTTATTCAACAGCAGAAAAGGCATGTCAGCAATATATTCAATCGCAAATCAGGTACACACATTTGCATGTCTGGGATTAAAAAATTCAGCATGTAAAAATCTCAGAATGGAAGTGAATTATACTAGTGTATCTTCAACGTCACATCTATGCAAGTTACACGGTGACACCAACAGCCGATCATGCACAAGAACATGTACAGTGCAGGCACTCTCGACGATGATTGCGAGCTCCACCACATCTCGAACGAGTGTCCTGTAATGGGAGATTTGACTTGTGACTACTACAAAGCACATGAATAAAAGTATTTAGCAAAATTCTAAAGACTTTACAAATTTCTTAGATTAAAATATCATAAACAAAATGCACTCCATCATCATCTACTCTTTAATGCCGGTTTAACTATGGTCGGGATATGAATAGACATACCCCTCTCAGTCCCATACCATTTCATCAGTCAATCCCTTATTTTTCCATACGTTTTAGAAAATTTTGTAGCAATATCTGGAGAGTAAGCGCTCACCAACCAAATGTCCTTTCAGTCTTTGGTTTCGATCTTAGTGTTTTAGTCGCTTTCGACAACATGTGCAGTCACCGGTTGGTCTATTCTACAAACAACCCGGACTCAACACAGGGAAACCTAATACACTACATTTCTAAATTACTAAATTTACTGTTATTACCATTGTTATTTAATTCGAAAACGAAAAGAAAGCACAAGGGGATCAGAATCAGAAATTAAAAAACAATTGCTAAAGCAGCAGCAATATTTAGCAAGCTACAGAAATTCAAGAGAAAGCATGATGTCCGGATTGAGACTGAACAAGAATTCTCATCTCCAGCGTGACACCAGTACTAATCTACAGCGACACCAGTACTAATCTACAGTGACACTAGTACTAATCTACAGTGACGCCAGTACTAATTCACAGTGACACCAGTACTAATCTACAGTGACACCAGTACTATTCTACAGTGACACCAGTACTAATCTGCAGTGACACCAGTACTAATCTACAGTGACACCCTCAAGATAGAGGAGATAATGAACTAAACAGAATAAAACATAGTAACTACCATTATTTGATTTTTAAAGACTTACAAGGATCCTTGGTTTAACAACTTCTGAAGTTTACAACGTGGGATATCTGTTTAATAAATGGGGATATTAGTTACTGACTTGATTAAGCAAGAACTGATAAATTAGTTAATCACTTAGTGATGACTTTATTGAGCATACAGTGATAACCTAGTTAATGACTTAATGATGATGATTTGATTAGTCTGTACTACTATTATCACACTGGACAGCTAGTATAAGAATTATACACGACAGTGTCTTCAGGATTATTATTCAGGTTGCAGATAGAAAACATGTTTTATAGATATCTGCATTTTAGTGTTTTCCATTTATATTTATAAATTGGTCAAATCCAATTCTACCCACCATTAAGTTACTAATCCAGCTCTGGTTCTGTAAGATTTAAAACAATCAAATCTAGTGCACCTCTTGAACAAAGAATAGCATTCAAAACAGATTCTTATTTTTTATAAAATGAAATCAGTTTTTATAAAGTACTAATATATTGAGCCTTAAGCTTCAAAGTCAAAAATGAAAATTTACTTACATTGACAAAAAACAAACATCAGAAGGCAGACGCTTTTCCCCATAAAAGTTATTTAAGGTGGCAGTAGAGCTTTCAGCTGAACTATCGAAGTTTATTCTTTCTCAAACACTGCACGAATTCTGTAACATAATCAATATTCATTATATAAAAGTCGCATTAAATTGAAATAAGTGCAACACAATTTTCAACTAAATTAACAAAATTATGTTTATAATTAATAAAACTAACCAATATTTTCTAATATAAATATATACACAACCTAAATATGCAAATAGTAGAGCTTTTCTTATGTCACTGTCACGTTACCTTAGGTCGCCTAATGTCACAGTTACGTTAGATAGACTTGAACTTTTGTGCGATAGAGCTGAAATTCAGACTGCGCCTTAGTTTCGATTAACTTATATTATGACCACTGGCCTTATTTATCTCAAGCATGACTATATCTGTAGCCTTAAAATATCCGTTAAGCACACGAATTTCACAATGATTATTGTACATTTAAATGAACACATAAAATAAATGTATTAATTGTCTTCAATTTTATTTAGTTTAAACAAACAGCAATCCAATTTAAAGAATTTTGTTACCACGTTTTCTTTTAGAACGATATTGTTATATTTTAAATATCTATGCAGCCCAATATTGTAACGGAAAGGGATTAGAAACGGATGGTGAAAATGTATGCTGTGATGATTTAATTACTAATGCGAATATACACGGATAGATCAAAATGAAAGCTACGGACAAAATTTATAGGAATAGTTACTGCCATGAACTTGACGTTAGGCAGTAAAATGAGAGAACGAAGTTAATTTTTAAAACCAATAGAAGATTACGTAAACCACCTTTTCACAAAATCTCTGGTATTCCAATTAGAGAATCTCCTCCCTTTGGGCGTGAAATAATATGCACTAAATAAATATACTTTTGAAATTAATTTCACTGGGATTCGATGAATGAATTCCTCCAATCCTCAAATTCAAGCGCCAAATTGCGAAATGCCAATTTCGTTATTGATATTAAATAACGACAGTATTCCAAAGTTTCGTTATCCCCACACATTAATTATTACAAACCTAATCCTGTCGGCACTCCTTCGCTAATCCTAATCCTGCCTTTAATCTTCTTTTCATCCATAGATAATGAGTAAAATACTAAGCCTAAATAATGCCTTAGCATTAAAACTATAACTTGAGAGGTTGTTGTTATTTAATATCTAAACTACTATGTTGCGAAATTTTTAAACAAATAGCCAACAGCAACAACATACATGTATATGACTCGACTCTACTCAGTGTACAAGTAAGGCTAAACCTTTGGCTAAATCAACGAACAAAATTGATCAAAAACGGTGCAAATCCGACAGGTGAAACACCAAATCATTGAACGTCATCATTTAACAGACATCATCATCATTTTATAGTCTTTATATTTAGACTGATTTTCTGGATTTTGGCATTTGCATCGTTTTGGACCTTTCTTTTGCTCGCCGGCTTGATTTTGTCTCAATAGTGCCCGATGTTGTCATTGATGACTGTAGAACTCTAATTGTTGTTATGTTATGTTAGTCGTATTTCGTTATAGAATGTCAGTCGTTTCAGACATTCAGGGGAAATTATAATAGAGACGAAGAGCCTGGTTCGAAGGCATTTACATATATTTTTTAAAATTTTATTCAACTTAGCGGAATTATTAAACTGGTTCAGGAAATCATGAAGACATTGATAATGCAGATATATATAATTATTATTTTAAAAAGTCTGTGTCGCGAACAGCCTTGCTGCTTGTTCGTCCTCGAGCGGTTGTCTATTTCTGGACTCGCTCGCCGGTCGGCAGTGCTTCGAGACGGCAGCTTTATCGTCGAATGTTTTCCTAAGGGTACCGCTTGTCAGGAGGAAACGAGTTGCTGCGTCTTCAGATGATACTTCTTTCCCGGTATCAGCCGTCTCGATAGGCCTTTCTCGTTCATTTCCGACTGAGTAGGCAAAGGTCCAACCCCCCTTGCCTACTTCATAATTGGGTTCTCGGGAACCCGGTGCACAGCGTCGACGCAGGCCCGAGTCGGAAGTAGAAGCGTACTCCACGTCTTCTACGTATTTAGACGGTTGAGTTTCTTCCATGCTCCCTTGGTGGTTTCTATCCCGTGATATTCGTGGTTCTCGGGGCGAAGTGATATGGTGACCCGAACCGGTAGTGGAAGCGTCTGCGTTATCTTGGGCGATCACGGTTTGATTTTCTACCCTGCTTCCTAGTTTTACAAACTGGTATAATAGATAATTATATGATTGGTTGTTGTAATTGCGACGAACTTATCATCTTCTTTTACCCTATTTAAAACTTCACTATATTCCCTTTTTTAGACTTATTCTCCCCTATTTCTTTCCTATATTGGTCTTTCCGTAATTTCTTCTCTCCTTTACTGAAGGTAGTATAATTGGCTTTCAGTGTAGTCGATGAGAAATTTGTTGATAGTCAACTGGTAATTGGTAATCCTACTCCCGCCTGCAGAGACGAACTCGACTCAGGCGCTTAGCAAATACCTGCAGAGACGAACTCGACCCAGCCAATGCCGTTGTTAGCCTCACGCCTGCAGAGACACACTCGACCCAGGCGCTTAGCAAATACCCGCGAAGACGAACTCGACCCGGGCAATGCCGTGGACTACCAGCATCCTCGCCTGCAGAGACACACTCGACCCAGGCGCTTAGCAAATACCCACTACCAGCCTCTTACCTGGGCCTACCCAGGGGGACACCGAAATCTCTTGCCTCCAATTTAGCCTTCGCGGCTTGGGAAACTAGTCAACCTGAGGGGCTACGAGCCTAGACTAACAAGCGAGCTTGAAAGCTTTCGGCTAGACGAAGACCAGATTTCAGTAATCCAATCGTACTTTTGCCTTGGGATTGGGATATTACGTAATATCCTCCCTTGGTTCCCAGTACTTTCGCGTAGAAGGTTCTGGCCTCCCTGAGTTACTGCGCAGACGAACCACGCAGAACCCAATCTGATTTTCTATGTATCGACGGCCGCTTTATATACTACTCGAGCGATCGACTTCAGCCAACCACAGCACTTCTGGTTTAGTCGATTTACGCGCCAGCCGCGTCATTTTGGAAATACCCAGCGTAATAATCTAGCTATGCCTACTTACAACTTCGGCTCATATCATCTATTATAAATCTTTGGAAAAACCCTACGTCACGTATTATTTATAAATACCAGCTGTATAATATTTGCTTTCGATCTATAATATATATTTCTTAATATAATACTTTATGAACAAGGCGTGTTCATTACAGTCTGGAAATTATAAAGTTTGAAACATAAAGAAAGTTACCTACAGTGTATAGCTACGGATATGAACTTCCACTTACATATTGGAAGTATAACTCAGACTCGATTAATAAAAACAATTTAAAATAATAATAATAACTATAATTATAATTATAAATGATAATAACAACAAGAATTAGAGTGCTACAGTCATCAATGACAACATCGAGCACTATTGAGACAAAATAAGCCGGCGAGCAAAAAGAACATCCAAAAACTGTGCAAATTCCAAAGTCCAGAAAATCAATCCAAAATATAGGGAATTAAAGATAAGTTGGTTTAGGCGCAGGTCGCTGCGCCTAAATGTCATGGGTTCTGACTTCAACTTCGCATGCTGTACTTGAAATATATATTTTGTTTATTAAATTATTTAGAATTCACCGTACGTACTGTTGTGTCCGCGGGTTGTTTGAAGAATTAACCAATTGCATGGTGCGTGGTGACTGCACTTGTCGTAGAAGCGACTAAAAGCACTAAGATCCATACCAAAGTCAGAAAGTTAAATTTAAAGGAATGGAAAAGGCTCAAAAGTGGGATTGACAGAGAGTATTTGAGACAGTCCAGTTGTATCCCGGTCCTTGTTTAACTGGGATTCAAGGGAGGAGGATGATAATGATGAAATTATTTAGAATACATAATTAATTATTTACGGTTGTTTTGAACTTTATTAGTATTATTTATTATTTACTTGAGAAGTAATTTAATTAATTATGCCTAATACTCTTTATATGTAAGTTGTTAATGAGCTGTTTTTAGTGATTTAAATCGTTTAGATTTAATTGATCCGACCGTGTTACAATCGGGCCACTGAAGATCAAATAGACGCAATTATCTTAAGGTGTCTACCGTCATAGCTTAGAGCTAGACGACTATACGCAAGAACTGATCAGTAAAGCAACGGGAAACCACTAAGAAGCCATTAATCCCAAGCTATTTTGAATAGTGGTTATAAGCCACTTTAATAGTGGTTATAACTAAGTAACTTTTTGTGAAGGGATAGAAAGAGCTAGCTTACTCTTTATGGAGCGTGACAATTAACACACTGTGAATAGGAATATATGCCGTGGACCAACCACTAAGCAGAACAATAGAGAGAGAGAGTACGAGAGAGAGACAGACAAAGATATAGATAGATATATAGATAGATAGATAGAGAAAGAGAGAGAGAGAGAGAGAGAGAGAGAGAGAGATAGATATGATATATATCTATCTGCACAGGATAATAATATATTATTATCCTGTGCAGATAGAGCGGTTGAATGATGATTAACAATTCAAATTAAATAAACGCGCGGCAAGAATTGGAACTTGGAAGGCTGATGTAAACCGCGTGGGTGGTAATTGATAAATACTATCGGCAATTAATAACAATTCGAAAATATATCACAGTGTCTATCGTTTTGTTTCACTGGCTATGTACCCCCCCTCTTTGTCTCTCTCTCTGTCTCTCCCTCTCTCTCTTCCTCTCTCTCTCACTCGCTCACACACACCTGTCTCTCTCCCATCTCTGTGTCTCGCTGTCTCCCTGCCTTGCTTTCTTTCTGACTCTTTCTAATTATAACCTCTTTCGATCTCGATCTATCTCTCGTCTCTGTCTCTTTGTCTGTCTTCCTCCCTCTCCCCTCAGTCTCACTTTCTCTCTTTTTTCTTCTTTCTCTCACTCTCCCTCTCTCTCTCCTCTCTTTCTCTCTCTATCCCTCTCTCTCTCTCTCTCTCTTTCTCTCTCCTCTCTCCCTCTCTCTTTGTCTCTTTGTCTCTTTGTCTCTCTCTCTACCTCTCCGTCTCCCTCTTTCACTCTCTAGCTCTATTGATTGTAATTTTAGGAAATATACAGTATGCATGTTCTACGCGTTTTTGAAGCAAGAAAGCAACAAGATGTAAATATGTTCTACATGTAGGCCAACTTAAAGCATGACATTTTGCTTGAAGTTAATAATGCCTTCTACTACCTTGTTGTGTCGGTTCATTATTTAAGAGTACTGATGAACAGTGGCGGATCCAGGGGGATCCGGGGGGCCCGGTTCCCCCCTTAGGCCCGACGATAAAAAACTTGTAAACTATATTTTCATTGTTTCTATGGCAATTTCTAGGTGTAAATATGTTTTAAGGGCGTTAGGGGGGGTACGAGAGAGAACTCGAACAGTCCAACTACCTGGAATTTGTGGGGTCCATATTTGAAAAAAAAATTCGGGTCCCCTTCCAATTGTATGGGCTCCACTAGAGGCCCATATAATGGAAGGGGGCCCGAAAAATGTTGGCCGCTTCACTAGCTCTCAATTTTCACTTTAACCACTGTATAAGAGAAAAAAATGGGTGTAAGTAAAAAATGTGAACTCTGTCTCGGAGCAGTGGTGCAAACAGCCTTGGCTGGGATCGAGGGGCTTAAACACCCACCTCCCGCTCGATTAAGTCACTTTTGTAATTGGTCCAGATCCGCTGAGTTTCGTCAGAGGTGAAAAAATTAACCTACTCTTTTCCTAAACAAATGCATGATTGTAGGCATTTTAGGTTTTCCTCTCACTTTAGTACGGGTATGAATGGGAGTGGGGGGTAAGATATGGGGATACACTCACTCTATGAGCTGAGCGCAGTATGCTTACAAATTTTTACCCCCCCCCCCCCCCTGCACAGCATTTTTCTGATTACGTCACAGTAGTTATAACAAGGCCGGTACATCCTTAAATTGACCTTTGACCCCTAAGTGCATTAGTGCATCACGCGATGACCCAGTTAATCTGCCCACACACATGTTTACCCGTACTAATTAGCCCGAAGTATTAGTGGATGTATGCGTCACGTGTGTGCACTAATGTGGATGTTACTAATTAGCCCCGAAGAGCAATTGTAAGTAGATCAAACCAATTTTTGACAAACTAAATGATTTGTTGTTATTAAGAGGAACAGGGGGTTCTCACCAGATGATTCACTCTAAATATAATAAATAATTTATTTCATCCAGACTAATTAGGACAAAGTGGGGCATCTCGCTAATTACGTCACGTGGGCAAACATACGCGAAAAAAGTGTGGTGCCTCTTGAATTTGAAATTTTCTAATATATCTGCTCCATCTTATATTTCTGCATTAAATGTAAAACAAGCATATGATATTCGCAAAACAGCGTATCGCAAAGATGTCAATTTCGTCGACTGTAGACTTCCTCATCGCGTCGGCATCGCGTCGGCGGCAGAGTCGGGCAGCGGAAGATTTCCGAGGCGTCTGCGTACATCCAATAAAATTTTAATAACGGAAGTGATATTCTAATCCATAAAGATTAAGTAAAAATAGACAGCAATGAAAAGCACGTCGCCGATAATGGAATTTTACATATGAAATTTGCATACTCTTGTAGTTGATCTGGAGCTCATCTCTAACATAGTTTACATGTAATCTTTTTATACAGAAAGTACAATTGTGTAATATTTATCTGTGGCAGATTTATATAGTTTTATCTCTTTAATATGGCAGCTTTATAACTACTAAAATATTGAATAATTAAAAAACCTGTGCGAATAATATTTAGTCTATATTAAAATTTTTTGTATGTTTTAGAAACTACAGTTGGGTAACAATCGCTGTGTCACTGTAACAATCTATAATGAGAAAAAGTATGCCCACATCAGAGAGCACGATGCGGTTCATGGATTTCCTGCGAGCGTCGGAGTAGCGTTGACTCCTTCACGTTTCGCCGTCCTATCGATGATAACGGGCGAAGTTAACGAGAAACTCGAGGATTTAAAGAAACCGCAAGAGTTTGAGTACAGAACCCACATCGGCGGGGGAGTCTACTGCGTCGTTCGTTCGGGGTGCTACGCGGTAAACCTGCGGAGATATTTCATACCGGCGGATAAGATGCAGCCGATCCCTACAAAGAAAGGAATTTCCCTTCGACCGAGCGAATGGTCTATTAGAGTACTTCAAAACAATCAGGGCTCAACATCCTGAATTGAAATAATGCCGTACCGTGTGGATTTAGTAGTTTTCATTATAATCAAATGGCGGCTAATTCGTGTATAGAATGCTACCCTTTCGGTGCAATGGACGTTTAATCCTTCTGACATTTTGATTTGTAGTTTTAAACTTTCAAAAGTTCTGATATTAATAAAATGAACAACATTTATTTGTGCTTTTGCGTTTTATTATAGATTCTCACACACAAACTTATGCACGATAGTAGCATTTAACAAAGTGTCATTCGTAAAACAATTTACGATAGAATCTAAAGTATAATCCAGTTTCTTAAACAGACAGTAAAGTACGCAATAGTGTCCACAAAATTTGCTGAGTACACTCTGCAATTGTTCTTCGCTAAATTCATAATCGGTAAAATGCAATTCTAAAATGTCTTTAAAAATCGGACGAGGCGGTTCTCCAAACGAATCGAAATATTCTCCAGTTCCATCACTGTTCAAACACATAGCTATACAGTGCTCGCCGGGTCTGTGGTGAGGATCGGTGTTGCACACTAGCAGCAAGGGTCTTCTCGCATGCACGCGACGAGGCAGTCTATCGGCAGCAAATATTCCCATCAATAGTCCCCGACATCTTCTCAAAAGATGTCGTAGCGGATCATCGGTGTTCATGTTTTCAGTTACTGTAGTCGAATATCACGTTGCGAGATCTGTCCATCTTGAGCACGTTTTCAAATTCGGCCTAGGCAATCACGTTGACGGTGTTTGGTAGCGCAGCGCCAAACTTCATGTCGACGCGCACGTTTCCCTCTTTTACCAGATTAAAGTGATCGTCTTTGCCTAGATTGGGCGTGAGATCGTAAGCGTAGAGAGTGTAGCCTTTATCGTAGTCGTCCCGTTGAATCTGATTGCCTTCGTTGCTAAACTGCTTTCCAGTGGCGGTAAACTGAGTCATGTAGGCATTTATATACTGATTATTGGCAAAGTTCGGCTCCAGCGGTCTGATGCTCTGCTGCTGTCCATCGAGATATACTTTTAGCTGAGACAGATTAAAGTGCTTAAAGTTAAACGGATTCTTCCTGTAGTTTCCGTTGTAGGCGTCGTTGTCGACACACCCTAAGGCGACACGGGTAGGCAGCTGTCCGGAGAACAGATTTTCTTGACTGCAGTCTAAATTTCCTGCAGGCACCGTAAAGGTTTTGCAGACTACGCGACGCAGCGGGTATTTAGCATTTCCATGCTCTAGAGCTTTATCGTGAGCGATAAAGACCGACGGACTCAGCTTGACTTTTCGCACGTAGACTTTGCAATCTTGAATGCGTATCTTGTAGATTTCGTCGGGAGTGCCGGACATCAGACAAAAGTTGTCCTTGTTGCGAACAAGTCTGATGCGAATGGTTACATCGTTGGGAATATATTTCTGCTGATAAAACAGATCGGCGTGAATGCGCCCGAGCAAGTCGGCAGTCTTCCCTTCGCTGATGTATGCATATCTCTTCGTAAGTCCAGAATTAGCAGCTGCGTCGAGCGGGTTAGCATCATCCATTTTACCTGCATCGTCTATCGCAAAGAGAGATGCGCCGAGTTGCGTAGATTTAGGTTCATCTCCGTAGCTCAACAGCGTTTCGAGATATGCGCGGTATGCATAAGTATTATTGGTCGATGTAATTAGCACGTCGTTTAGCTTTACATCCACTTTGGCAAAGAGGGAGTATAGTAGCAGATTGATAGGTGCAACTTGACTAGCGTTGTTGATTGCTGCATTGTTACCTCTGCGCACATCCAACTTGACATACAGCTGAGTGTTTGCCAAGTCGATGTAATCTTGACCGCTACCACTAATGACAAACTCCATCGGATTTCCTTCGTTGATGCTACTAATGGGATTATATTCGACATAGCATCCGCTCTCGATACTAGTCTGCGTAGGTGGTACCGAGAATAAATCGAGTTCTGACTTTACACATTCGCAGCTTTGCGAATGCATGAAACGCCATCATGCGAATATGTCAACGTGTTTCTTTTTAGTAATGCGTCTTCTCTTTATCCTTCTTCGTCCGCTTCCAGACTGATTAATGAAATTTTCCGAAGTTACGAAGCGTTTAATACCATCCGGCACTCGCCGTTTGCTCGAGCTCTTAAGCGACTCGCCGTCAGCTACGTCATTTGCAATCTCGAGACCAGTTTTGAGCGGGTGCTTACCGAATGCCGCCAATCCACGTTTAATCAGCGGGAACGGCGACCTAAACAAACCGCTCAACATGCTACCCAATCCGTGCCCTCTCTGCCCACTAGCTCCGACAAACACGGGCATACCACTACCGCTCAGATTCAGATAGTACGATTCGTACATGTCCTTCGACGCATCGCAACAAAACTTCTTCCTCATGTTAACAAATACGATGAATTAGCTGGTCTAAAATGAAGTGTAACGATCAACGTTCCGCTCTCGAATGGTACAATCCGTCCCAATCCAACCTTATATCTATCTTCTGAGAATCAAAGCTTTTCTTTTGCTGGGGAACATACCGAGGTTTGGGGAAATCTCTATATATCATAGATCCGTACGCACCATCGACGTCGATAGTGTGAAGCAATGGGGCCATCGTGTCTCCTACCAATACGCTCTCCAGTACGTCGCAGTAGACGTACAATGTGCTGCGACCGGCATTTGCGTCGCATATTCTGATGGAGCGAAATTCGTTAGAATCATTGCTCAAATTTGACATCGGCATTTTATGTCTCTCAAAACCCAATATGTTGCATAGTTCGTCGCTGATGCTAACCGTCGTACTCGGAGTGAGTCTAAGATACGACTTGCAATTGTTGACGTTATAGTGAAATTTTGGATATCCTTCTCTTCGCAGACGTTTTCGGATTTTTCCCTGGCGGCAAGTTTACAAGCGACGCGTTGAAGTGATAGTCTATTTTCAAGTTTATTTCGTTTATGAGAACGCTTACGTCAGCATAAAACCCCACATCTATATGAATATCTACAATCAATACTTTTTGCGCATCCTCAGCTTCTTCCTCTCCGTTTCTTTCTATCATCTCGACACTAGTGACAAGAAAGTTAATTCATTGAAATTTTGCAACGTTAAACCACGTTTTTGGCAGTACTATTTCCGACAATCCGACTTCCCACTTTACCTGCAGGCTTATTTCAATGTGCCACTGTGTTGTGTATTTCGTTAGAGTATTATCCGGGTAGTACTTCATCGAACTGTTGCTCGGTAGCCTGAGATAAAAATGACTCATCTCGCTTTTTTGAAATGGTCGGAGCTGGAAGTATATATCACAACGATGCACCCAACAGCGACGACCACAAGGGTTGATTGCCGATTCCTAGCGATAAGTTTGCGAGCGAAACGCAAATCACCCCGTACAATATAATAGCTTGTGCAAAAAATATAACTTCGCGTCTCGGAACTTCTTGCCAACACAGAGTCCAACTACTGCTAGCAGTGTTGCTCATCACATAACTATATCATCCACCCAACTGTCGTGTTTAGCATCGTATCCTCCCCAACGAATAAAGTACTGCTTCTTTCCCTTTCTCGTTCTCGTTCTTAAAATTCTTTCAACTTCAAATATCGAAGGATCTTTCTTGACTCTTTGCAATTCTTCAGTGTAAAATTTTCCCTTGACTTCGTCTCCGGAATAATCTTTGAGAGAATATGTAGGCGGATATGTCGGATAGCGAGATCTAACTACGAAATCTTCTCTAGACCATCCACCTTCGTATCCTTTGCGAAACGCTTCCACACTTCTACTTATGCGAACAGTGTCGCCAACTTTAAATTTCCATTCGATGTTCAACTGTCTTTGTTCACCATCATTTTCATAATGATCGTCCACCTCGCTCGCAGCCATTTTTATACTCGTGAGGTAAGTGTCGTTATAGGATTGCACGAGTTTTGGAAGAACTTCGATGTAGCGCAGAGCCTTTGCGCGAGTAAAATATTTTCACATTTTACTTTTCAATGTTCCATTGAATCGTTGGACCAGATCGTTCGCATTTAATGTCGTCGTTTTCTCTAGTGTAATGCAGTATCGAGCGCTACTTCAGAAACGAGAGAAATATCGCATTGAGAAATTCTCGCCCCTTGTCCGTCTGCACATATGTCGGACACCTGTCGCTTTCAATCAAAATCCTTTAAATGCAGCCTTTACTTCCGGCGCAGTCTTATTTTTAACCGACACAGCAAATGCGTAGCGACTGTAGCAGTCTATACAAGTCAAGATAAATTTATGATTGTCGTTATGTCTCGAAATGCTCGGCAATTTTGCCAAATCTAATTGCCAAATACGATCGATCGCTAGCGAAATTGTCTTACGTCGAGGAAACTTGCGTCGAATCGGTTTGTGTAAAGTGTACGCATCCTGCCCTTCGAGAAACTGTCGAGTCTCTTTCAACGCGCTAGACGAATATTTCGCCAAGTTTTTGACCGATGTAAAACTCCCGGCTGCTTCGGGCATATTGTGTGCAACTTCCATTATTAATATTCTTCCCAACTGCGTGTGCGCACTTGTCTTCTGGCTCGCTCGCTAGTTCTTTCGATATTTGTCGACCTTCTTTCTATCGGGGCTGGAGTCGCCACTGACGGTAATGGTTGTCTCTTTCGACCTATAACTTTCAAGCTCGCATAGTTGGAAACGAGTTCTTTATTCAGATCGCTCGATTCGGCCAACCCTCTTGAAAATTCCAACCAACCCGTCGGTCGTTCAACTTCTTTCTGACTTAAAATGTCGTTGAAAAGCTCGACGATGCTCGATCCAGTTATGGTCGATTGCTTATATATCAATTCGCCTCGTTCGTTCCACGCAAGACGTAGATTTTTCTTTATTTTGCGTAGCAATTTCTTTGCTCTGTGTCTCGAGCTAATGGGGACAGACTCCAAAATTTCGCTTTCATCCAATACTTTATGCTTTTTTTACGAGCTCGCGCGCTCTAAATTTATTCGTCAGCGTAGCATAGCATTTGGCTTTTACATCATCCGGCTCATCACAATCCAATATATCTTTAACCGCCATATCCAATTACGAAATCTTATTCTGCGCAATTACGGGTGTAACTGCAGCTTGCATTTTTGCATACATCGTTGGATCTAGCAGTACAAATTTTTAGCATGTTCCATCACGAGCTGCTGTTGCCACCTAGCAGACTTCCTAGGATCGAAACAATAGGTCCCAGCAAGGCTCCTAGAAATCCACCGCTCTGAAGGATTTTCTTCTTTCTAGTTAGGCTGACTTTGCGCTTAACAAGTTCACGCAAACTCTTCTTGCGTCGAGCCAAGGCAACTTTCGTCTTTTAATAAGCGGAACTTTACCATGCAGCAAATTTTGAGCACACTCGCAAACGCAATTTACAAACTCTTCATCAAAATTACGCTTCAACCAATTTTTTCTCCGCGTTTCGCTAGATCTATTAAGTAATCTCAACGTCGATGCGTGCTCTCTAATTCTGCGAGACATGTTGCTCGTTCGACATCCTAAGTTGAATGAATGATTACGTCGACTAAACGCTCCTTTTATTTCGGCAAGTAGACGTACTACGGAGCTTCGTCAGCAAAAATGTTTGTTCTGACTCTCAACAGTTCATCAGTGTTGGGTTTTAGATCTAAAAATAAATAACCGTAAGGTCTCGCGGTTGCATCTTTGAAGGCGTCTTCTAGAAATTTACCTCTCGGAAATATCTGTCTGCCTAGTATAGCGACCTGGCCTACATCTCGCGGATTTTTAAAGAGCACTATGTAGTGTGAATTGAGATTCATTGTTCTGTTGTGTTTGGAGCTGTGAAATATGTTTTGTGTTAGAAATAGTACTGAAATGATTCTGTGATGACTCTTTAGTGAAAGTTTGCGCAACTTTGTCGTTTGCTTCGTGCATGAGATCGTCAATGACGAGCAAAATGCGCTTTGTACCATCAAATTCGCTTACGTCGGGCAAACCTTCTACGAAACGAACGTTTTGCATAGAGTTGAAAGCATCTTGATAAAATCCGAAACACCATACAATTTCTTCAGGCAGGGGAATTATCATCGCATTTGCCTGATGAATCATCTTTGTGGTAAATTGCGTCTTACCGCAACCGGTAGGACCAGATATCAGAGCGGCAAATGGATGTTGCATGTTTGACGAATGAAATCGACTGACGTTAAATCGATCGTGTTTTGAGTTTATATAGAAACACGTCTAGTTTACGTGAGTCTTTATGACTCTCTTTATTTACATTTAATTCTTTAAATGAACATGCAACAGTCTTTTATTTACAAACGTGCTATATCAACAGTTTGATGTGTGCATTAGCAACAGTCTCTATTTACAAAATCATCACTATGCACACAATATTTTGCAAGAGTCTCTATTTACATACAATATTTGCAATATTTACACGAAAAGCCATCATCAATATTCATTGACAATATTAAGAGCGATAAAATATCATCAAAAGTCTCTATACATATGCAAAAATCCACTGAATCTATAAAGTTCGATATTTACATCAGTCTGTACAGAAATATATACAATATTAATTCACTATATACATTTCTATGTACATTTAAATACAAATTTCCTAATATTTACAAAGATGAAAAGTGCTTCATGATAGAAAATTTTTACGTCGCACCGGTGCTAGTTAGGGATTTAATTTTCACATATCCGTAAGCTAAAGTCGTGTATCCGTCAGGGAGAATGTATCGTTTGTCGTCGCAGGGGTTCAGTCCGTCTTTTTTCAATGTTAGAGTTTGCAGCACATGGTCCTTACTGCTAATGCTGCAGAATTCAGCCCTCGTTTTCTTTTGCTGCACGAGACTGTTGACAAGTGTCTCGTGCGTTATGTGCTTTTTGCGAAACGAGTTCTGAATTCCTTTCGCAGTGCACTTATTACCCTTGGGGAGTTGGAGACTATACATTTTTGCCCACAGTCCAACAAACGCGAGTGGTTGCAGCCCTTCACACTCGTCTTTGAAAAATCCCAATTTTCTGTTGTTGACTTTACTAAAACAAGGGATGGTTGGAGGGAAGTTGGATGTGTCCATGTGGTCAACACACTCTAACATGTCTTTGTACAAGTCGTCCGTTACGATGTGATAACAGAGCGAGTCGGTGTCGGAGAACAAGAGCTGTGCTTTGTTACCATACCTCGTCTTTATCAGATCGTAATGGAATTTGAAAAGGTGTAATTTTGACAAATCGAGAATGCAAGCACTGGTGTACGTCGGTTTATCCCAGAAGACGTGTATCTGTTTCATCTGGACGGCTACAAGAGTGTCGTTAATTTTATGAAAGGATTGATAATTAGGTTTGGCTACCAAATTCCTTGCCTGTTTGTCCGATACGCACAATTTTATGTCTGTTTGTTTTCTCAAATTTTGCATTGTTTTGCGAATATTGCATTGTTTAGAAATTTAAAAAAGTTCTTTTCTGATACTGATTTGGCCTTTTGACGTTGAATGGTGTTGAAATGTATGTAGGTTCGATCCATGCCATTTGTTTGAAACTCATTACACGAAGTATATGTTTGCAGATCAAACCCTTCTGCAAATAGTACTGAAAATTTCTGTAGTGTAGTACGTATCGGGACTTTGGCAAGAAATTTGGCACCAACTTTTCAATCTTTGAATCTTGTTTTCCCCCCAATTTTTGCAAAAGTTCCTGCAGATAAGGGGAGAGGTAGGATTCGGGGATGGAAATTCTTTCGGGGGCTAGGGGTAGGTCATTGTGAAGCTCATGTAGCTCGTCCGGGTATTCAAAATCTACTTCCAGCATGAAACCGGTATCTGCATCTTCCGGGATCTGCATGAAATCGATGGACCCAATTTCTTCCCTAGTTAAAAATTTAAAATTTCCAGTGGGGAGGGACTGGGACATGGCCGACCCGTACAGATTATTGGCGTCGTAATATTGGATGTACGAGTGGGCTACCTTGGGGTCGTAGCTATGTAGATGAGGATTAGTTGCTTCGGCGTACCTGTGAGTGATCATCGATACGCCGCCGCGAAGAGCTGACTCAAAAATAGGAGATGATCGGGCTCTGTCAAGAGCTCGATCTTTGCCTCGATCATCTTTAAGCATGCATCAAATGAGAGACCAGGGCTGGTGTAGTAATGGGCAGGGTCGAGAGAGTAATTTTTCATCGAAAATTTTCGAAAGTTTTCGAACACGTCAGCGAGCAAAAGAACGTCCGTGAGCAGGTAGAGGTCATGATACCCTCGCATATCCTGCACATCGAACGATCTCCAAACCAATTGAGCATGCTCGTAATCTTCTTTCGAGCATTCCGATTCGGTGAGTTTACTGTAAAAATTTTGGATTGGGGGAAGTCGTTTTTAGTCAAATTTATCCCTAGAACTCATGTACTCGTAGGGATAAACTCCCTTCCTCAAGACAAGGGATCTTTTGACAGGGTTTAGAGAATGATGACGAGTGTGGACAAATTTGGACACGTCGGCTTCTTGAGGCTCTCAACCAATGAATCTAGGGAGCCGGGGAGTAATTGTCAGGAATCTAAGATTCTTAGATTCCCTATTTGGACGGAAATAAATTTTTCCGAATTGTTAACTATTACACGAATTTTATCCATTTCGGCAAACGAATCCGTTTGTAAAAATTTCAAAAAGTGGTGGGTGTCGTAATTTTTTGAATTGTGGAAGATGACCGAGATAAAGTATCTCATCTCCTCGTCCTTTTCGTCCGCATTCTCATCTACTTCGCATCCTTCCCCAAGTATTTCATCAACATATATTTCATTCTTGTATTCTTCTTTTTCTTGTCCCAACCCCTCGAATTAAATTTGTGGGGTTTTAATTTTAGATTGCAGCTGTTGCAACAAGCTACGATGAAATCGCCAGTAACGTGATCGTGATGCCTGACCTTCCGTACAAATGGTTTTCTACAGAAGGTGCAGACATCAGAGTTACGATACTGTCGAAGTGCATCTTTGCTCTTTCTTTTCATGCGGACAACTTCTTTTAGTAAATCATAAACTTCTTCATCGATCTCATGCAGCGTGGCGCAAAACTTTTCCATCACGTTTGCACCGATGTACGTGTATGCTTTTTTATATGTTACATTTTTGTAGCAACACACACGTAAGATGCAAAATTCGCTGGGTGTATGTATTTCGTCGTTTTCGGAAATGAATGATTCAAAATCGCAATAGAGGACAACAGGGACTTTGAATTGTTTGTGGATATTTTTGAATTTTAATATGTTGGGCGGGTCTAGATCCGTGGACTGTTTAATCATATCCTCAACGAGACGACGTTCGGAACCTTCTAGCTCATGCAACCTATCAGCAAGATCATCTAGACTAGCATAAAAATGTTCTAATTCTTTATCTCTAGCCTCTGACTGTAACTTGTTGAGAGGAAAGGTAATAGCTAGTGCAGGTTTCCTCCCGCAGTCTCGTTGATGATCGTTTTGGAGTTTTTCGGTAGAAAGGCGATGGAGGCAATATCTACAGGGAAAGATTTTATGCTGGCGATTTTTGACGTCGAAAAGTAGTCTGCCTAAATTTTTTATTAAAACATAATGCCTGATTTGCTTGCATTGTTTGTCTGCACCGGTTAAAAGAAGAAGGTTGACATGGTGTCGACGATCTTTGTGTTTGGACATGTAAATTGGTACCAGTGTTGGGCCATATATTTCTTCGTCAATTTCGATATGACTTAGGACACCTATGCTTATATCGGGATTTTGGTTTTCGAATTTAGCGATTTGGTCGATACGGACAGGGAACTGGATGCCGGTGGTATTAAATTTTTCTAGATGTGGGTAATAATGGTGTGGACGGTGTGGATTATCAAGTATCCTATTTTGTTTTTTGTACTCTGGGAGGACATTCACCGCAGCGGCTAGACAATGTAAAAAGCACTTTTCATCTTTATTTTGAATTTGATGATGGCTTTTTTATTAGCAATAAATAGCGGGGTCAAAAAATGCAAGGACGCCGCAATTGGGTCATATGATGCCACTTTAAGAGTGACATCATCAACATTTTCTAATAGCCAATCTGACCCCATCAAACTGAACTTCTCCAGCGTTTCATTCAATTTCGCAGCGGCTTCGGTGATCTGTTCATCGGACTCTGAAGGATGTAGGAGTCTCTCAACATCCGATCTGAAGCACGCTTTTATAGTTGATTCCGCTCTTTCGCCTATTGTTCGATGAAGGTTAAGGTCGCTGGAGAGATAGTATTTGATGGGGCTGCAAAGTAGATTAAATATAAAAATCCCTCATCTACTGATAAGAAATATTTCTACCTAGTGATAAAGAGTTATAGCATCACATTAGAGTTAGAGAGTCATCTAGTAAACTAATAAAGAGTTAGACACGCCATCTAGTGACGTTCTACGATTATCTCACCATCTATGGACGAGAAAGTACCGCAATCCGTTGATGAGAAACTATTATTTCATCATTTAATGATAAAGAGTTATTACATCACATATAAGGGAGCACCGTAAAATTTTTATCTAGCGATAAAAATTTTACTAACGATATAGTAAATTCACTTACCCATGGTTGGTTAAATCTTGGTGTAATATTTCAGCAATTCTGCTACGTCTCGCCTCTATTCCTTCCCTCAATCCTTCATGCTAATCGAAGTTTGGTAGAGTGTAGGATCTGAAGACTGTAATTGGTGCTAATGGTCCTCTTCCTCCGCCTCGCTGCGTCTTTTTCTTTTGGCATGTTTTGCACACATTGGAACCTGGCTGAAAACATTCTTCTCGCATTCTGCGTTTTGCACGTACCGGTACATAGTACCTTCGTAGCGCATTCAACGCAGATAGAATGTGCATGGGGTAATTCAGCAATTTCACAGTCACCTGTATGAATATAAATTATAGAATTTGCAGAAAATGCAATACTAATTTTATAATGAGTAAAAATGTAAAACTATGCACCTTAAAATGAGATAATAGCCAGAATTAAAAATATTACTAGATAGAGTACTATATTATATAAATTACTTGCGACATAGGTTTCGTTTAGCTCCTGAAGGACCAGCCATTGGTAAACCCGATTCTTGTTGAGTACCTGCAACAAATTTACAAGTAAAAATTTAATATAAAATTACATTTTATTTCTACGGATCTATATAATTTATATTTAGAGAGAGAGAGAGACTGTGAGAGAGACAGAAACTGTGAGAGAGACTGTGAGAGAGATAGACCGTGAGATAGACTATTTGAGAGAATATATTTGTGCAACGTGTACAACTTACAATTAAACAGATGGCAAGTTTGTTCCAGATATTCCAATAAGCCTGCATGTGGACCAATATCACTCTGTTGTGATACTTGGGTATGGTCTGTTGCATATCTAAGGGGAGATGATTGGCTGGTTATCTGCAGAGGCGGTGGTGGGTTTAGTACTTGCTAGGAGCTAATGCTGTCAGATTGATGAGTGACAGGTTCAATTGTATTAAACATACAATTTCATACATGTAGTAATATAAAATCTAGTCTATTAATATTCATACACTATAAATCAACATACAGATATAACGATAAATAATGAAAGAAAATTTTTTAAATATAATTTTGAAAAGTTACATTTAGAAATAATTGTAAGACTCACAATTCCAAAGAACTGGATCATTTTCAGGTCCATTGAAATCCATCAGACACGGAGGATCGATTGTTGAATTTGCGTTACCCTCGTTCAATCTCATCCTCTTTGTTGGTGGCTGCGTCTCGTCACTTGTCTCGAAAGTTTGATTATCCTATTTTGTAAATAAACATTTAATACAGATTATTTATTCTTATTTAGAATATTATTATTTAGAACTGAATTACAAGTAAAAAATGCCATTGTCTGGAGCCAGTAGCAAAGTTGGTAAGATGCTCGACTGCAGATCAGTATGTGCAGGGTTAAAATCCTGGGCTCACCTGTCACTGCTTTCGAGTGAGGAAACTGATGTTAAACTTTAACAGCTTTTTATATTGAACAAAAAATGCAATACTTGGAACCATTATTTTAATATATTATTAAAATATTTTACAATAATTCAGTATGGATCTGAAAATAACCCTGTAAGCATTATTTTAATATATAATTAAAAATATTTACAATAATTCTCTATAGATCTTAAAATATATATACAAAAAAGTGCTGATGTAAACAAAATAGTGCAGACCTAAAAGTGCTGACAAAGTATTGCTGACAAAAATGTGCTGACAAAAATGTGCTAACCTAAAAGTGTGACAAAAAAGTGCTGACCTATAAGTGCTGACCAAAAAGTGTCGGTCAGCATTACTTTAATATAATATTTAAAATATTTTACAATAATTCTGTATAGTTCTAATAATGTATGTCATAACCCCTGTCAGCATTATTTTTAATATATTATTTATATATTTTACAATGATTCTATATAGATTTAAAATATATATGCAATAGAACCTCTTTTAGCATTATTTTTTAATATATTATTAAAAATATTTTACACTAATTCTAAATATATCTATAAAAATATGCAATGGAACCTCTGTGAGCATTATTTTATATATTATTAAAATATTTTACAATAATTCCATATATAGATCAATAGAACCTCTGTCGGCATTATTTTTAATATATTATGCAAATATTTTACAATAATTCTAAATATATCTATAAATATATGCAATGGAACCTATGTCAGCATTATTTATATATTTTAACATTATACAAAAGCTAAGTAAATATTATGATCACTTACCTGTTCTGAACGTGAACAAAATCCATAAATTGAGCAGATTTTTCTCTATTTTCCTTTGTTAAATAAGACATTTCTAAGCTAGAAATCTACAGTAGTCGATACACACTTAGCAAGAGACGCTGTTGCTCCGTTGAAGGATTTTCCGATAAATGATGACATGCAGAATTTACAGGCTTATATAGCTAGCCCACATACGATTGCACAACGACCTGTAATCGTGCTTAAAGACATTGCGCAATATTATAGAACATTCTAGGACATTCTCCGCGTGAGGGCACCATCTGGTTTATGTCGAGACTTGTCTAGACAAGCCGCAGCAGCGCCGTCTCGTCAGCGCGTCATCCTCCCCCACAGAAGCGCTGCAGCAACGCCGCCCTGAGAGCCGCCCGCCGCCGCCCGCAGCAGCTGCTGCTAGCAGCTGCATTTCTATAGGCAGCTGCTAGCCTATAGACTAATAGGCTAAACCGTAGCTGGGCTGTTCCAGTAACGGCCTTTCATATGTACTATGACTAGTTCGTGGTACTCTTGATCAAGAGCATTTTCAATCCACTAAAGCAATAATGTAATATTAAGGCTAGAGCTTGTGTAGCTGAAGTGTCAGCAATTCACCATTTTCTTAGAGGGGGCAAGTTTTTTTGAAGAACCATTTCTTCTTTGCGCAGATGTTAACATTTTATGACCTTTTTGAGTAAATGTGAGGCTAGGAGCCTGAGGGGGAGGAACTAAACCATTGCTAAGAGAAACCTGTTAAGTCTTTACTTTTTATGTTTTAATAAAAACCTTAAATTAATGTCACTACAATTTGCATTTTTATTAGAAATTATATATAACTTTTACTTCCAAAGCAAGAATTTAATTGCACACATGCAGTACAATGCTCTCGGCCCTGATTAGAACTTAGACAAGATAAACGCAGTAGATTACGTATGAGGGACGCAATATTCAATTAATACAGAAAAATGTAAACTATAATCTATTGAACTCTATACTGTAGGGAGATAATCTATTGAGCTTAAAATTAGTCTATTTTATACTTCTTGTCAGAAAGCTAGATGTTGATATAGCGATAGTGGCCGTGTACTTTAGACTGGCCAGATACGCCTGAGTGAGTTTTCAAGTTAGCGAAATTCCTCGGCTAATAAAGTTAGCTGTTGCATTCATTTGTCGATATTGCCTAGTAATTATATTTCATTTTGCCTTGGGGTCTAATCCTAAGTTAGTTGGCGTTTATATTTTCCTTCACTTCCCCTCTGGAGTCGTTGATGGGAAGACCTATGTTATTTAAAATTTAATGTTTTGCAATTTAATATTTAAACTTCAACTAAGTATGGAACGGACTTTTATTTAAGTTTAACTTACATTTTACGTATAAGCCTTTTATGTTAGGGTTTTGTTAAAAACTGTAGTTTTGCCCTAGACTCCAGAGGTGGCAAGTCATTTACTTGGGATTGCTGAGGTCACAGGTTTTGTAAAATATTTATAGTTAATTCGGGATATTGTGTGTATACGTCCAGCCGGAGAGGTTGACTGTAGCAATGTGTTTGAGTATTTGAAGTTTCATAGAGTGCTCGTGTAAAGGGGTAAGGACTTCCTCGTGTTGGAAAGGGTTACCTGAGGCTGTAGAAAGTATCGTTTAAAAGATAATTTAACAAACCTATGTTTAACGGTACAGGTGAGCTGTTATAGCCACCGGTAGCCTACAGGTTGTTAAGGGTGCACCAAATACTTAAATAGCCTACTTGTTGTGAACAGTACAGTCATTTCCTGGTCGAGTTTGGAAGGACACTTTATAATTTTGTTTCCCTCATTTTGTGGAATGTTATGAGATTCCCTTCCGGTTTGTTTTAATCAGATGTAGGCCTACCTGTGCCTCAGCATTTCTCATTGATATCAGTTTCAAGTTATATATATATTTTGCAATTCTGATGTATATTATTTTCTGCATAAATATGAATGCATAATTATTATGTTATTTCTTTTCTTTGCAATTGTGTATATGAACGGTGCTTGGTGTCATTGTGAGCCTGAACTGTGTTTGCAACATTTGTTTATATGAACTATAAATTGAAAACTGTGGACTTAGGCTAATACTCAGTTAATATTAGCTCTATTTTCTGCCTATTTTTGTGTTCTACTTTATTTTCCTTCTTTCCTCTTTTCTCACACTTTATTTCTGTTATTTAATTAACATTTTTATATTCACACGAAGATTTTAAGTTAATACATTGCTATCGTTGCATATGCTAATGTTAACAGTGCTTTTGTGTTGTTCATTAATATTACTATAAAATATCTATTAATTACTAGGAAACCAATTAGTCAGTATTTCAAAACCATTAAAGCTGATTTTGAATCGTGGTCCACTTCACGTAGAGTTGTACCTTATAGTTCCTCACTTTATGTCAAAGTGAAATTTATGCTTCGGATACCCATTCCGTGACACTTCTATTAATCCATATCTACAATATAGATACTTGTATACGTTATAGTACGTTAGAAGTTATAACTTTTACTGTTTAATTACACTCATAGACAATAAGCGACTGCAGTTAGGTAATCCTGAAACATGCCCTAAGACATACGACCTCTGCACACTAATAAAATGACTGAAGGTGCATATAAACCTTATTAATGACTCATGGAACAGTAGGCCTAACAAACGACAGTGCTGCAGCTGCAGTTACTGTCAGAGCGTGTCTTAGGTACTAGCCCTACTGGCATCTTATCATCTACCTCTATCAAACAGGTGATGCAGAAAAAGTTGTTTCGAATCACAGATGACCTAGGTGAGGGCCCTGCGAGGGTAAGGGGTACATTGTCATATTACGTGTGAATACGTAAAGTCGCAGGCAAAGGCGGGAATGAACGATGAATGAATGCTTTGTATATAGTAGCAGAGTGTGAATGTAATTACGATACAGTTGATACAGGATGTCGTGATTCGCCACGCCTCCCCCCCCCCCCCTTCTTACTCCATTCAAACGTATTCACATTGGTACTGTTAACCTTAAACATGCTTATGACACTAAATAATAAGGAAAATCTAAATGCAACTAAATTTTAAAATTAATGTTGCATATAATTTTTTAAGCTACTTAAATCTTGATTGAGATAGTCTCTGCCAAAATCCATGGGGGGATTAATTCCCCATATCCCCCTCCTTCGCTACGCCCATGCAGACGATTCCCATATGGGCCCCACATGGCCATGTTTGCTGGAATATATATATATATATATATATATATATATATATATATATATATATATATATATATATATATATATATATATATAGAGAGAGAGAGAGAGAGAGAGAGAGAGAGAGAACTGATTGTTTAACGGAAGACATTTAGAATGTAAGATATCCTCTCTCTATATATAAAATTATATATTATCTAGACTTGAATTAAATATAAATTATGACATTATTTTATCACCATTTCTTAAGTAATTGAAATATAATTTCCTTTCTGATTCATTTAGGCCTAATGTAGGCTACAACTATTAATAAAGCCGTACGTCAGTATAAACATAGGCCCTACACACCCTATAGCCATTCCTACACCACTGCCCACCTGGCTTTGTTAATTATCTAAGCAGAGCTGCCGCTACATATTGAAAAAGGTCTATACATTTTACTAACGGTAAATGTATTTTCGAATATATAGATGTAAGTTTATGAGCTCAGTGACCGATCGAGGTTCTGCCGTGTGTGGACAAGATCTTTTTTGCAAGACTACGACCAAGATCAAGACAAAGACAGTGACCCGCAAGACCAAAATCAAGACAGTGACCCACAAGGTCAAGAACAAAACAGTGACCCGCAAGACCAAGACGAAGAAAGACAGTAATACACTGTCTCGAGACTCTCTTGAAATTATGCTTGTCTCGTCCCACCACTGGGTTCTGCGCAGTCGAACCACGCAGAACCAAATCTGTTTGCACTTGTATTAATCTGCGCTTCATAAAATCCACCAAAGACTGGACTTGTTGAATCACTGAACTTTTTCAGATAATAGGTCGATATTACGACATGACATCACTTGTTTTTTGCACTCCGATAATCATTCGAAATCCCTGTACCAGTGTCAAGTGCCTGCATGGTCCTTCGGAAAAAAAACTGCGTGTTAACTTTTACTCTTTTGTTTACGTTGGAGATACCAGCTGATTAACTGCATGCTATGCAATGGGTAAATTAATCAAAAATTGTTTTCTTGTTAGTTAATTAACTTAATTTAATTAAGCACACATTATAGCGAAATCTCTGTTGATATCTAGCACTTCGTGCTTAATTAGTTAGACAGTCTTAAACAAATATTAAGTTACTGATTCAATGTATGTATGTATTGATGCTGAAACCCTAATGCAGCAATCTTTTCAGTCTATATACTCTTGGATGTCTGCTAATTTCTTAGCACTTAATCCATCTAAGACTGAATTATTGTTGGTTGGGACACCTCAGCAGCTTCAGAAGCTGAATGGGAAAACTCTTTCGCTGTCTTCGGGTTTATCAATATCACCTGTTTCTTCAGTGAGAAATCTCGGTGTAATCCTTGAAAATCACCTTACTAAAACTTCACAAGCATGTTTCTTCCTTATCCGTGATCTTCGTCGAATACGTCCATATTTGTCACGTGAGACAGCTGCTACAATTGGTGCTGCTCTTGTGCAATCGAAGTTGAACTACTGCAATTCCCTGTTTTTAAATATCCCTGGCTGTGAGATTGATCGGTTGCAGTTTGTTCAGAATTCTCTTGCGCGATCAATTTTTGTAGTTCCAAGTACTCACATGTTAGGCCTATTTGAAAATCTTTGCACTGGCTAAAGATTAAAGAGCATATCATTTACAAAACAGCTTCGCTAACCTATAAGCACCATCCCTGGACAAACTTTTATGTCTCACATGATTAAAGTGATGCAGCCTGCTGTTACGCGGTCTTCTATATTAATTACTCTTATGAGACCTGCTTCCCTTCACGCTCTAAGCTATCTAATCGTTTTTTCCAGCATGCTGCACCGCAGATCTGGAATTCTCTTCCATCCAATCGTCGGAAATCTTTGTTTGAATCACATCGGCCTTTGCCTTCCTATGAGCAGTTCCATTGGCTGTTGAAGACTTACCTTTTCCATCTCTCTTTTCCATCCAGTGTCCCTGAGTTGCGACCTGTCCCTAAACCTCCTTTTCTTTAATTCCCTTTACTTTGGACTGATTTTCTGGATTTTGGGATTTGCACCGTTTTTAGATCTTCTTTTTTTTCGCCGGCTTAATTTTGTCTCAATAGTGCTCGATGTTGCTTTGATGACTGTGGCACTCTAATTGTTGTTGTTGTTATGTACGATATTTATTGCAAGGGTATTGATTAATTGAATGCAAATAAATTGGTTTAATGCTAATAATGATGAAACTAGAGCAATTGCTAGAAGTAATCAAATGTTTCTTTTATCAGTATTGACCATAATATAAATTCTGGTACTCATGATCAGTGTAAAATACTAAATGACATCTAACTTTGTTGACTATTTATACATGTATGTAAATAGAACTCTTAGGTGATATAGTAAAAATTTAAAATTGGGCTATTGTCTTAAAAATGGAATTCAGATGTGAATTAATTTTAGATAATAGAGTGTACAGACTGTGTTACCTTAGTGTTTCTGTCAGTCTAAGAGTGAGCCCTTATTCCAGCACCCTAGCATGACTTTTTGAGGGTTCAAAATTTGCATCAGAAAAAATTGTAGAGCGGCTAACAAATTTTCACTACTACTCTCGGCCTCAGCCCCTAGACTGTGGGGGACATTTTTTCAGTGGCTAAAAGTAAGGTGGTGAAAGGGGGTGGGATACAGGGAAGGAAGCTACTGCACCCCTTCCTCGAAGGAATTTTTTTAATTAGTGGGAAAACCGGTAAATTTCCATAGAGTTTTGTAACGAATATAGTGGATTATTTTTATTTTGAAAATTTGCCATTGATTAGCGTTTTCTATCACATATCATCACCATATCAGTCCAACAAGCATAAAATAGTCATGATCATAACTAATCAGAATAAATACTGAAAAATCAACAGTTTTGAATATTAGAATACTGCAGCTCAGAGGCCTGAGTGTAGTCCAATCATTCAATCAATCAATAATAATTTAACGTCCGGTTCCTCGCCATAAGGCCATTTCAGGGGCGTTTCTTGTAGAGTCTGCTCAAACAGCCGCCAAAACACCACACCATGATGACTGAGTACAGAAAGACCACAAGAGAAAGTGATCAAAACTTTGTTCAAATTTAGACCTATGGCAGAAAGAGATGGGTTTTTAACTTGCCAAGGAAAGTACCAATACAATAACAAGATCAAAGATCTAGTGGCAGAGAGTTCCATATTGTCGGAGCAGAAAACACAAAGGATCAAAATAGTCATGATCATAATGGTCTTCCCATTGCAGATTCAATGTTTGGTACAGTGAGAAGGTTTTTACTAGAGGAGCGAAGATTACAAGAGGGCTGATAGATTGATAAAATGTCATATATGTAGGATGGTTAACCATAATTTAGACCTTTGAAAGCCAAGGAAGCTAGCTTAAATATTATACATTGAGACTGGAAGCCAGTGCAGTTTCTTAAGAAGAGAAGAAGTTTGAGATTTGAGTATTTATACAATACAGACGACTCAATAAAGAACATTTTGTACATGTTGGAGACGAATTATAGAGGTTTTCAGGAGATCGTTCAGCAGGGAATTTGTCCCGCATCCTATTTAACTATGATGCTTTATATATTTAGATACTAAATTACATATCACTTTAGCAGGGAGGACCTATGACTTTAGCAGGGTGCCGGGCCCCCATGGCCCCCCTCATGCTAGGGGCCTGCTTTAGTCAGTAACCTTCTTTGTCGACGTCTGCTATCGGTATCTACATTAGTTGCAACGCAACTGGGATCGTTCACTGTAGATGGGGAACTACGAGAGATTGGTCGGAATGGGTGGAGAGTGACTTATTTGGCTAATATGTTTAACGTATATATTTAAATTGATGATAATGATTACTTTCTTAGTGCGCTTAAAGAAATTTCTAGAAGCTTAACATTGAGCCCCACGTCACTTCTGCAGTAGTTTGCAATAACGACTAGTTTCTTGGATCCATTCAGAATTTTTATTTGTACACAGAGGTCTCTCATTGGGGATTTATCTGGCCTCTTGGATATGAGATTTTGCTTAGGTGGCTATGCCATCACTTTTGATTTTGTTTACTTCGCGTTCTCTGGTTTAGACTATCGTATGTCAAAAAATTAAGGCTTTATTTTACTATTCAGTTTTTTTCATTTAAAAGAATGATATCCGGCGGATTGGCTGGAGTTAAAAGGTTACATATGAAGAAGTTCTGGAGTGAGTTGGTACAGATAGACAGTTGATTTAAGAAATTGATTTTTGACAGTATTAAGAAATAGGAAGTAGAGTTAGATAAGACACATTCTAAGGGGGGAAAGTCTATTAAAAGAGGTCGTTGAAGGCGGAATGGAAGGAAATAGTATAGAGGCAGAGGCAGGCCGAGATTAGGTATGTTAGATAATTTAAAGATCCACTCATATGTGCACATGAAGAGGAAAGCAGAAAACAGAGAAGAGTGGAGGCGTTATATACCATGGACCTGGCTGTAGGCAGTGCACTAAGATAGATCCGTATTTGTGTCCAGGATAAAACTTAACTGTATTTATTTGGACCGAAGTCCATTGATGTTGTATTGTATTTTGTGTAGACTATCCTTTATGAGTGGAGTGGTTAGTTTTTGAGAAGACCATTTTAGGCACATGAATATCTGATAACATATTCATGATATCGGTATGGAGAAACGATCGACTTATGAATCCTCAATCATGCGATAGTAGTTACGACCTTTTAGCACATGCTCGCTGCGGAGATCGTGTTTTCTGTTGCCGGATGAGAGGTCAGCAGGGCCTCTGCAAGTTTGGTTTGCACTTGAATTTGTTTGGCTTTGATTGGAATAAGCTTCCTGTTCCATTGCCTCTTGCAATGGACATGGAGTCGGATTTCCTTCTCCTTGCAATTTTTGTAGGATGCGTTCCGACAGTGAATCAGTTTTAAAGCCGGCAGATTTAAAATGAACCTTTCTTCAATCAGCGGTCTTTCCATTTAAAGCTGCTGGCATTTGGTCTTCCAAATACTACCAGCCAATTACTACCAAGCTCGACTTGTTTAAAATCTTTTATTGATGTGCATGCTTAACCAAGTGTGCTAAACCACACACCTCCATGATTTTGGGTGTGTGGTTCATTGGTTTTGTGGTTTTTTGGTGTTGATTTGTGTCACATGGGCTGGAGTCAGTGGTGATGTCGGTAATTTGACCACGGATCAGAATATGCGGGGTTCAAATCCTGGGCTCGCCCGTCACTGACATTGCTTTCGAGTGAGGAAACTGACGTTAACATTAGCTTTATCAGCTTTTACTTATGATTCAATTGCAAGGCTTTCTGTAATTCATGCTTATGCACCTTTTACAAAACCAGTGCACTAAACCCTGCCCAAGTATGAATTTTGAGGTGATCTTCAGGTTTTCTGCAATGCCTTCTTAGTCTCAATTTACAAAGCGAAATGTTACGGTTGGTGTATTTTTCATTGCTTGGACATTACACCACTGACAAACGAGGACATCCGTAAATTAAGAGGTGAAGATGAAACACAATGACTTTGTGGTCAATATAGAATAGATTGCATCATTAAAACGCAGTACTGTTGCAATTGCTAGAGACATTTTATATTTGCATTTTATTTAAGCCAGTTAATATTACTTGTAGATAGAGATTTTTTAATAGTTTTATAGCATCTCCTCAGTGATTTAAATTTCTTTATTTTGATTTTCTGTCCATTGCTTTTAATTTTGGATTTCAAGTCATTTAAATTAATTTTGATTTTGAATTCTTTTTATTAGTAACATCTAAATTGATTTTAAATTATTCCGAAAGTGATTTTATCCAATGCTGATAATAATTTTCTATATCTTACTTTATAGTTTTCATTATAAGTTTCAATAACTTATAATTATGGAAAAATATAAAGTAAGAGCAACCTTATAGTTGTAGTTGCAATAACTTCTGAATTATATACATCATGTACCTTGCAATACATTGCTATTATGCAGGGTTTGTATTAGAAGCGAGGCTACTCTTCGGTGTTTTTATCAATTTCAATGTATTGGTCACCGGGAACCATTTAGAGACTATATTTAAGCTACACAGAGGACATTACCCCAGCGCATATTGCCAGTTTTCAGATGTTATGTTTCAAGCTGAAAGCAAATCATTTCTATACATGGCTGATATAGCATTACACAAACAGTGCCACGGTGTTTCTGACATCTGGCCGCTCGCAAATATTTCATCGATAGACATTACCAGCTGTGACGTGGTCTATGACATTGGGCACGTTTACACTATATACTACTGGGCAGGCGGCAGCAACTACTTTCATCTCCACTACGATATGATGATTCCTCTTTATTCTGCAGCATATATGCCTTTGAATGATGATCTTGGCACTCAAGTCTCCCGCCAGTTGTTTATGCCGACGGTAGAAACTTCTCGGTTGCAGGTATCGTTCGAGAAATACGTTGTGATAGTATGATAGTAACTACTGAGTGCAATGTCTAAGGACTTAAAGATAGTGTGTTAGAGTGATATGTGAGTTAACTATCGATGGTAGTTATTCCAATTTCGTACCATCACCATAAATGGTACGAAATTGGAACAGGTAAGGAGTTTCAGTTATATGGGTCATACTGTAACCGATTACGGGAAATGTGAGACCGAAATATGCAGTATGATTGCACAAGAAAAACTGGCCTTCGGTAATAGGACTTTTAACAAAAAGTCTAAAGAAAGACACAGATAAAGAAAGATTGGAGAGGATTAGTTGGACTCAAAAGGTTAGAAATGAGGAAGTTCTGGAGAGAGTTGGCACAGATAGACAGTTGACAAATGTATTAAGAAATAGGAAGAAGAGATGGATAGGACACATTCTAAGGGGGGAAGGTCTATTAAAAGAGGTCATAGAAGGTAGAATGGAAGGAAAAAGAGGCAGGGGCAGGCCGAGATTAGGTATGTTAGATGATTTAAAGACCCACTCATATGTGGAAATGAAGAGGAAGGCAGATGACAGAGAAGAGTGGAGGCGTTATATACTATGGACCTGCCAGTAGGCAGTGCACTAAGAGAGAAGAGAGAGATTCTGTGCATATAAACGTTTAAGTAACAATACATCTACATCAGCAACTTCCAACCCGCGCACTTATTCTGCTAATTTTCAATTCCACGTTGGTTTTTTCAACACAGGATAATTAAAAGGGTCACTTTAGAAGTGATGGTGGGCCACTGTTGGCCTGTGGCCCGCGGGTTGAGAAGCACTGTTCTAAACAATTCGTCTAGGGTTCATACACTTATTGATAACTGTCATGTAGCTTCATCAGTATTCAAAGGAATTAGTACAACCAGCAAAACTAAAACTAGGGACAAGTTTAATTAACTTTTTTATTAGTGTTTTAATTGTTAATCAATTGCACCACATCATGAATCAAAGTAATGGATAACAATTATATAACTACTACATTGCAAACAAGAGATCAGTACTAGAATTAAAAATGCAACGATTTAGTAGAGTATGAAAAGAGGGCGTTCAGATTTTTTTTCTTAAGAAGTATGTCAGTAGACAAGAACATGGAAAAAATAGGAACAAAGAACATTACAAAATAGGCCAAAATAACAAATACGGGTAGGCCTACTAAAGACAAAAATTGACGTTTTAAGAGAAAGTAAAAAGCTATAAAGCTAAGGTTAACGTCAGTTTCCTCACTCGTAAGCAATGTCAGAAAGTTGGACAGAATATTTAGAACAGTAGAATATCTGTATGACAATGCTAGAAAACTCGTGGCCAAAGATTTTAAATCATAAGATGAAAGTACTATAGAAGATCAAAGGCGATCTGAAATAATGGAAATGGAAAATATAAGACAATTAAAGTAATGAAGAAAGGGAAGGCTCCAAGAATTAATGATGTTCAAACAAAATGATGAAAAATAATTAAAGGAGAAACGCTGCAAAGGGTAGAGGAATTATGCAGGTAAGTATATAATAGGCCTATCAGTATATAAGCAGAAAACTTTACCAGCTTAGTAATTATTTCAATTCGTAAATATAGAAACGCAGTAGTGTGCTCACACTACAAGACAATGAGCTTAGTATTGCTTTCGCTCAAATCTTATTATAAATAAACTAACACATTCAATAGATCACATTCAATCAATGCAGTATTGATGTTAAATAAATCACAATTTGTATTTAGAGAAGTAAGTGATACAAGAGAAGCTAAAGGAGTATTGCGAGTAATGTGAACGTAGCTTAGAGCTGGGAAATAAGGTTTATATATACTGGAGAGATAAAAGAAAGATGGAAGGGAAAAGAGGCAGGGCGAGATTAGGTATGTTAGATGATTAAAAGACCCACTCATATGTGGGAATGAAGAGGAAAACAGAAGACAGAGAAGAGTGGAGGCGTTATATACCATGGACCTGCCAGTAGGCAATGCACTAAAAGAGAGAACAGAGGGTGATGATTAAGTTAATTTTATAATTTTTTAGCGTTTGATAACTTTATCTGTAAACATTTGGTAAAACTGATATTACTTATTACTATATTTTGCCTATACATTGTGGTTTAAACTAATTCATTATCTTATTGAAGCATAGCCAATATCTAGTGGTATGATTGAACACAACAGTAGTTCTAGTAGAGATACTTTCGAATTCTCTATAAACTCTATCGTCCCCAGATGCCTGTTATGATATTTGTATTACTTATATATTGTTTGTGTATTCTTTGGAATAATCGCTGATGAATTCTTCAACAGGGGTTTGGAGAATTCATGATACTTGATTGCAAGGCAGGGCAAATTTATTTTAAATAATGAATTAGGCCTAATATATATTAACGCCACACAATCTAATGGCAAATTGCCGAAAGGATAAAGTAATTTGTTTTGTTAGCTTAACATTTTAATTATGAACACATTTATAACCTATAGGGATAAGATCTAAGTTTTACTTTTAAATAAATACAATTCTTAATATTCTTGAGTTGATTTTAAGGCTGTCACAGTGATTAACTTAATTCAAATAGAGATCTGTCAGATAAAGTGTTATAAAAATTGAATTTCTTATATATTGATATATATTGACGTGCCCCAAATATAGAGGAGTGATTTCGTGTTTGATGCTATAGTACACTCCTGTTCCTTTATGGTCAGTAATATTTTAATCTTGATTGAGCTGACTTTATAAGAAGTAATCATAAATTCACTTAAATAATTATGCACTTTCAATCTGCACTGGCTTTATTTCTGCTTGCCTACTCTGTGTTACTTTATTCCTCTATAGCTTAGATCTTTTTGAATTTTCTTAAAAATCCATTCGTATTATTTTAAGGATATCACACTGCCTGCAACCATATAAATATTAAATTTCTATTTTCAGTAGGCTGTTGTCTGTGAAAAGTTATTAATTAGTTGATTGTAAAAAATAAAATATGAGTTAGAAATTGCTAACATCATTTCGTTATTGCATACTAAAGGTTCACTGCTGATAAATTGAAATATATGACGATATACAACTATGTAACTATTTTAGAAAATGAATTGGGGGACGGATGCTTTTGACTCTATGCATAAATATTGGATGCAGATGACTCAAGTTAGTAAACTCTTGTTCTAATCTTATTTTCTATTGTTACCTTGGGCTTCACACATGTGTTGTTTGATTAGATTAACAAAATTAGTACTAAAATTGATAGCATGTGCTATAAATATTATTAATAAATATCATGCGTTATTATGTCTCTGACATAATTTATCCTTTAGTTTAAGAATGAGGCTTTAGATGTTTTTTATCTTGCCTTCTTCAGGATCTTATTGGTTCCTGATTGCTGAAAGGTTTCATTGACTACTGGAACAGGCTTCTATTGTTGATTGTGGCTGTTGTTTATCTCTTCATTGTTTGTGTAATCTCTCTCTCTCTTGTAGTGTACTGGCTAACGGCAAGTCTATGAAATATAACACTTATATAGCTCCTATAAATCTTTTAATACATATAACTCTTCCAACTAGTTCAATCCTCAGCCTTCTTTTTCTTCTCTATATATGAGTTTGTTATTAAATCATCTAACAACCTTTGTCTCTTTCTGCCTGTAACTCTTTTTCGTAACATTCTTCCTACTATTATATCTTTCAGCATGACATGATAAGCAAATAATTCGGTTTGTGAGTGTCCAGGCTCCAGAAAATGCTAAAAAAGTTCCAAACCCGACTCTTCTATTTTCTAAACGAAGAAAAAGAAGAAGAAGAAGAAGATAATGATGATGATGATGATGATGGTGGTGGTGGTGGTGGTGAAAATATCTCGTTAACACCCACAGATTCTGCACGTAACCTTGGTGTAATTTTTGATTCATGTCTAAACTTTAAACACATATTTCAGCAGTCGGTCGTTCTTATTTTTTCCATATCCGTCAATCACGTCAAATTCGTAAGTCCCTTGATATTAATTCCGCCACTGTATTAGCTAATGCGCTTGTCCATTCTAAACTTGATTACTGTAACCCTGCTGAATGATCTCCCAAAGACCTCTCTAATTCGTCTCCAACACGTACAAAATTCTCTTTCTCGAGTCGTCTGTAATGTAAAAATATGCAAATCCCACATTTCTTCTCCTCAAGAAACTGCACTTTAAGATAGCTTCCTTGACCTTCAAAAGTTTAGATTACGGTAAACCATCCTTTCTATCTTATCTTTTAGCAATCTATCAACCCTCTCATAGCCTTCGTTCCTCTAGTAAAAACCTACTCACTGTACCAAACATTATATCTGCCATGGGCAGACGCTCCTTTATGTTTTCTGCTCCGGTAATCTGAAGCTTTCTGCCACAAGATCTTCGATCTTGTAATTGTATGGGTACTTGCCTTGGCAAGCTAAAAACCCATCTCTTTCCGCTATGGGTCTAAATTTTTACCCACTTGCCTTGGATCATGGACTTGTTTTTTTTTATCTCGCTTTCTCTTGTGGTCTCTCTGTACTCAGTCGTCATCGTGTGGTGCTTTGACACCTGTTTGTGTAGAGTCTGCAAGAGACGTCTCTGACAGTGCCTTATAGCGAAGAACCGGACTTTAAATTCTTATTGATCAATCTGTTTGATCAATCTGCTTGATTGATGATGATGATGATGATGATGATGATTATGATAAAAAAAGAAAAAGGTTGAAGGTGAAAGATACATGTACATATAGGCCTATACAGACTTAACGTTATATTAGTTATGATTATGGGAGGAATAGAATTATGGTGATATTGGTTATGTACGACTTTTACTTGCATTTCATATTCATTTTGCACATTTTTACTACCATTCCTAAAATATATATTTCACAAAAATATAATTATGTATAAAATTAGATTTACTACGTTCTAGCCAAAAGTTATAACTAGGTATTTAATTACTTTAAGTAAAATTTATAAAAGGTTATACTGCCCAAAAGGCAGAAAAATACACATTTCTATTTGTATTATTTGTTGTGAAATAAAAAACAATTGAATCATGTTTCTGCTTAAAAATGTAGGTCCTATCCGGCGAGCATGTCTGTAAGCCATTGTGTAACAGAATCTTTGAAGATGGAAATAATATCTGCTTTAGAAGGATAAACTTCGGAGTAAGATATTTGGTTATATTTATTAATCAGTCTGCCATATGATAACACTGGTCTACAAAAATATTTTTTTGTAGCGCACAAATAATAGCATAGGGTTTCTTAAGTAGAGTTTTATATGCTGATTCCAAATCTGTTTTCCGTTTTTCTCTACCACCCTCAGTTTTTCAGGTATCTCAGTTTGAAATTTTACCAACTACGCACCAAAATAAGCTGTACATTAATATGTAATTCTTTAACAATTACAACCAAATTGTTATTAATCTTAGTAAAAAGTTCAGATAAGTTAAAAACCTTAAGTAAACAAAGCCCAGCCTATAAATACGCCTACAGAACTACTTGCAATCTCTATAATCTCTTAGAGTTTGACTTTCTCCTATGTTCTGCTTCCGGGTCATCACGATACGACGTCCAGTAATAGTCCGCGAGCATTGAGGCATTCCATTTACCTTGGTAACGTGACTCCATGACCGATATGTCTTGATGGAATCTTTCTCCATGTTCATCCCTAGCAGCTCCTAGGTTTCCTGGAAAGAAGTCAATGTGGGAATCCAAAAAGTGTATTTTCGGTGACATATTGCATCCCATTAGCCGATAGCACTCCAGCATATTCCTTACACATTTTCTGTAGTTGTAGAACTCGATGGTTTCCCAGAAAACCACTAACCATAGCCTTAACGGTTCTCTTCTTCAGCAGGTTCCATTCCTTCCATCTTGATGCCAGTAGTTCTGATTGAGATTTTGACAGAGACAATTCACACATAAGATCGTTCAGGTTGGCAGTTGTTATCAGGTGAGGGTCGCTATTGTCATCCTGGATATAATCTGAGTTATATATATCTCCGTCGTTATTCACATTAGGCTCTTTCTCAGCTGCAGGAAAATACGATACTGGTGGTTGAGATACTGGAAGACCCTCACCGTGTGGGACTGGTCTCCAGGCTGAAGGAATATCAGGATTTGTGATACCACTACGATTCTTGACATGGAAGTCAGCTATATTGTTTAAACAAAAGTAGCACTCAGTGACATGATCAAGAGGCTCACGCCACACCATGGGCACAGCAAATGGCATAGATTTCCTCCTAACACGCAACCATTTACCGAGCGATATTGACATGTAGAACAGATTACATGTGGAGCCCACTGTTTATCTTGATCACCCATTTTATACCCTAAGTAAAGATGATATGCTGCTCGATCAATGGAATGAGATCTTTCTCATGTTCTTCTTGGGCACAAACTATCCACTGACGTAGCAGAACTTGTATGGATCGTTCACACAACAACGCCTAGCAGACTTTGATGATCCTCCTTTGCGATCTGAAATTGACGTTGACACTGCAGCCATTTTTACAGGAGACGGAAGGTAGGAAAGTGGTATTGTGCTTAACGTCAAGGTCCAGAAGCTCACAAAGGCTCTTCAGGATGATACGACACACTCGAGCTACTTTAGCAATATCTAGTATACATCGACTATAAATTGACAAGTTAGACTAGCCTAATAATTATTATGGGTGCGTACTGCACTTATTAATTACAGGCGAAATAAAATGTGGTGTTTAATTAAGTTACTAAATTCTCTCATTATAATGCTTACTAGACTGTTGAAATTACATAAAACGTAGAAATTCATTCTACTTATTTAATATTTAACTTTATTCTCTTACATATAAGTTATATAAAAATATTATATTACTAAATTGAAGTTATATAATTATATATAGAATACATATTATGTCTAAAATATTTGTTCACAAATTATAATTCTGTAAAATTTTAAAATGACATAAGTCTCAATATCTCAGCAATATAGGGTGATAGAGCAAAACCAAAAGCAGATTTGAAATCAGCGCAAAAAATTACATAAGAAAAGTATAACGTTGTAAGTTGTGCAAAATATCTGTAAATCAGTGTAATCTGAGCAGTTCAGAATACCTATGTGCTTAATTGAAATATACATGTATAAATTATGATACAGAAATATTCGTAGTTTATTAATAAATTTGTAGTTGTATTTCATTTATTACGCAGTATTAGTAAATTTGTCTGCCTTGATAGAATCTAGTATTTTGCTCGAGAAGAGATAACTGGTAAATTCTGTATTATATCACAATATCACAAGTGGTCTTTCATGAGCCTTTTTCCTGGTTTCATCTTGGGATTTAATCGTTTAAGTTATTACTTACTAATTGTATTTTTCTATTTAAGTAGTCCCCAAACTTCTTGTGCACTTACCATAAATGGGCCGTTGTTCAGTAGTAAGCTCTCATATATACTTATTATTACTCAATTGTATTGATTCTAAAACGTATTTATTAATCCAGCATTGGCTCTGGGACCGACAAGACGCGATTTTGTGAGATTGTTTTACATATATCAACATGGAGCCCTCCCGTCTCATCAATGTCGGGGTCTACACAATTTTAGTACTTAGTAAAATGAAACAAAGATGTGTATATAAATACTGCTGACTTGTATGCAAAATTAGAGCATTTTAAGTCGCTTTAGAAATCTGTTAATTCCCAGATAAATTAGAGATTAAGATAACATAATTGCAATAGAAAGCGGACGCCTTGATCTATGCAAGCTTCGATGACTACTGTAACTGTTCTCCTGAAGGGAGACCTTAAAGATGTCAAATTAATAAACCACTTTGGAGGTCAAGCTATCAGTTAATTTCTGCAATTGTTTTGTAAATCCTGGTCTATCCGTGAAGAGAACAAACGGCAGAAGTACTTAAAGAGGAAGACAGTCGATATCAAAAACTGCGCAATTCAATAGAGAATCATCTAGATAATTCCTTTGATGGTCCCTTCACTCATATTACGGATCAAACCCTTCATTGCTTCTAGACCGGATGAACCATCCACTTTAAAGATTTTTCTACTAACGTTAATACAATGAAGATGTAACGTCCGGCTCGTCATTAGAAGGTGATGTCAGGGACGTATAAAATGGAATACACAACTATCAGCTGTTTTGCACCTCATGAACGCACTAGCAAATGCATTGACCGCAGAGAAAGCGAGATCAATAAAAGTGCAGTTCATTGGACGGAGAGGAAGGAGATTGATGTTAAGTCTAAGGAGGAAGTAGGCCCTAAATGAGATTTTAGTTTGCGACAAGTCGTGGGATACAAATGCTGGATCGATGATCGATAGGTAAAAAATTCCAAAGTAGGTAATTGGTTCAGTAAAACTGAATTATCGCCTACCAATTGATGTGCGAATATTAGGGACAGAAAGGAGATTGGAATAACAGGATCAAAGACTGATTAAGGTTGATGGGTTAAGATAAGTTCTGCTAGGTATGAAGGTTTGTCTGAGGTTTGTGCTTCGAAAGTCAATTAGGCTACCTTATATGTCATACTTTCCGAGATGTTAAGCTAATGTAGGTTTATAGGAAGATTTGTAGTGTTTAATTCGAAATTTCGTGCTTTTGCGAACGATACAATCTAGTGAGTTTTGCACAGAAAGATAGACGAATCATGGACGTGTTGGAAAAACCTTTTAGCAAATAATTGCAGTAATCAGTCTCAGAGCGTACTTCGGTAGATCGGGATCGTTCGCCAGTAGACTAGCAAAACCTGGTCAAGGGAAGAGGCAATCTGGTGTAGTTGTTGTTGTAGCGAATATTAAGGAAGAGTGAGCGGTAAATTAAAGATGCATGTATGCGACTTTTAAAATAGAAATTTAAATCGAAGATGACACAGTCTACATGCAGATTCAGTGGAACATAAAGCAATATTTTGTAAAGGATATATGTGAATCAGTGTTGTGTCCCTGTTGCTGAAGAATAGAGTAGGCTTAACAGTGGACTGCACTGCCTGCACGTGTCTTAAAAAGCGACAAGCACAAGACCCTAACAAACGTCCGAAGAGGCATTCGGTTGGTGAACACTTATAGGCTACAGATATTGCTACAAAAGTTTCTAAATCGAATGGAAGAGTTTTTAGGGGATTGACTGATAAGGTGTAGGACAGAGAGGAATGGATCAATCGCGATACGAACAGTAATCGGGATACGAATCGGGATATTCGTATCCTGATTCGTTAAACTTGGATTCAGTGGAGGATGATGATGGTGAATGAACCGATTATTTTCGCACGTTACGGGATACCAATAAATAAAGATTCGGTTTTGGAAGAATTAGGCCTAAGTAAAAGACGATTTGCATAAAATCAGCGATGAACCTGATCGAGTGTGGATGAGAGCTTAGTTAAGTGCATGATATGAGTCTTCCCTGGAAAAATATACTTATATAATTATATTTGTGTTTCATCGCATAAAAATAGAATTTTAAACAAGAATCAGAAAGTAAACAGCCAAGGGGAGTAGACTACAAAGTGAAAATAAGTGAGAGGAGTTAAACCTATAACAGGCTACGTTGACAATCCATGCAAGACATAAAAATGTAAAATTGCATTTTACTTGTAATATGACTACATTGTGTTAAATTTTGAAGTGCTCACTGCATTTGCGGTATAATTCATTTATTGTATTTTAGACAAAAGCTGTGAAATTCGATGATAGTGATTTAATTCTGAAGTACGTGAATTTCGTAAAAAAATCACTAAATATCGTGGAGTCCGAAGATACTGCCCGAAGAGTTGCAATAATTCATAGGTAAAATTTTTCTTATTGACTGGCAAACTTTCTTTGTACATGGTTACGTTATTTTATATTTTATTTGTAACTAGCTGACCAGGCGGACTTCGTACCGCCTATCAACTCTATCTATCTATCCATCTATCTGTCTGTCTGTCTGCCTGTCTGTCTGTCTGTCTACCTGCCTGCCTGCCTGCCTGCCTGCCTGCCTGCCTGTTTGCCTGCCTGCCTGCCAGCCAGCCAGCCTGCCTGCGTGCCCGCCTGCCTGCCTGCCCGCCTGCCTGCCTGCCTGCCTGCCTGCCTGCCTGTAATTGACATAAGACATAAGAATAGTATTCGCGGTCAAAGTTACGCAGGCCACTGCTGCGCAAGCCCAATAGAACTAACGTATCTAATCTTAACCTATGTATCTTATAGAACTTTCAATACTTCTTCGTCCTCGCTCATTGCCACCTCGCTATCACTTCCTTGCTCACTATTCGCTTCAGCATTTCTTCTTCCCCATCCTCACCTTCATCATCAACGTCTGGCATATATTCTTCATCACTTGTATTATTAAATTCTTCGTTATCTAGGACCATTGATGCTGCTTGGTTAGCATGGAAGCGTCTGGCTGCCATTTGCTCAAAAAACAATTCATAGAAATAAGCTAGTTTGATCGTGTATTTAGTAGTATATTTACTGCGATTAAACCAATAAAAGTCCGAATTAATAATATATTCAGTGATCAATGCAATGATCAAAGCACGAAGTAAAATTTAATGACCAAAAAGAATTTAAATGTATATAATGTAAATTCTAGGGTCAATTTCACCCCTCGTAAATTGACCCAACGTGAACAGTGAAAAGTTAATAAAACATTTTATATATTTGTCAGACATTCATTAACAGCATTTTTCTGTAAAAATTTCAATTTAGTATTTACGGGGCTATTTTCAAACTGAAGTACGAGACCAATTTGATGTCTCAAAAGCGTAATGGTAACGTCATGAAGTTTTAAATGACAGATCCTGAGGTGAATTGAACCCTCGTGGGTTTGAATCCCCGCCGCGCTGATCTAGGAGTAAAATCTCGGACATTCACTGGACTGGTTATACGGAAGATGGAATAAATTGCCTAACGGTTTAAATATGTGGTATTAAAAGTGAGATATCAACGGTGTTGATCATTTCACTGTAATGCGTGTTTACTTTTTTGAGAATAAACGCCTACTGTCCGTTGTAGTTTTTATTTTCTCCTCTTATAGGAATACAGTTTGCACGATCCGACCTTTAACCCGCTATGTTTTTTGTGCTCAGGTCTAATAGAAGGCGCATACTGAACGAAGACGAACTGCTTGAGGCTTTGAACGCGTTTGTTAAATCGGATTTAATCGAATTCAGCGGACTTTCATTCTCTGAACAGGTTGGTATTGTTGACTTTATATATAGCACTCATTTCTCGTTCAATTCTTTTTGGTAGGCTTAGGATACATCTCCGTCCACAGCATACATATAAACTTTATCTATCCTGACCAGCATTTGATCACCGGACCTGTATCGTTTAGGATCTTACTTCTCTTCAGCGTATGTCTTTTGCAGAATGGCTGGACTAAATTGATCTGTAGTGATGTGTGCTGTGGGAACGTCCCTGACATCTTGCAGGAAGAAACGGACGTTAAACATTTTTATTATTATTTTTAAATGACCCGGGTGTTTAGAACTCGGGGCTTGATAAAATTGATTCGAGCAATACGTACTGAATCGCCGCCCGGCTACTGGTGGTCACATAGCTGCTGAACAGAATTGCCGAAGCAGACTGCATTGTTATAATAATAATAATAATAAGAAGAAGAAGAAGAGGAAGAGGAAGAATTATTATTAGTAGTAGTTTAATAGTAACAGTAGCAGTAGTAGTAAGGTCCGGTGCTCGATTCCTAGTAGCTTACTTCTTTTCACACTTCTCCAATCACGGTGCTCATGATACACACGAAACCTGAGTTTAAATATATGGCTATTTGACGCAGTTTTACATTATTTTAAACCGTTTAAGCCTTTGGAATATTTTATGTCAAGTTTTATTTGCTACTCTTTTTCTTTTCATTTTCTAATGTTTATACTATTAGGTTGTTTTAGATTTATACTTCGTTTGTAAGCTACTATTATTATTTAAACTTTTTAAAATGTGGAGTTATTTTGTATTACTGTATTTAATTTGTACTCTATTTAGGTATGTAAGGCTGAGAAATTGACAATTATTGGAATTAGTCTTTGTTCCTGCTGGTTTCGTTGCAGTTGTTTGTGACTGTCATTGATATTAAATATTACATTAGTTATAAAAGAAAAGATCTGCGCTAATTTTTTCAACAATTTGCTAATATTGTAATGATGCTGGACGAAACAAGATTTATTACAATTCAGTACTTTATTTTGATGTTTCGTTCTTTTGGCATATGCTTTAATATTTTAGTTATATGCATGTAGCACCTCTCACTGGTTCTTTTGCTCACTGTTCTTCCACCCTTGCTGTCATCTCCCGCAATCACCCTCCGCTCTTGGTCTCTTGCATTCCCTTTCAACCTTCCGTTATCACTCATCAGTCGCGTAATTACCCATGGTTATGTGTATTCAAGGGGGTACGTTCACATACTAAGGGGAAAGTCTATTAAAATAGGTCATAGAAGGCAGAATAGAAGAAAATAGAGACAGAGGCAAGCCGAGATTAGGAATGTTAGATGATTGGAAGATCCACTCATATGTGGACATGAAGAGGAATGCGGAAGACAGAGAAGCTTGGAGGCGTTATATACCGTGGACCTGCCAGTAAGCAGTGCACTAAGAGAGAGAGAAATATATGTATATTAGGAGCCTGCGTTGTTGACGATTGTTTTGTTGTTAAACTTGTTAATATTACCTTTAGCTACGTTAAACAGCGCAAGTTAATCATATGCATGCTCACCTCCAAAAAAAGTTCTCACTTTAGGAAATTGTTCTTCCAGAATCAAAACTGCCCCAAAAGACTTTGAGGAACCCTTGATTCATTGTATGGTCATACTATCCCAAAGTCACTTCCAAGTACTATTCTCCTTCTAATCTTGCAAGTAATTTTCTTAACTTTTTGAGAACAAAATTTCGAGACTATGTTCATCTATACTACCCTTTATTAATAGTTTTGAGACTACCGTGCATGTATATTCTTCTATGCCAAATTCTATGCCATTCTTCTCAGTCTTCCTCTAGTCCACATATTAGTGGATCTTTAAATCATCTAACATTCCTAATTTCGGCCTGCCTTTGCCTCTATTTCATTCCATTCTGCCTTCTATAACTATTTTATTAGACTTTCCACTTAGAATGTGTCCTATCCAGCTCTTCTTCCTATTCCTTAATGCATTTAACAACTGTCTATCTGTGCCAACTCTCTCCAGGACTTCCTCATTTGTAGCCTTTTGAGTCCATCTAATCCTTTCGTTCTTCTCCATATCCACATTTCCAATGCCTCTAGTTTCCTGTTATCTTCCTTCCTTAAGGTTAATTCAAACGAGGGTTATCACTATCTTTATATTTGCGACTTTCGTTAGGCTCTTTGTTATAAGTTCTTTCCTATTATCGAAGGCCTCTTGCTTGTGCAATCCTACTGCATGTTTCAGTCTCACATTTCCCATCATTTGTTATACATGTGGTATATGACCTAAGTATTTGAAACTCTTTAATTTCGTACCATGTATTGTAATATTAACTCCACCTCTATTCTTGGATACTCTTATCACTTTTGCCTTTTCAATGTTAATCTTCATTCCATATTTCAATGCTTATCATTCGACCTATCCATTATCTTCTGCAGTCCAGTCTCTCTGCACGCTACCATTCCTTAAGATATTTTTCTTTAACTTCAACGCATGCTTTTCCATATCGTTTGGGTGAATCATTGTAGTGACATTCGATGTGGGGACGTCCCTGATATCATCCTAGTATGAGGAAACGGACGGTAAACCATTATTATTATGATTATTAATGCAGGTTGAGTTGGTACAGAACTACACTGTGCTGGTAGGAATAAACGGAGCAGGTTTAACTAATGCCCTGTATCTTCGCCCTCACGCAGTGGCTGTGCAGCTAGTTCCTTATAAAGCTGGGCTCAACTATCGTGAGTTCGGTCAACTTCTGCGCGCTCGTGGTCCTTATCTCGAGTGGCACAACGTTCACGAGGAGCTGACGCGTGCTGCTGTCAATGATCCCTATAGCCATAGCTCTGACACCATCGTCCATGTGCAGGAGTTCACTGAGCTCATAGCTCAAGCCTTGACTATAGCATCGGAGACTCTTAATAAACAAGTGCGGCATACAGAGCTATGATAAAAGTTCAAATAGTGGATATAAGAGCAAAAGCGACAAATGTTTTCTGCGGTATTAAAAGTTTGAAACCATAACGTTTAATTATTCAGTGATGAAACTGAACAAAAAGTGATGATCGAAACTAAATGATTACTTTGAATCATAAACTCTGTATTTAGCAACCGAATATATATAGACTGAGATTAACAAATCTATCAATTGGCGCTTAATATCTTTTTGTCTTTGACCTTAAGGCTTATACTCGACGTTTAGCACGGGATTAATTTAATTACATTTTATATTAGGGCTAAGACTAGTTAATGCTAAAAGCGACTTTTAAATATGAACTGTTGTAGTTCAAATTAATTTCTAAATGAAACATTAGCTACTAGATTTCTCAATTTAAACCAAGTAGATACGATATTCCAGCTTCTTGGTTTTTAATTACGATACCTCGTTCTTAGTTAACTATATCAGTTCTAGATTAGTCTGAAATAACAGTACCTTAAGGATATCTTCTTGGTGTGGATGTTTAAAAATCACAGAGTTTTTTCAACTTTTGAGTATCACATTAGTCTTGATTGACTGCTAAAATGCAGAATACTATTTGTTTATTTCTCTTGATATATAATATATAATAGTTATTTAGTTATGTTTACTTGCTAAATGTTTACTTGACTGTTCGTTCTAAATGATTGATATATAGGTATAGTGTTCATATGTGGTTTGTTGAGAATAATCTTGGCCTATTAAAGACCAAGAGGGGATTAATGCTGTACAACTTTGAAAATTTGAGCAATCTGCTATTGAGCAATTAAAAATATGCATCTGCAATGCATATATGATAAAATTGACAACTACACCATTTCGTTTTTTCTTTATAATCATAATCACGAATACCTATTTGACACTAGTTAAATACAAATGTAGCATACAAACACATATATCTTTATGTTTAATTAAGTATTCAGTCAAAGATCAGCAGTAAAATCAAGATAGATATAAAATGTATCAAAACAATCAAATGCCTTAGTAAGATAATTAAAGCTCTAATATTGCAAATGTTTTACAAAGTATAGCTTCAAAGAGCCTAAGGCACACATGACATAAACAACAGTTGTCAACTAACATTAAATTTCCATGAAAATCATTATTTACTTAAACAAGTTATCTATGTACCTTAACTACAAAATAGCAAACAATTGAATTTGTAACCTACCTAAAATACTGCCATTTTACTGCAACTGACTGATGCATTGATTAAATTTAATAAGCTATTAAGGATAAGTAACGCTGATAGACTACATTAATTGATTTAATAAAATCATTGACTAAGCTCTTAAATGATTAGGGATACAGTAACTGTACAGTATGTACAGATTAAGCCGTACAAGCGAAAATTATAGTTAAGGCTACATTTATAACGTTATATAGGAAGAGTTATATGTTAATTACGTCAGGCATGAGAGTTTCGGAATGACGCCTTTGTATGTTTTGTGGACTTTGAGAAGGCTTTTGACAGGATAGATTGAATAACGATGCTGAATATCTTGAAAATAATAGAAATTGACTGGAGATATAGAATATTATTCTATACTTGTAAATGAATAAAAGGAGCTGTATCAAGATAAAACAAGAACACTGAGAAGATCAAATAGGACAAGGTAGTTGCATTTCGCCGCTGTTGTTTGCCATTTACGTAGAAGCAATTATGGAGGAGGCCATGGAAGACATTGAAGGAATAAAGTGTTGGAGGTAAATTATTGCAAGAAGTAAGATTTGCAGTTGATAAAGTAATGGCAACGGGAAGCTAGAATGGACTGAATAGTCTGAACGATACGGCATTGAAAAATGGTTTGGAAATTTATATAAAAAGACTAAAGTGACGAGAGGTAAGCCTATAGCTTTACCTCTTGCCTAGAAGGACACTCGTCACTTCAGTCTTGCAATAAATGGCACGAGATTGGAACAGGTAGAGAGTTTCAAAAAGTTAGGTCAGTCTATAAGAGACGATAGAAAATATGAAACCGGAATATGTAGTAGGATTGCACAACAAAAAGGAGCCTTCGGTAATGGGAAAGAACTTTTAACAAAAAGTCTAAAGAAAGACACTAAGATCAAGATAATGAAAACCCTGGTATGGACCCCGCTATTTTATAGATGTGAAACATGGACCTCCAGGAAGGAAGACATAAGGAAACCAGAGGTGTTGGATATGGAGAAGATTGGAAAAGACTAGCTGACCCAAAAAGGTACAAATTAAGAAGTCTTGAAGAGAGTTGGATTATAAAAGGATAGGTCATCATTTACGGATCTCACTACAATGACGTTTCTGAACTTCAGTCTCTATTTATTGTATGACGCTAGTTCCTACATATAGTTAATTTCTATATCAACAGTCCTTATCATTGGTATTTATTTAGTGATATTCATTAAAAACCGTGATATTAGTAGGTCCACTAAAACAATCTTTACAGTTCTAAAACCAAATCGGCGATCCTCAAAGTGGACGAATCGTCCTCTGGTTGCTGTACCTAGAAAAATTTAGAATCAACGCGATATCATAAAGATACGAGAATACGCAAAAAGATGTCTGATATAATTATATATATATATATATATATATATATATATATATATATATATATATATATATAATATGATATATAGGCCTATATATTTTTATAGGCCTATTAATAGAAATAATTATTATTAAGTATATGATTTCTATATGAGCTACCAGCAGAACTCAGTGAGCAACAATGTCATCACTGTACTGAAGGAATATACAGTATTACTCCTTAGGAAAAGTCATCGCAAAGAAGGGTGTAACTATTACCACATACTATAACTATTCGAAATAGGACGATGCCAAAAAGTGTCACAAAGGAGACAATAGTCAAAGGATAAGTTAAAGAACCACCGAGCCAAATGACATTAAGCCTATTGTTAAATTTTATCGGATTTTAATCTAATCTCATTTAGTACTTGATGCTTACCAAATGAAAAAGTAAACTACGGTAATAGACAACATATACTACCGGAAAAAATAGTTTAACAAATTAGCTTTAAAAAGGCAGATAGGGCTATTAGTCAATCAATTAAAAAAATTTAATATTTAATAGTATAAAACAAAAATATATGTACAATTATAATAAAACCACGTATTTTACATCGGTGCTACTGCATAGGGATAAAACATTGTGATTTGGTATACACTATTCTCCAGAACCTATAGCCTAGTCCCTGGGCACAGTAAAGTCAGCACTGCCTGTTTCAGGAAATTATGCTCAATTTTAGCCTCAGTAGGCTTACGGGGCGAAATGTTCGGCTCAAACTCTGCTTCACTCTAGATTTTTTTAAAGCGCCCTGATGAACGTTCATATAAATATAGCTGAAGCATGCACTAAGACCCCATTATTACTCTAAAGATATGACCAAATTATCACACATTTTCAAGTTTAAATGATATACAGCATCACAATCAGAACAGATCTATTAAATGCACCTAATCATAGAGAATTATTAAGTTTGTATTTTATTATTATTCATCTATACTGATAAAATATCTTTGGACTGATTTTCTGGATTTTGAAATTTGCACCGTTTAGTACCTTCTTTTTGCTCACTGGCTTGGATTTACTGAAATAATTCTCGATGTTGTTACGGACGACAGTAACACTCTACTTGTTTTTCTGTTATAGCTAGAGTGATTTCAAGAATATAGAGTAAATATATATAGTCCATACCCGACAGCTTGGGAAAATACATAACAGCTTAACTGCGTTTATTGAGAAAATATAGTCAGAAAAGTTTAATTAAAAATAGTGAACTTTATGACTCCACTGCTAATCCACTCACACTGCTTTAGGTGTCAATCAAATTTCATAAAGGGGCCTAATCTAGCAGCGCTGAACGAAATCTACTTTACAGCAATATAAATCAGACTACGTCATTTCATTTTATCATAGCGAACAGATTATGCCTAATTATCCCAAATATCGCAGATTGGCTTCTATCCAATCATTCCACTTTAGCTTTAGCTTTAGTAAAACATTACAAATAAGCAAAGCAAAAGAAGTGCATGATTTAAATGCGTACACTATAACTGCCTGCAAAATCAAGTGTCAAGCTATTTCAATACAAAATTCTATCACAATAGAATATAATACACAAATTGCTTTTAAAATTTGAATGATATTACGGTCTAATTCTTCTTTCTCAATGTTCTACGAAATAGCAGGTTCAAGGCACACATTTTGATCCACAGTCTTTTTTTTCACTTAATAAAGAACACTAAATCGACTGGCAAATTAGTCCTTAATTTAAAGGCGATTTCTTACATAATCTTAACTACAATAATTACAGCAAATATCATAAGGAAAGCATGACGTCCTAAGAGATTTCCCGTTACCTTCCTTAGCTCATCTTAAAATCATTTGCGACATTCGCATTGAGCAGTACTGCAGTTGGCTTATTCTTTAGTGGCTTTTATTCTTTTTCTTTCAATGACCCCCTTGGAAAAATTTAACAAATCCAACCCTGGCCCTTACTCATGACACTGCAGAGTTACACATCAACAAGTTGACTTAAAACCCTGCAGAATCTCATAACAACTAATCGACTCAATACTGCAGAATCTCATACCCAGTAAACGACTCATAATTCGGCTGATTTACCCATCAATATAGAATATATCAATAAGTAAAAGCCATGTTTTTTCTACACTAAATGGCATTAATACTGTAATAACTTTCTTCAGCAACCGATTAGTTTACAGACAACAAAGCTCATTACAAATTGCTGAACTGAACAAGTTAGAAATGTAAAATGGAGCAGGTAGATTTTGAAGATTCACTGATTACAGCAGCTAGAGTATAAACTCTCCATCATTATTACTACAATCGTAAGTCCTTAATATCTATTATTGATTTATAAAAAGGCATCAATTCTTTAGAAAATGTGTAAATAACAGACAAGAATAGCATTAGTAACACATAATTTTTACAAGATGAATAAACAAATCTACATATATAATTAAGGCAGACAAGGCTTGCTAGTGTTCCAAAAACATGCAATATGTATCTACCGAGAGTCTAATATAAACCCACAACACGAAAAGATTACAATATTCCATCAAATGAAATCAGTCCATATATGTCCTTGTATTACACATTGCCATACAAAACACACTATCATCATCATCGTATTCTCTGGAATCCTATTTTAACTAAGGTTGGGGATTAGAAAATTTTGTAGCAATTCCGCCTTTGCGCCCACCAACCGAACGGCCTTTCTGACGTTGGTTTGGATCTTAGTGCTTTGTCGCCTCTTACGGCAGGCGCAGTCCATGGTTGGTCTATGTTTAAGCAACCCGAATATAACACGGGTAAAATTGCCACACACAGCCTTAAATATAAAGACCCTTAGAATACAATTCGTGATTAAAGAAGTTATCAGCAAGAATAACGTACAAAATACCAGTTAAAATTCTATCTAAAGATAATTACATGAAAAAATCATTTTCCAACAACGGATATTTGCCGTACTCAATAGATCTGAGTCCGTATCTAAATGATCTATTAAATAATTACCAATAAGCCAACACCAAACCGTGTTGAATAGAAACGGATTTTCTACTTTAGTTTCCACCCAATCAGCAATGCAGACATCAATCAGCATTTAGCTGGACTGGCTGCTGACAGGCGGCTCCACTTATGCTGTGTGTGACTCGTAAAACGTAGAGTATTACATTGCATGTATATACTAGATCATAAAGTATTACATTGCATGTATATACTAGATCATAAAGTACTATATTGCAAGTATATACTAGTTCATAAAGTACTACATTGCATGTATATACTAGAGATGGGCATCGAACCGAACCCTAAAATCTAGAATTTTGACCGAACCGAACTCGAACCCAGACTCCGGCAGAACCCGAACCGAACCCAGACTCTGGCCGAACCGAACCGAACCCAGACTTCATTCAAACCGAACTGAACCAAACTCTTGTAGTTCCTCTATTCTTCACCAGTCTGACATTAAATAAAGATAGTAAGAACAATACAAATATATATTAGTTTTTCAGTTACAGGTCTCAGTATCTAACAGCATATATTCAGGTAAGGCTGGTTCCGACACAAATTTTAAAATGGTAGCTGTATAAAGGAATGGTAGCAGGAAGCGAGACGGGCCTACAGAAGATAATGGTTAGTCTGAATGATACGGCATAGAAATATGGAATGGAGACTAACATCAAAGAGACAAAAGTGATGAGAGTATTCCATAAAAATCTGAAAATGCTTGAATCAATCTAGGTGGATTGATTGTTCTTGTTAAATTCAAATTATGAATTTTTTCCAATTTTAGTGTGCTACCTTAATATTTTTGCAGCCAGATTTACAAATAATTATATGTGACATTCCATGTGTTAAGACAATCTGAAGTGAATAATTTTACACCATAGCAATGCAATAATTTCAGAAGTATTTTCGTAACTTCATAATTGATCTGAGAGTTTCAAATTTGAAACCCTAAGGTAAATTATGAGGCTTATTACTGGTCAGTTGATAGCAAACGGTGTATATTATGATCATTTTTCTATAAAAGTACACGCATTTACCAAATCATCTTTATTTGATATTTTTATGTTACTAAATTGCACTTTGTCTCTGAAATATTGGATCAAATTTTAGCCAAGACATTTCCACTTAATTCTAAACGTATCTAATATAGTCTATAGTGACAAAAAAAATTTAGAAATTGATGAAGCATTCTAGTTGCTCATTATAATCAAGGAGAATATTTCAGACACAATAATAAAGCTAAATATCTATATTATGAACATTTGTTGGTCAACTTACAATATTTTAAGAAATGTACATGTACAGGAATAAATACCACTTTTTTCATTGTCGTATTTTTACCCAGGTGAAAAAATGTGACAGCTATTATGACTTAATGAATTTTAAGCATATTTACCATAAACCATTTTAAACATGTTTGTCATAACCAAGATTATTATAAGTAAAGTTAAACAATTGCAACATTATCCAAACCAAACCATTTCGAACTCGAATTGAACTCTTGCGAGTTGGAAAGCAAGCCGAACCCGAACCGAACCCGAAACCTTGTTAGAACTGAACCCGAACCGAACTTTCATTTTCAACGAACCGAACCGAACCCTCAAATTGTCAACTGCTACCGAACCCGAACCGAACTTTCCTTTTCAACGAACCAAACCCAAACTCTGGAAGTTCATAAAATACCCATCTCTAGTATATACAAGCTCATAAAGTACTACATTGCAAGTATATACTAGATCATAAAGTACTACATTGCATGTATATCCTAGCTCATAAAGTACTGTATTGCATGTATATACTAGATCATAATATCCTACTTGAGCATCTATTGGCCTGATTTTAAATTTTAGAAATTAGTTTTTCTTGGCGTTCACCTAAATCGAACAATAAAATACTTAAAGCGATGTAACGATGTTTTTGAGTAAGCCAACAAGCTTAGTATTTTCAAAAGAAATGCAATAATTTCAAAATACTTCTGTTACACCTGAATTTGGTTTATTCTGGCATCGTTTGTTCTTAGACACTGTTGATGCTGCACAACTTGGGAATTATGCAATTTTTCATTAAAAATACATGGTTTTAGTTCTACTTTTTTATGATCATCTTTTAGTAAATGTAGTCCATTTAATTGTGAAACATGGATTTTTCGTTCATCCGTGAGCCCTCGTGCACTGTTTTTACTGGAATTAATGCCTTCATTAGTTCTACGAGAGTCATTATATACCTCATTTTTACAACTGTCTATAGGGCTTTCTGCGGCTTGATTTGTAGAACATGGCTTGCCAGCCACTTGAGTGGAATACAACTCACCTGCAACATGACTTGTAGAATAAGACTCACAAGCAATATTACTTATAGAAAATGATTCGTCATCAGCACGACTTATAGAACAAGATTTGTTAACATCATGACTTGCATAACATGATTCACAGTGCATCAGTGTCCCATCATCAACTACCTCCTGATTGAGCTGACCAACCGTATCCTGATTACAAATATTTACATTACTTTTATCTCTTACATCAGCACTACATCTACCTCCCTCCCCCACAAGTCCATTACTCATTTCAACTTCATCACGGGTTCTCAATACTTCAGAATCATGACTGATATCACCAAGCACTGCACAGTCAGCCCTCGAGTCGACATCTATGTGAAGCAGTGTGCGAGGATGATCAATGTGCGGCGGAGTGCAGCCAGGTGATGTGACAGTACGTGCAAGAGGTGCACAACTCAGACCACTGCTGCTACCCAACAATGATCCGTACGATGACCCGCCACTGCCCAGCAACGATTCAGAGTCGCCACCTGGCGTGCTCGTGTGCAGAGGGGTCATGCTGCTTTTACTGCCCACTGATACACGTCGTGCCTCGCTCTTCCTCATTTCTCTTTTGCCACCTTGATTAAGATTCAGCGTGTCGGGCCGAACAGGACCAGACCGCTTACAAGAGCCGTCTCTACCCATGGAATGTCTCAGGTGAGTCGTGTTATTAATACCTGACATGACAGAAGCATATCCAACTAGCTGAACTTGAGAAGACGCTTTCTGCTGAGTACTATCTATCGACAGCTTTCTTGTATTCTGATCATTTAAGGAGCTATCAATGATCGAATTATCAGTCAACATCGATTTACTGGCAGTGCAGTCTGATACTTTACCATTGGTATTTAAGGGTGATAAATTCTGCAGTTTTTGAGTTTTGTTTGGTGCTGAAACGACAACAGACACGGAATCAGTGGATGTAGACCTCGATGATCGGTTACCTCTATTGTATACTGGATCGCAAGATAAAGTCTTAAAGCATCTCTCCATGCCTGAACATACATCATCAGTAGAAGATTTGTGAGAGGAAGAGAGACCTGACTCGCCCGTTACCCTACCAAAGTTATCCTCACTCGATGGAGGAGTGAGAGAAGCAAGACTGTCTGCACTCATCTCACTCCTCTGCTGACACAGAGACTTACCCAGCGGCAGTGGACGCGACACGACATCCAAACTGGCACGGAAGTGTTGAGTCATGCCATGAAACGTGCTGTTAACTTGTTCTACTGTCCCAGCACGAGTCAAATCACGATCTGATTGGTCATCGTCAAAGCTAATCTCTGGCTCAATCAGTGAATCACGAATTGCAGAGAAATATGCATCCCGTCTCTGGCCAATGAAATTTTCATCACTGCGAGCGTGAGTGACTCGTGGCCCAGTCACACGACGATTACTGGGCGTGGCTACAGCTCCGGGAACAGACGGATGTATAGCTGATGTGTTTGATATTCTGATATCATAACCCGCAGCAACTGCAGCGAGCATTGTTGCAGCAGTATACATTGCTAGATCTCTCTTAGACTTGTCGGCAAATCTGCGGATAGTGCTCGACTGATTGAGCTGCCCAGCTGAACGACTTGTCACTGGCTTGTTCTCTCCTAAACGTTCTGGCCATTCATGTTCATCATAATCTACACGCACCAACATAATGCAAGCACAAAAATTAAAGCAAGCTTTGACAAATATTATACATAAACAAAGAATTGTATAGAAACATAGAAGTACAAGATGAATGAAACACAAAAATATGAACGAGTGTTAATGTTTAAAATCATCGGCAGACAAACGCAGATGGAATAACAAGAAAAAAGCACCATAATAAAAAACTACATCAAATTTTATTTTAAGTTCAAAATTGCTGTAAGTTACAACCCTTTAGTGGAAGCCACCCTAAATTTCAGAATTCATATGGCATTATAAGCAATATTATACATTTTATGTGACGTTTTCAATTAAATTTTACAGCGCAACCATAGATGGAATAGAGGTTAGAAGTCATCTTATTTATATTTCTTATATAGCCTTCCCTAAAAAGGATCTTTTATATCTTTTTTAAAGGAAAGCAGGAAGCCACGGCTAGGCTCCCAGCTCAGTGCTGGAAAAACACTTTAATTTAAGAAACTAAACAGTAAAAGTATTTATTTTTAGGAATCCAAAAGTAAAAGTAACGTTTTTTCAGAACAAAAAAGTAAAAGTAAAAGTAATTTATTTTAGGAATTAGAAGTAAAAGTATTTACTTTTCAGTATTAAAAGGTAAAAGTATTTTTTCAAAGTATAGAGTACAACTGTTTCTATTATATCTATTACATAGATCTATATTAATATCATGAATATGTTATTACAGAAATCACATCTGTGAAAGTAAATCTTAAATTGTATTGCAGTATAGTATATATACTATATAATGTTCTTCTAGTGCGCTGCCTAACGGCAGGTCCATAGCATATCACTCTTCTAACCATCATCAGCCTTCCTTTTCATCTCTATACATGAATTTGTTATCAGATGATTCAACACCCCATATCTTGGTCTACCTCTAACTCTTTTCCCTTGCATTCTTCCTTCTATAACATCCTTTAGCAAACCACCCCCCCCCTCTATAATATGTCCTCTCCAGCTTTTCTTTCTATTATAATATATAATAGTATAGTATATTACCAAAGAAATACTTAATTGACATACTTTTCATAATATTTGTACTATTGTATATACATATATATATACTATATAATATTACATATATTGGAATAAAGCATGTCAATTAGATATTTCTTCGTTAATATATTATTGGATTACCTTGCGTCAAGTTGGTGCAAGATAATCCAATAATATGTTTTAACAACGAAGAAAATAGCAGCAGATAAGTTTCAGTTTATATGACGTTTAACATGGGCCTAATCCACTAATCCAAATTCACAAAATTCACTAATCCAAATTCAAAAATATAATTATAATAATTATTAAGACAAAGCAAATTATATGTAACCTAGACCCTGCTGCAATTAATTAATAATTTATTATTATACAGTCTACGCTCAATACTCTCAGTTGGCCTATACAGTATGTACTATAACGAGCTCGCACTACTGAATTAATCTATATAAAAGAAACCCAACTACAACTTCATTAGCCATCTCAAACGGAGACCTTAAATTCTACACTTTAGTGGTTTATTAGTATTATAAAGTTACTTAGGGCCTATTTGGTTTTCAATTTTAAATTCTAGGCCTATATATAAGCACAGGGGCAGATCCAGGAATTTTTTAAGGGGGGGCCTGAAACTTTTTTAGAGAGTACACATTTTTTGCTTTCTTCGGGACATGTGACGCAAGCAGAAAATGCTGTGAGGGGGGGCTCTATATTTTTTCACTAATGAATTCGGTTCATAGAGTGAGTGTATCCCTGTATCTTACCCCCCCCCCCCCAATCATATTCGTACTAAAGTCAGGGGAAAACCTAAAATGCCTAAAATCCTACATTTGTTTTGGAAAAATTTACGTTAATTTTTTCACCTCTGAAAAACTGCAGATCTGGACGAATTGCAAAAGTGATCTAATTTTGGCGGTAGGGAGGGGGGGTTTAAGCCCCTCCCAGCCAAGGCTATTTGCATCACTGTTTTGGGACAGCGTTCACATTTTTTACTTACACCCTTTTTTCCTCTAATACAGTAGTTAAAGTGAAAATTGAGAGCTAGTGAAACGGTGAACATTTTTCGGCCCCCCCTCCATTATATTGGACTCCTAGTATATCATATATGGACCCCTAGTGGGGACCATGTTTGAAAAAATCGAACTAATGGATACTGAGTTCCTTCTGGTACCCCCCCCCCCCCACTGCCCTTACAAACATATTTACACATCGAAATTGCCACAGAAACAATGAAAATATAGGTTTTTTTAATTATCGGCGGGCCTAAGGGGGGGGCCCGGGCCCCTTGGCCCCCCCGGATCCGCCACTTTATAAGCATATACATGTAGATACACCGCTGAACAGATTCTATAGGTTATGGCTATAGGTGTACAATATACATGTATATTATCGATGGTATAGGTGTTAATTGCAATTATACTGCATTTAAGACAGCGCCTTTGATCTAGTGCAAAGCAGTTTGAAAGCACAGGTTTCCAAGAATGACAAGAATCGATTGAACTCGTCGCTCTGACCGTCTGACATGTAGCCGTGTAATTTATTTCAGACTAGCGGCTTTGATCTTAGCTGATCAACGTACCGTCTTCAATAACTAGACACTTCTATGTATTAGAAGCATTTTAAGCTTCTAAACATTATCTTGAATCGCTGCTTCTCTTTTGATCCGAAAACCAAAACTGTGTTATCATGCAAAAGTACATTTAGACTAAAGTAATTTTTTAAAGAGATCACAAAAGTAAAAGTAAAAGTAATTTTTTTCGAAACTGAAAAATAAACGTCAAAGTATTTCATTTTAAAATCGAGAAGTAAAAGAACTGACAAAACGTCAAAAATTAAAAAGTAAAAATATTTTTTAAAGTAAAAGTAAAGTACTCCAGCACTGTCCCAGCAGGAACAAATCTGACACTGTTCTTACAATTCCGAGACAAAGAATTGGTTTAACAATCTTTTATCAGCAACGACAGAGTTGGAACTATTAATTGAAAAAATAGTGGCTATTAAAGTGATCTCACTCACCATGTCTGCTGTACGGATTGTGTGGAGGGTGTACAACAGCTAAAGACTTGTCAAGATTTGGTGCACTACGACTGCAGCCAAACTTAGCAAAGGGTTTCTTCATCTTAGTATGTACCGAGCTAGGCCCCCATGTCTGCCTCATTGTGCCTTCAAACATCAATCAATCCAAAAACAATAAATGAACTAATTATTTTGAGTTACATGAGATAATGATAGTATTATGGAATACAAAACTTACAATATGTAGTTATTGTCTTTATACAATATGGATTACAAGGTCTTTATATTCTGATGGACAGCTAACTAAAAAGTAATAAGCAACTAACAACTCAATCCAGTATGAGTTAGTAGCTTATTTACATTTTTTAAACACTGAAAACCCAGTTCAAGTTTAAATACTCGTGCAAAAAGATGCAATTAAGTCATCAATTTTCATGGTTTAAATGTTTTCTTATTTATTTATTTAGCATATGCGTTAATCCAGCAACCCCGTGTTGTCTCCGGATTGTTTGAAGAATTGACCAACCGGTGACTGCACGTGTCGTAGAAGGCGACTAAAGCACCAAGATCTACACCAACGTAAGAAAGGGCATTCGGTTGATAAGTGCCTAGGCCCCAGAAATTGCTACAAAAATTTATACGAATGGAAAAGTCTCAAATAGGGATTGACTGATGGATGATATGAGCTACGACAGAGAGGATTTGAGACAGTCTATTCGTATTCCGACCCTAGTTAAACTGGGATTCAAGGGAAGATGATGAGGATGATGATGCTTTAATCCAGCTGGCTGCTTCATTTGAAAGACAGCTTACGTCGACAGACCACCTGACAGGTGGGTTAGAAGTCGCCGACATCGCCACGGGCTCTAGCCACTGGCGATGTCGGTGAGATATTCGACCGCGGATCAGTATGTGCGGGGTATAAATCCTGGGCTCGCCCGTCACTGACATCGCTTTCGAGTAAGGAAACTGATGTTAACACTATCTTTACCAGATTTTATAAGGAATTCCTCAAAGAAATGTTTAGTGAATTCATATACAGTATATATCAAATTCAAGGTGATAATAATAATAATAATAATAAGTACATTTATATATGTGCCGCTCTATGCAACATGCCACAGTAGCGCTACAAGTTAAATTAATTGTATAATGGGATAGATCAGACTGACACAGACTGACAGAAAGATTATTCCAAACATGGAATACTGTGTCAGCGCTACAGCGTTCCATGGGCTAGAACAATTCGCATATGGGTAAAGGACCTATGACAGACCCTTGAGGAACACCAGATTGCACACAAGCCGAATGAACGATGAAGACGAAGTACTAAAAGCTTCTTGTCTGTTGTGTCAAAGGCGGCACTAAGATCATGGAGCCCCACGAGTGTGACCCCACCAGCATCCATGGCAGACAGGAGATCAGATGGTACTCTGAGAAGAGCAGTTGCAGGAGAATGATGTCTGCGATAAGCAGATTGTAAAGTGGGCATCAGGTTGTAAGAATTTAAATAATTGTCCAGCCGACGATAGCCTAGTCATTCTATTAATTTAGACATGAATGTGAGGCTAGACACTAGACGATAATTATTTTTCGTGACTCAACAATAGCAGAGAATGGAGAGTGCTCCATTGAAATTAGAAGGAGAATCGCCTTAGGAAGAACAGCTATGAAATATATCACAGAAACGTTGGAAAGACATAGGAGTGAATCAAAGCATGACAGCGAGACTAGTGAAGGCCTTAATCTTTCCAGTGATGACAGACTTATGCCACAGAAACTCGGACAATCAAAATATACGAACAGAACGAGATTAATGCCTTTGAACTGTGGTGTTGTGCAGGCTGCTAGCAGATCCTTGGACAGAAAAAGTAAAACGCTGCAATGAAGATTTTTATTTGTCAATTAGTCAATTAAACAAATATAACAAGTGTCTTACAAAGAACGAAGCAGTACTTGACGAAATAAAATTGGAGTGACTAACTCATTAGAAAATATAATATTGAAGCAAAAGTTAACATTCTTAGATCACATAATTACAGGCAATAGATTGGAGAAAAGAAATCATGCTGAGTATGAGAGAGGGAAGATAGACAGGAGAAGAGAAAGGTGTGGTTAGAATGAGCACCGGGAAATGAGCTCCTAGCTTTTAAAGATCATCCACTTGATAGATTAAAGTGGAGGCTCTTTATCTAGAATATCAGAGGTCGGGCACGACCTGATAGCTACAGCTAGGTATTTCTCTTTTCCAAATTTTGAATCACTAGGTTTCAATTTCCATTTTTAATCCTTTTAATAATCATTTTTAGGGTAAACAGGATAGCGTTCTCAGGGAATGATGCCCCTGCCCAGTAAATATTAGTCGAAGCACAGGAAGGCATAGGCACCTCGTCATAAGCAGAATCCCCTCAAGAATAATGGTATATCAAAAACAATGTTTGATGATTGAAAGATCCACTCGTATGTGGACATGAAGAGGAAAATGGAAGATAGAGATGAGTGGAGGCGTTATAGACCATGGATTTGCCAGTAGCCAGTGCACTGAGTGAGAGGGAGAGAGAGAGAGAGAGAGAGAGCGATTTTCCAGCATTTCACTTTTTATCCAAGGCCTTTGTGGCTCTCTGTACCTTTAAAAGCTGTATATCTTTTGCGTCCTGCTTTTCTGACCTCCTTTATCTGGTTCTATTTCTTATTCACTCAATCCCGCATTTCTTCAATTTCAATTTCCATTTCTACTACTCTCTGTGCTCTCTGAAACTGACATTTCTTCCAATCTGCACATTACAAATTGCAAATGTTAAACACATTGTCATCAAAACACGCCCTAAAAAATAAAGAGAAAGAGTGGTACTTACAAGCATATGCACGTAACCTCGGAACATAGTTCGGTGACACTGGTGGACTGTCAGGGCTAGGCTGAACGGTCTGAACGGTCATAATCTGTCGAAAATCTGAAACATAAACGCTACTCAATTTCTTGTTGCATAAAAATTATTAAATATAAAAAAAATAATTTACATAAATTCTTCACATAAAGTATAAATAAATAAATTAAGTGCAATTAAAAATATTACGAATTATTAAAGCTTTTTAAAGCATAACAATTATACAGTATACATGAATATACGTATATACAGGCTGCGCATTAAAAAAATATCCCCCTAGCACAATTACGATAGCGTAGCCAATTATTGGTATTTCGCCTTGAAATTTAAGGTCCTCTTGTGGAGGAATTTAGCCACAAGCTGACCAAATTTTGTAAAAATATTTTTAAAGTAACCGGAGTTATCAAAGTTGTGCGAAAAAAATTGATTTTTTTTCATTTAACACGCAACGTACAACGTCAGTTAGAATCAATTCCTTTTTGAAAATAGGCTGGCCCTGAAAAGGGCCGTTGGATGATGACGCCTCTGATATAGTGCTACAATGTATTACACTAACACTATGCTGCCGAAACTGATTGAAGACTGAAACAGGTTAATGATTTCATTTTCAACAGGACGGCGCGCCGGCTCACACTGCACGTCTTGCACAATACTTTCTTGTACAATATAGCCCAGATTTCATAAAAATGGATGATTGGCCTCCTAATTCTACAGATTTTAATCCACTTGATTTTTTGTCTGTGGAACAATGTTGGAAAAGTATCGTGCTTTCAAGCCCCAACCCAGAAACACAATGGAATTAAAGGCTGTCCTTCAAGAGATCTAGACAGACCTACCACAACAGTCCATTGACAACGCAATTTTATCTTTAAGAAAAGACTTCTGGCCGGCATTAAAGCCCAGGGCGTTCATTTCGAGCACACAATGTAGCACAAAATCAGAATCGTCATCATCTAACAGCCTTTTTAAGGGCCAGCACATTTTCAAAAAGGAATTGATTCTAATTAATGTTTTACGTTGCGTGTTAAATTTTTAAAAAAATCAATTTTGTCGCAAAACTTCGATAACTCCGGTTACTTTAAAAATATTTTTACAAAATTTGGTCAGCTTGTGGCTAAATTCTTACACAAGAGAACCTTAAAATTTCAAGGCGAAATATCAATAACTGGATAAGCTATCGTAATTGTGCTAGGGGGATATTTTTTAATGTGCAGCCTGAATATATATATATATATATATATATATATATATATATATATATATATATATATATATATATATATATATATATATATATATATATATATATATATATATATATATATATATATATGTATATACACTATATATATACATATATATATATATATATTTATAATATATACAGTATATACCTCCTGACTGTTTAACATTTACGCTGAGGCAATGATGGAGGAAGCCATGGAAGACATGGAAGAAGGAATAAAAGTAGGAGGGAAATTGTTACAAGATGTACGATTTGCAGATGACCAAGGAACTGTAGCGGGCAGCGTGATTGGAATGCAGAAGATAATGGATAGGCTGAATGATATGGCATTGGATATGGCATGAAGATTAATATAAAAAAGACCAAGGTTATGAGAGTGTCCAATCATAAAGGTGAAGTTAATATCACAATAAATGGTACGAAATTGGAACAGGTAAGGAGTTTCAAATATTTGGGTCATACTGTAACTGATGACGGGAAATGTGAGATGGAAATATGCAGTAGGATTGCACAAGCAAAAGCGGCCTTTGGTAATAGTAAAGAACTATTAACAAAAAGTCTAAAGAAAGACACAAAGATAAAGATAGTGAAAACTTTGGTTTGGACCACACTATTGTATGATGTGAAACATGGACCTTAAGGAAGGAAGATATTAGGAAACTGGAGGCATTGGAAATGTGGATTTGCAGAAGAATGGAGAGGATTAGCTGGACTCAAAAGGCTACAAATGAGGAAGTTCTGGAGAGAGTTGACACAGATAAACAGTTGATAAATGTATTAAGAAATAGAAAGAAGAGTTGGATAGGACAGATTCTAGGGTGGAAGGTCTATTAAAAGAGGTCATAGAAGGTAGAATGGAAGGAAAAAAGGCAGGGGCAGGCCGAGATTAGGAATGTTAGATGATTTAAAGACCCACTCATCTGTAGAAATGAAGAGGAAGGCAGAAGACAGAGAAGAGTGGAGGCTTGGACTATACCATGGACCTGCCAGTAGGCAGTGCATTAAGAGAGATACATCCTAACATCATCCTTGTATGAGAAAAGGGACGTTAAACCGTTATTATATATATATATGGCTATACCAACAATACAGGTCTGCACCACAACATAGCAGCTCTAATCTAAAAATGAAATGTACTAAAATGATTTACCTGAGGGATGACTGATAGCTGTAGCACCACTACGTAGCAGCTTTAACCGACTCTTGCGGAATTGACCCTTACGTCTCTCCAGTGTTGGCTTGTTGATGAGCTGCTGCTGAATGCACAGGTTAATCTCTCGTTCAACAAGCTCCTGTTCCCTTAGAAACAATTCCTGCTCTCGTCTCTGCAACATTTCCTCATGAGCTTCCTGCTTGCGCAGAGCCTCTAACAACTCATCCTCCCTTACACGCAGCTCCTGTTTACACATAACGACAATTCATTCTCTCCCATGTGAGAATTGTGCCAATATAGTAATAATATGATAAGAATAATAATAATATTATATAATAATAAAATAATATTATAATATAATAATATAATAATTATGCCGTTGGTGCCTATTATAATGCTCACACACAACTTAACCTCTCCTACGGGCAGCTTCGTTGTACACGTAACAACAATTCATTCTCTACCACATGCAACTATTATACTGTGTATACAACAACTTATTCTCTCTTACACTCTGCTGCTGTGTACACAAACAACAACTTATTCTCTCTTACACTCTGGTGCTGTGTACACAAACAACAACTTATTCTCTCTTACACTCTGGTGCTGTGTACACAAGAAACAACTTATTCTCTCTTACACACTATAGCTGTGTACACGCAACAACTAATTTTTCTTGCACACACCTTCTGTGTACACATAAAACAACTCGTTCTCTCTTACACACAGCTTCTGGGTACACAATGAATTACGCTCTCTTCAATGCAGTACCTATAGAAACACAACATCACGAAGCAAGCTGATTCTATGTCAATGTATTCCAAGACATATTAGAGATGAGTGTATTTAGTTATTGATTGCTAACTTCTGATCATTTTAACGACGAGATAGCGGCTGCAGTCAATCATAGCTACCTGCTGAAGATGATAACCCTGCACAAGCTCTAACTCACAATGCTTAACTGCCTACCAGAAACAACTCATTAAACTATAACCTTGACAAACAAAATATTCAATCAGAGATAGCAGATAAGAAAGCCAACATGATCTCTATAAATCAAATGATAAATTATTATTAAAACAATTAAAAATCAGGAATTACATTTTCTTGCAGCCTAAGTCGATCATACATCTCCTCAATTTCTCTCTGCCAACAGTCCTGCAGCGACTGAAAAGTTTCATTTGTCGTTCCAACAAATGGAGAATGCAATATTTCTTCAAGACGTTGCAAGATTTCAGTGAATGAAGGTCGCTTTGTTGGTTCAGGATCCCAGCAGTCTGAAATCATTAAAGTAATTGAAATAAAAAAACTGCTGTAAAAGGAAGTGAAATTCACACCGATACCAAATGAAACAGTTTACACGCTACAGTCCTACATCTATGACAAGCTTTTAAATCCTTCAACTAATGGGAAGCCAACTGGGTCAGGGAGTCCTTTATATGTTAACTGGTTAGCTCCATATAAAATTGACCAAAATGGACAAAGTTTTGGAGCCATTCGATTTTTCGACTCAGTTTATTTTTTAATAAGCTTTATCTTTATCAAAAATCTAAACTCTACATTAAAATAGCATTCTGCTAATCTATTTATCTTAGCCAAAACATCTACATAGTTATGTAGAATTAAAATATTAATGCATGCAGATACTGATCATATAATTTTTACTTTGGTGCATCAATATAATGACTTTTCAACCTACAGATATTTGTTTTGGCCTAGGCTCAATATAAGCATATGAAAATGTACATATAAATATAAAATAAAAATCTGCAAATAGAGGCCTTTATTTTATAAGGGAAATATAGAGAATTTTATGTAAGAGATGTCTTTAGACAGCACATTTAGAGGGAGAAATTGTGAGAGAAAAAGAAGAGACACACTGTAAATATTTAATACCTTGGATTCCTTATTACACACTATTTGTTAACATAAAGTTATGCAGAAGATCTAACTATCCCTTGTTTCAGCTGAGGCACGTTTAACAAATTTAAATGTTCTGTAAGAAAATTGACCAATAGCAAGAGTATGAGTGACTTACTTTCCAGCAGATGCTTGAATGCAGATGGACACGTCTCCGGGATGTGAAGCTTTAGCTTATAGTTACCGACCTGAAACAGTATTGTAGCGTTCTCTACTCCACTGTAAGGCCTTTGACCGGTTAAAATCTCCCATAACACCACACCATAGCTATATAACAAAATAACATACATCATAGCAGACCGCAGATATATAGGACTAAAATATACAAGTATAATATAAATCACACCAATATAACCTGGGTTGGCAAGGTTTGCCTGCATGCAGTTAAAGCTACGGTATAAACCCAGGTTTTAAATCTTAATAAATCGTTTAAACCCAGATATAGTTTTATCCTTAAATAATTAAGTAGCATAACTGTTGGAATTTCTGATTTAAGTAATCAATATATTTTTAAAAATAAAAGAAATAAAAACATGACTCAAATAAATAATGTCATCCAATTTTTAAAATAAAAACAAAAATACGCTTTTAAAGTTTAAACAACTTTAATCTAGAACCTGAGGTGTAAACCAGTTTCAATTATGTCAACAAATTTAGCATCCTACAACTACACAAAGAGCTAGTATATAAACAAAATAAACTCATACCTCCAAACGTCACTGGCACGTGAGAAAAGTCTCTTGTTGATGACCTCTGGAGCCATCCAAGCGTAAGTACCCACCTCGCTGTTAGTCGATAACTGTGACACACCCTCCTGTCGCGCCAACCCAAAGTCTGTGATCTTCAATGTCTTATCATAGACATCTCCATTCTCTATTGACTCCATCAGTAAAACTATTAACACAACACACTTAAATTATCTTATATTGGTTAAATACGATAAAACTAAATATGCTAGAAACTTGGCCTTCCAATCACAAATTACATTTGGAAATATCATCAACAAAGCACACAAGATATTTAAAAAATCATTCATTATATTGAATAAAGTATATAAACACCTACTATGTTATGTATAATATTATGACCAACTAGAAGAAAAATATGTTTACTGAAATACAACAAGATTAGAAATTAGATTAGAAATTACAAAAAATATTAGATTAGAGATTCGATGAGAAATACTCCCTTCTTGATTACAAAATTTATCAACACCTATCAACTGAGAGCTAGTTAAAGCAGCAGCTTCTTGACTACTCCTCAAGCGGCTGCCACAGAAGACTACAAGTCTTCACTTGCACAATGAACTCTCACTTCAAACGTTTGTGTTATAACCCTTTGATTTTTAAATATTTTAATTTCTGGCTCCATTAAAAATATATGGCTTCATTTAAAAATAGTTGAGACAAACTGTATTCACCATTCTGAACTTGATCAGCCTACAACTGTAGAAACTCATGATTAACTAAATCACGAAAAAACTTGAATTGAGATTAGTTTAATTTAGTCCCAGTTACATAAGAACAACTACAATGTTGCTCAACATACCTAACAATGAGACCTCTAAAACCTTACTTACAAATTTAACGTCCTGTTCCACCAGGCGCACTAAGAGCCGTTTAACCGTCATGTTAGGATTGACTGCTATTGCAAACTAGGCTTATAAATCTAATTATTTACTAAAACACTAAAACACAGCAAGTCTCAATCTATACAAATTACTTGAATACAATTTATATTAAAGCTGGTAAAGCTACGGTTATCGTCAGTTTCCTCACTCGGTTTCCTCACTCGAAAGCGATGTCAGTGACGGCGAGCCCAGGATTTGAACCTCACACATATTGATCCGCAGTCGAGTATCTTACCGACTTCGCCACTGGCTCCAGCCAGTGATTAATTTATTGATTACAGACCATAAATCAATATAATGCAGCATACTATTGCTGGACTTGAGATCTCTGTGTATGATATGAATGCGCGCATGCTCGTGCAGATAGTCCATGCCACGAGCTATCTGTGCTGCCCAGTCCACGAGCACAAAGGGCGGCACCAGTCTGCTCTCTACAGCCTTGTTCAGAGGTCCACCTCGTGCACACTCCATGATGAGGCAGAGGTTGGGCATCGTGAGGCACACTCCGCGCAGGGCTATGATGTTAGGATGCTGCAGCAGCCAAAACAGTTGTGCCTCCTTCCTAACACTCTCAATACATTTCTTTATGTTCTTCTCATCATCCATCCGTATCATCTTCACTGCAACCTAACAAAATATAACACATTTTGCTTACATGATCACAACTGTCAAATATCTGCTATGTTATCAGAATACAAAAATACATTTTAATCAAAATGCTGTCATCTTGTAACTGCATAGTGCTTACAGACAGAGACGGAAAGCCTGTTGGACCTCTCTGTCATGGTGGCAAATATAATATAAAACTTTGTACACTGAGGTAGATTACTTAATTTAAAAATAAAGAAAATATGCATTTTTATTTAAAACAGAATTCTAGACAATGAAATCTGAAAATGAAATCAACTGTAATTGGTAGTTCAGTAGTCTGTCTGCTATAATGCATAAATAGGCAAAAGTCCAACAGCATAAACTCTATACGTAACATCATAAAACACATCATTCCGTCAAACAAATAGGGAAGGGATATGGCTGTACAATTAGAATGTTCGACGCCTAAGATGCATCAGTTCAAAGAACAGGTCAGTCAACATCTAATGGAGATCTTCTAGGGCCCTATTGCAGGTTAACCATACAATGAAGCTGGCTGCCGATTGGGGCTGTCAACACCAGAGATATGATTGATCGTGAAAGCAAATGTTGTTTAATAGGCCAGACACCTGTAAAGCATTCTTGAAAAGCGTTTGCTGGCCATGCACAGCTATAGAAATGTTCAATTTAAAAACACAATAACACTAAATATTATCTAAATTATCATCAGCATGCAAGATCCAAGCAGTAAGATTCAAACCAATATCAGAATGGTCTTTCGGTTGTTGAGTGCCCAAGAAATTTCTTTTTCCAGAAATTGCTTCAAAATTTTCAACAACCAATGAAAAAGTTTTTATTCATATCTCGACCCTAGTTAAATTGGAATTCAAGGGAAGATGATGATGACAATGATGCAAGATATGGAGGTCTCAAATTTGTTATGCTAGCCACTATGTTGGATATCAATCTAGTATGCAAATTGATGTGCAGAATCATAATTTACTCAGATAACATTTGCTAAAATTTGTGAAATTGGTCAAATGGCAGACCTAGTTTGGCTCAAAATGGCTAACGAGTACTCAATTTTGTTCTTAAATTCTTCAAATCATGTTAAAAACGACATTTTTTAACAAGAGAGCATATCAGATATATAAATAAAGTATACAATACATAAAACTATTAGTTTAAACATTACTCACAATATCATTATCAAGCTGCGCACGGTATACTGTCCCAAAAGCTCCTGATCCTATAACGTCATGACATCTGTCAAACTTGAGTGATTCGAAGTTCAACTCCGCCAGAACCAGTTCAGACACAAATGAGCTGGGGAAAATACCGACACGGTTATTAACCTCTCCAGCCCACCACCCTTCATCACCCGAGATACGTGAACTCTTAGATAAGATGCGAATCTGAGCACCCCGTCTCAGCGTCAGCTCATCATTGTGAGCCGCCTCGTAGTCAAACAGAGCTGTGCAGGTTTTGTCACTACGCACAACATGTGCGGATACAGAGCGGAGTACAGGGTGCGTAATTCCTCGAGCACGTAAACCAAGACCACCGTTCTCTGTTGTCGCCACATCGTGCTGCCCAGACAGGCGATTCTTTAGAGCATAGAGATTACGAACTATAGAGGGACTCTTAGAGGCAGAGGGTGGATTCTTACGAAGTAGAGAGTTTCTTACACTACTTAAGCTATTCCTGTCTGATTTATCCATTCTCACAATAGCGTAAGCCTACAATATACATGAACAAAATAAAATCAATCTGAAAACATGGCCATTAAGCACAGTAGACACATTGATTGGTGATACATGGATTCATTGATTGGACGTTAAACGTTAACAGGAGCTTAACATTTTCAACGACGAATTAAGTCAATAAAGCTCACAAAAATTATATTTATGAAACCCAATAAAACTTAGACTTTGAAGGTTCTTTGTGAGTAAAAACACTTTGTTTAGTAAAATGTTAATTCTGTTTATGAAATAATGTGATAGGTAGAATAGTAAGTCATAGATGAAAAAAAACGTTTTTTTACGTTTTTTATATCTTTGAAAAATACGCGTTTTTATACGTTTTTTATTATTTCTAAAATAAAAAACCTAAAAAAACTTAAACCATGGTTTGACGTGGACTGCGCATAAATTTTGAGAAATTGCCGTTAGTTTCGTGTTATAAACATCACTATATAAAAGGTAATTCATGACATTTTTGACTTTCCTAGTTAGGCAGATGTTCTAATTTTAAAGACATTGTCCATTCTTAATTTCTTATGGATTTAAATTTTCTTGTATTGATAATTATGAACAACCGACAGTGCGGCTGTATGTGACCTGAAAGTATTTGTTTTTCTATTTGTATGGAGTCTATGGACATACTTTAGAACTTTAGATCAAGTCTACTTGTAATAAAAGTCTTTAGTGTTATGAAATGAAGGCATGGTAATATATATGCAAGCCTACGTGTAGGCTACTAACGTTTTTTTCAACGTTTTTTATTTTTTGGGAAAAAAAAGCGTTTTTTAATGTTTTTTTTTTTGGTAAGAACGTTTTTTCATCTATGTAGTAAGTCATCAGAGCTATCACCGATTGACTCACATAAATTTTGTTAATACTTGCTTTAATATTTATATCCACTATTCCGTTCTAAAAACAAATGACTACCAGTCTTCAAGAGTTGTAGCTACAGGATATGTAGAGACGTCCCTGACATTGCCTTATGGCGAGGAACCAGACGTGAAATTCTTATTGATTGATTGATTTATTGATATCTAAGATGAAACTTACTTGAAAACACAAACAGTCACTGCTAAATAGTAATTTTAAAGTTGTACAATTATTGTTTCGATTATCTATTCTTAGTATATATTTTTGGTTTAAAAAGTAGTGTGAGGTTATTATTAAGAGTTATATATTTCAACAGCTTTTAATGAGTCCTACCCTACACAAACGGCTCTACAATTAAAATTCCCTATAGCTATAGCTATAGTTTTCAAAGCAGCTTCTACACAAATAGCACTCACTCTATCACTACTTTTAACTTTATTTTTATAAATTTTATTTTTAATATTGTACCTACCTTCACACACCTTCATGCAGCTTTTGCACGTCTGGTAGTAATCTGGACACAGCAGTCATGAAATACTTTGAACCTGACTTTTGATCACAATTGGCAGATGCAGAATTAATTTCTGCTTCAGTTCAATGAAATTCTAAATGAAGTAAAACAATGAACTCTAATTTGTAATTTAAATCAATAATATTTCTCCAAAAAGATCATAATGTGGCCTAGACATGAAAACAAGTTAAAATTGGGTCTGCTTGAACAGAATTCTTAGCCTTAAACAAAGTTTGGAACTTTGCTTCTTTCAGCATATAAAATTAATAAATTACAGGACAGCTCTGGACAGTTCTCTTTCTTGTGATTATGTGAATTACCAGTAAAAATGGGTGTTTAATATTTGTCTGATCTCCAAAATATACCAATGAAAGACAAACCTAATATAAAATCAAAATCATATTGTACCAAATTTAAGCACCTCAAGAAGAACTCATGACAAAGGCAGTTCCTACATGCTGACAAATACAAAGCTATCATTCAGATCAATAAAAAATCAAAAAGTAGTTGCAGTAAAATAAGTTATACTAAAATGGGTATCCAATATGAGCTTGCTAAACATCATTATTATTCCCGTAAAAGTTTGACGATTCATTGTCAAGGTTGAATGATATAGCCAATAGGAAATATGTAAACAGACAATAGAAGGTGAAGGACGGATGCAGTTTGTTGACACACTAATGCTGTTTTTGTATAGTCGATCCTAGCAGTTTGATTCTAAAAGCACAAAGTAATTGTTTTCAATGTGTTTCTTTCTTATTAGAAGATAGGAAATGGTATATGCTTTGCTTGTCGTACGTAATCATCAGCTTCTACGGGGAAAATACCAATACAAAAGTCAGTTTAAGGAACATTTGATAATTTTTTCTGTATTTATCATTGTGTTCCATACATCGTTTATCCATGAACCATGACCTATGATTTTTAGCAGGATTGCAAATTAAAATTTGGAATAAAAAAAATACCATATATAGGCTATATACATTATCTATATATATATATATATATATATATATATACATATATATATATATATATATAAAATTATATATATATATATTATATATATATATATATATATTAGATATATAATATAGATATATATTATATATAATATAGATATATATATAATATATATAGTATATATATTTATATATATATATATATATATATAAATATTATTATGATATTAGAATTACTAGATAGAGAGACTCGTATTTCTAACAATATACAAAAACTGAAAAACTTAGTCTATAATGACAGACTGAAACTTTGAAAGAACCAATGTTACTAAATTTACAACAGTTTTTAATTATTTAAACATACTATAACTCTTATAACTAATCCAAATTTAGTTTATTTTACATAATATTGCGCATAAAAAGTAACTAAACTAGCAGACAATCACACTTGTACATCAGGATAGTTGCGCTACTATATCAACAATGTCAGTGACTAATGAGGTTTAAGTACTGACAAATCATTAAGTATGAGCTTCAGCCATTCTATAAAATGAAATAAAGGACATGGAAAAACAGAGGCTCCTACAAAATGGTCAAACCAGAAATAGAAAACAATCGTACACTATATAATGTAGCCAATTCTTACAATTTTGGCAAAGCAAATCAATAACATCTCACAATATTGCGCGAAATTAGAGTTCTAATAAAACTTCATATCTGCTGAACAGCAGTTACAGTTGTGGCCAAAAGTCTGGACATATTTATCTTCTTATCATTTTTGGAGGTTTTTTAATGTATTGGCTTGTCTTACATGGCTGCTTCCGGTTTAACATTGTTTACGTTGAGGTGTGACACGTGAAAATAATAAATTTTTAGCTAATTCATATTTTTAAGCTATTATTAGGTAATTTTTTTAAGTTAATGACGTTAATATAACAGTTTTTATAACAGTTTTTAGTATTATGAAAACATGAAAATGTAGGCTCTGTTCTATCTCTATTTATTTGTGTTGTAGAATTGTAAACATGGTTTCTCATAAGTTTTGGTAGCCTAAAAAGCAAGCTATAGCAATAACTTTAAAGAAAGAGCACAAACTGGACGGGCTAAGATATCAACAGAGAGAGATGATAGAAATCTAGTGAGAATGTCACTTTCTGATCGCCGCAAGACTTCAAGACAACTTATGGTGGACTGGCAAGTTCCTGTAAGTGCTCGGACAGTTCGTCGTCATCTGGTGGGAGCTGGTTTGAGAGCATGTATACCGCGCAAGAAACCGTTCCTGAATCCCAAACAACGCAGCAAACGTGTACAGTGGGCTACAGCACATATCGATTGGACAGAGGACCAGTGGAGTCATGTCCTTTGGTCAGACAAATCCAAGATCAGCCTTTTTGGAAGTGATGGAATTAATTACGTGTGCCTCCGACCTGGTGAAGAACTTTCTCCGCAGTGCCTCTCACCGTGAAACATCCGACTTCTGTCATGGTATGGGGGTGTATGGCGGCCAGTGGTGTGGGACGTCTGGCTGTATGTGACAGCATTATTAATGGCATCAAGTACATCAATATTCTTAAAAATATGATGCTGCCTTCAGCTCAGTCACTCTTTGATATCCAGCAACCGGGAATGCTTAAGGATTTCATTTTCCAACAAGACAATGCTCCATGCCATACGGCTAGAAGAGTGAAGGTTTGGTTCAATCAAAACAACATCGACGTGATGCAGTGGCCGGGCAATAGCCCAGACTTAAGCCCTACCAAGAATTTGTGGCAGAGACTCAAGGTTCTTGTTGCGAAGGAAAACCAAGCAACAAGCAGAAGCTTATGGAAGCTATTATTAAGGCGTGGTACCACGTTATTACACCAGATGAGCTTGCCAAACTAGTCCAGTCAATGCAACGTAGATGTAAAGCCGTCATAAAATCCAAAGGATTTGCCACAAAGTACTGATTAGGTGTTAAAACATTGTAATAACGTAACGTTACGTAAATACATGCAAAATGCTCTGTTTTATTCTTAAAACATAATTTTTCTTAAAACCATTTCGTATTATAAATAAATCTGAATTTATTTCTTCATTTCTGTAATAATATCAAGTTTTAGGGTGAGTTAAAATTATATTGTAATAAAAAAAACTGATCGTAAACTACAAAAAATGAGAAAAAATGAAATGTGTCCAGACTTTTGACCACTACTGTATATTGAGTTTAATCTAAGTTTAATTTTCTATTTCTTAGCTACAGTCCTGCGTTTTTTAATTTCAAAAACTTGAAATAGTAAAAAGTAAACATAAATACACATTCCATAGTCCGCCATTTTTATTATTTATTTCATTTCGTTCGTCACAGCAAACATTAGTTGCCAAGTTTCACAAAAATGTCATTAATTTCTTGATATAGGCTGATTAGCTTAGCAACAACCTTTAAATATTTCTTTGTAAATTTAATTAAACCTGCAATATCAGCACTGCGAGAACCTCAGATATTAATTCTAGAAGGTCACGTCGACTTTATGGATTCAGTTCTACGACACAGCCGTCACCACAACCACCGCCAAAGGTTAACATTTGGAGTCGGGGATTCGCAACAGCCAATTAATATAGTATAGTTGCCATAACAATCTTTATTTCACCAAATAATCTACTGTTTAAATAAGCTTGTCCAATTCTAACCGCAAATTTTTAATATGTTACGGGTCCTCGTGAGTGCCTTGTGTCTGAGGTATATCCAGCTTTTGCACATTTTATTTTCCTATGTGACATGTAGGCTATATGAAACGATACTCGTGGTGAAAAACGATCCAAATGATTAAATAAATAAAATGGTGAGGTGGTATTTAAAGGGGAGTGACTCGAAAATGGTGCGATCAAGCAAAGAAGTGCTTTCGTAATTTCTTGCGGAAATTCTGTTTCTGCGTTCGAGGTCAGATTTTGATGATGTTAGCCTTTAGCGGAACATTAAATCATTCTAACTAAAATTTCCTTCGTTTGAGGTACTTGGTCTTTAATGTCTGGATTTCACAGTTCAGGTGGATTTTTCAGATCCCTCCTGAACTATGCTTTGATCGAGTCTGGAAGGTTCAGATTTTTGTTTAAGGACTTCCTCAGAAGTAAAGGGTTTCCGGGGGTTTGAGAGGTAATGAATGGTCCTGAAAGTGGCCTGCTTGTCTAATACGAAAGAAAATACGGAGCAACACTGAGCTGAGTATTGTAGTAGATTCGCATCTTTACGTCGGTTTCGGCATAGTCCATGTTGTTATGTAGTTTGATCTTTATCTTATTATTAGCTTACATGGATGTGTAACACATTCCATTATGAAGTCGAGTTAATTCGTATTTCAAATGATAACCTTTGCCTGTGACTTCCTTGAAGTAATTAGAATTAGTAGTGTTACTTGTACCTCTATCTGTTAGTCTGCATGTATGCTTGGTGGTCTCCAGTAATTATGTGCGTTTGTAGAACAGTATATAAACAGTTTGCACATTAGTAGGGGAGAGCTGGGCAAGTTAATACTACTTTAACTTTTTGCCTATCTTAGGCTACTACAATGAAGACAAACACAATCCAATATATATATATATATACATGTATATATATATATATATATATATATATATATATATATATATATATATATATATTATTTTAGCAACACATTTCAGTGATACATTCAATGCATAACCGTTCTGATTCAAATAAATAACTAACAGAAAATTGACTTCAAATACCATAACCAAAATTGTATCATCCTGCCCCATAGCGGAGTAGTTTGATACTGACGAGGGACAAGTTGATACGCACACCAGTAGCTGATTCAATAGATCAGTTCGGTAATTGAAAACATATTTTGTTGCACGTTAACACTGGTTTGTTTATGTTGACATCAGATACATATATTTACATGTAAATGTAATGGGTCAACATTATAACTTCGCTATAATGCATGCATATCGTTATAATGGGTGTCAGAGTTAAACTATAAGTGTTAAGTTATTCTTTAATTAATATCCGTATAGCAGGTTGTAAAGTAAATAACATTTCTAAAGAAAGCTTGTATTAGAAATTTTATGAGGAACTAGTACATTTCAATGGTATTCTCTGCAGTGTTTACGTTTTTTGTCCACTATTTACGTTTGGTGTCCCCGATGTTCTATTTCTAGCTATTACCGAAAAGATCTATTGATTCAATAGTCGCAAGATAGTTATGCTTAAAGCTATATATTATCTTATCTTCAGAAAATCTTCCAGACAAAGGGTTAGAAAAGTCAATAGTTAGAGAAAACTGCTTAAGTCTAGGGCTTTTTCTCTTACCGTAGATCTACGTAGTATCACATAAGAATGTATCATCTTGAAATTTATTTTTAAAGTTCTGTGGCTACTTATCATCATCAGAGTTGCAATTTGGACAAATGAAGTAGGCCCTAAATTTTTTTATCTGTACAAGCATAATGCGCCGACATTTAACACTCAATACACTTGATCCACTTTTCCGGCATGTTGACGCACCACGCACGATGTGTCAACTAGCCCAATTCTCGTATAACTCGTGCAACAAAAAAATATAATAACAAATTGGCGTTTATTAGTAGATTAACGGTAACAGTATAGTCCATGCACTTTAAAACTAGGCTTATTTTAATATAAAAGTAGTAATAATTTTGCTTAACGTATTGATCATACAAGCTTATGAAGACATCCCTGATTATAACTATTTTAGATGGGTGAATAAAAACACTTTTGTGCTATTACCAGCTAAACCTCTTATTTCATTTTCTGACGGAAATGTGTGAAGATGTACAAATACTGGGACTAAAAGTAGACGGCCTCCTGTAGGAAATAAATTAAAACTGCAATTTTACGTCGCTTGTGGTTACTGTACGCTTCTTCTGTTATCTTCCTGCTATTCTTCTAATTTCTATTTTATTATATCTTCTTCTGTCTTAGTCTCCTCTTTAACAGAAACGTAAGTATAACTGAGGTAGGATAACTTAAGTAAGTAACGCACCGCTTCATGGGATGTGGCGGTGTTATGGCTTAGTACGCGTATTCATACGCTCGGGGTATGACTTTGGTGACTTCTGCGATACTGACTCTAAAATGACTATAGTGACAAGTCTAAACTAACCGAACTTCAGTGAGTTTTGAATTTTATTGTACACGCAAACATAGTGTAGGCAGTGAAACAAATATAATAGTTAAAAGTAACTTAGCTTAAAGGAAGGAAGCAAGAAGACGAAGAGTCGAAGCTTCATTAATAGCAAGCGAGAAACGCGCCGTTCTAAAGAAGTCCTAGGCCGAGATCCGACAACTCGTAGAGCAGAACAGCAAGTGACTATAGTAAGCGGAGGGTTATCCTATTACCTTAACCTTAACCGAAGGCTTACCCTTACCGTAACCTTAAGTAAACTTCATCCGGGGTTCAAATCCTGGGCTCGCCAATCACTGACATCACTTTCGGGTGAGGCAACTGACGTTAACACTAGCGTGGGTTTTATTCCACGATTGTTCAATGTACATGTATAAACTTAAACACCTATCTGAGAGTCAGATTTGTTTTAAAATCACAGCAAAAATTGATTTAGAAGATGATTTAGTTGCTTAAACACAACAAAATCACAAAATTTTGAATTTAAAATTAAAATCAGAAAATCACTGCCCAAGACACTGAAGAATAATATTATATACAACCGTTAGCTGCAATTGTAATCGCATGAGGGGAAAATTAATAAAAAGGAGAACTCATTTTCCAAGCTATTGGCTACATAAGCATTGAGACATTAGGACCTAAGAACTAATGCTATCTTTAATAAGAACTGGAAGTAACATAATTGGCATGGTAGTCAGCAAGATGATAAGATACTCTGTATCTTCACTGACGACCAATTTTTCTCGCTATAGATATAGTAATTGCTGTTGAGGCATTGTATGTCGATCATGTATTTTGTGACTTTGCTGAAAAATAAACATATTATTATCTACCTTACTTCTCCTCACATTTGTGAGGAGAAGTAAAGTAGATAATAATATGTTTAATAATAATAAGTGAATTTGCAGATTCGTCTGGGTGAATTGATCTCTACTTATTTATGCTGTGGGGACGTCCCTGACTTCATCATTGGATGAGGAAATGTACGTTAAACCTTTATTATTATTCTTATTATTATTACTATTATAAGATACATACACATATGGATGACGAATATGCAATAGGTACATATGGTTAAAAGATTTTTAGGTTTTTTTATATGGATAGCGTACCTAAAGCCTTTTGAAAATTGATTAACTTGTTTACCTAAGACGTCTTTATGCATTGGACATTCCACTTGGCAGGACAATAAACAGAGAGTATTATATTAATTGATCTAATATGAGCATGTAGTTTTCACACAAAACTCGATCATCGCTGTTCGAAACAAAAAGATAATTTTAATGATTTGTATATAAATTGATGTTTCCCTCAGCGCTTGTTTACGTTTGGTTTGGTTTCGATTGATAGGGTATTGGTCTCGGATATTTTCGAGATCACTTTTTTTCACTGCATTTTATTTTATTTATTTATTTATTTTATTTATTAAATTTTTATTTTATTTTATTAATTTTCACTGCGTATTATTATAACTACTTTCAAGAAGTTGTGAATGGGCAATTTCACCCCAATTTGCAAGAATTATTCATGTATGTTGTAGTACAATGACGTGTTTTAATTAATGTCTTTTTCCTGCTGTTCGATTGTTGTACACTGCAAATAGTACAAAGTACAGTATAAATATTAATTGATCGAGTAGATATTTTAAAATCTGAAGCAACTATGGGAAAATTAAGTGAATCTAACATCAAATGATCATCTATAAAATATACATGTATATATGTGCACGTATAGACAGTGGCGGATCCGGGGGGGGCCAGGGGACCCGGGCCCCCCCTTAGGCCCGTCGAATAAAAAGTAAACTATATTTTAATTGTTTCTATGACAATTTGCATGTGTAAATATGTTAGTAAGGGCAGTGGTTGGGGGGGGGGGGGGAGTACGAGTGGGAACTCAGTTCCACTATAGTTCAATTTTTCCAAATACGGACCCCACTAGGGTCTCATATATTTGGTATACTAGGAGGCCTGTATATATGGATTGGGGAGGCCGAAAAAGTTTGACCGTTTCACTAGCTCTTAATTTTCACATAAATCGCTGAGTAAGAGGAGAAAAGGGTTTGAGCAGAAAATGTGAACTCTATCCCGTAGTATTGATGCAAACAGTCATGGCTGACAGGGGGCCCCCTACCGCCAAAACTAGGTCACTTTTGCAATTCGTCCAGATCCGCTGAGTTTCTTCGATGGTGAAAAAAATTAAACTGTTTTTTCCAAAATAAATGTAGGATTGTAGGCATTGGTATGACTTGGGGGGGGGGTAAGATACGGGAATACACTCACTCTGTGAGCCGAGCGAAGTAGTGAAAAATTTCCCCCCCCCCCCCCCCCCTCACAGCATTTTTTCTGGTTGCGTCACATGTCCCGAAGAAGGCAAATAATGTAAGCAAAAAATGTGTACTCTCAAAAAAGAATTCGCCCCTTTCGCCCCTCCCCAATTAAAAAGTTTCTGGATCCGCCCCTGCGTATAGACATACAACTAGCAAGAAGCCTTTAATATCGTAGTATGCGGCACTAAGTAAAAACTTTCAAAATGTCATATATATAGGTCTATCAAGGAGACTATAATTGCAGAGCCTATCAAGTTAGCAGTGTTGTTTCAAAATTATCTAACTGTAGGCTAGTAACTATAACTCGTGCAGTAGTCTCAATGGGGTAGTTCAGGCCTACCACTATCTCTAATTTAATCGCAGCTTGGAGCATGCTGTCTTTCTTGGTCTTGGTCTTGATCTTTAGGTCCTGTCTTTATCTTGGTCTTGGTCTTGTGGGATCTGGTCTTGCTTGGTCTTGGTATCTGTCTTGATCTTGATCTCGAGGGGTCTAGACTTAGACTTAGTCTTGAGGGGCCTGGTACAGTTTCATAGTTTTGATCATAACTGAAAATCTGCATATGAAGCTACAAAAAACTTTAATGGCTAGATTAACGTCCGGTTAACGTCATAACTAAAGGTTATACCCACAAAGCCGTTCCGGCTGGAATTCGAACCGACCCCTTCCGGTAGAGGTTTCGACCACAGCTCTACTAGCCTAAGTCGACAAGAATCGAATCCATGTCCGATTCATTAAGTAACGAGTCTCATGGATTCCTTCAGTTTTGAGTCCGAATTCACATACATAGGTGTCGAGCCTGAGTTTTGTCTGTATCAAACAGATGTTTGTCCGTAAGGACACCAAGGGACGCATTGGCTAAGTTTGCCTCTTAATAGTCATCAGATCAATTATGTCCTTACAAAAGTTAATAAGTGAACTCTCTCTTAGTGTACTGCCTATTGGCAGGTCCATGGTATATAACGCCTCCACTCTTCTCTATCTTCCGCCTTCCTCTTCATTTCCACATAATTATGAATTGGTCTTTAAATCATCTAACATACCTTATCTTGGCCTGCCCCTGCCTCTTTTTCCTTCCATTCTACCTTCTATAAGTGAACTATAGTTGAAGATATATACCCTGAACCAACTATTTACGGCATTCGATATAGCAACAGGTCTCAGCTGCAATTGAGATGATTGTAGTTTCAGCAGCGCTCAATATAGCCTACTTGGACAATGACTAGGCAGACAGCGAGAACTTGTCGGCTAGACATTGCCAGACTGCTGCTGGTACCCAATATGACGTACGTGCTCAACTCAGCTGCTGCTCCACGATTGCGATGTTCACTACCCGCTGCTGCCATCTTACAATTAGCCATGCCACTGCAATCTAAATTATCTAATGACTAGCCCTACTGCTGCAATCTAAAGACCAGCCCTACCGCTGCAATCTAATGACTGGTCGTAATGTAGCAATCCAATTTAATCTAATGCTTTTACGCCATGGGCGTTAGCAGAAAATATTTTCGTAGAGGTAACTGTCTGCGGCGGACAATAAACAAGACGGCGAAACGGATGGGGGTACAGTAGCAGTAGCCCCTCCCCGTACTCCGTCCCCTTTCACAAATTTCCTCGCAAGGGTAGGCCTATATTTTTTAAAACAACGATAAAACCAATAGATTTTTGAAGCATCTTATAGTGAAAGGTGAATTCTTTTTCCTTCTTGAATTTGTCGACATAATTAGGTTATAAGGAGATACAGTGAAGAAAGTAAGTGAGCTGTTAGAAGACGTGATAGAGGCATTAGAACTGAGGGTTAATAAAGAAAAACGGAGCATTTACAGAGTAGATGGAATGGTTAGGGCCTAAACGGAGACAGAGTAATAAGTAAAGGGGCGCAGCTAAAGACGGTATAGCCAGACTTTTCGTATAGCGGACATGTGATAAGCGAGTGATCTCTTATCTTTGGCAAAGGGTTTCAATAACAATACCAATTTAAAAAATAAAATAAAAAGTTAAGATTCATTTCAGTCTGGTTCAGCAAAACTGTCAAGCAAATGCATGACCCTAAGTAACCTGGCGGCGATTCAGCGCGTATTACCTCAATCGTTTTTATCAAACTCCGGGTTCATTACGTCCGGGGTAAAAAATTAAATTTAAAATAAGCAAAATAATAGTTATGACAATAATAACATAAAATAATACTAATTTGCTATCGTGCCAGCTAAGATTAACAGTGAAACATTCATCAGCTAAGAGTTAGTAGGGAAAGTTGAAACTGAGAGAAGGCTGTTGAAGCTGTCAACAGCTGAGAGCTGACAGCGAAAAAGCGCAACAGCTGTTAGCTGACAGCGAAGGAGCGCAGCAGCTCAGAGCTGACAGCGAAGGAGCGCAGCAGCTCAGAGCTGACGCTCAAGACGCCGAGCTGCTTATAAGCAGTCGTTCGGGTCTTTGACTGCTGAGAGTCTGAGTGACTAATCTTCTAGTTATATCCGTCGGGAACATTTAAAAGAAAAGCGTTTCGCTATAATTACTATATACAGAGCTATTGGATTGCGCCTATTGGATTTTGTTCAATTGGATATGAACGTCTTATAGACGAGTCTTATTAACAGGTTAGTTAACAGTTAGGCGGCTTCAGGCATATATTTGATTTTATTTCTTTTTTTCTATTTTTATTTCTAGAGCCTAATAAAATTCCATAAAAATGATAGTTTTCAAAAATTATCATGGCGATGTAACCAGTAAAGCAAGTCTGCTGTATTCTCTACTCCCTCCTTCAAATTCTTCTATCTAGTAGCTGATATATTATTTATCCCTAGAAATCCCTGGAGTTTTGCAGAAGTAAAAAATAGTTTTAATTTTAAAATTTGTAATAACTTTCTCAGCAACCGTTTCAGTGGTTAAACGTTTAGTTATAACTAAATAAGTTAACTTCTGCCCATCATTGACTATAAATGCATATTCGTCTGCATCAGATTAAGCATCTTATGGTACAATCTCATGTAGCTTACCTGCCTTAGTAAATGTTTCGGATCTTGTCAAATGTGAATAGGCCTAGGTTCTTCTCCTTATGAAACAAATGTTAAAATAGCAATAGGGCTACGTACTTTAATTAGATGCTTTCAGTAATTTGTAATAATTTCTTCTTCTCTTCTTCAGTGCACTGCCAAGTGGCAGGTTCAAGGTACATATTCATACTCAAAGTCTGCTTTCTCGCTCCATAAGAGCACTTCTTAGATCAACAACAACAATAATAACAATATATTCGTTTATTTTCGTTCAATCTGACAACCGCAGAAAGTTACAGCACATAAATTCCAACAGACACAGCATAACAAATTACAGATATAGCAAAAACAGTTAATAGGCTAGATATAAGAGAGATAAAACTCAAAATTGTTTTCGATAACATTTACCACATGAATATGACAACATTACATAAATCAATGGCTTACACTATTCATAATTGCCATATAGGGCGAACTGTACTATGAGTAAAGAAGAATCTTTTAGTATTCATTAAATTAACTAGCATCATCTAGAATCATACGAATAATGAAGTTTTTATCGCTCAGACTGCTTCGTTTTATGGGAAGGGAAAAGCATCTCTTAGCAGTATTTCTTCGGGTTGGGTAATTATGATTGTTTTGTGGAGGTAACAAATGCGCCAGTAAATGTGCAGGGTTGTTACAGGTTGCCTTGAAAAGATTATTGTCAGCAGAGTTACATAGATCCTCAAAATGAGATTCTTTACTGTAGAATCCAGCTCTCCTTGCCTTCTTTAAAAAGGTTTCTCTCCTTGCCTTCTTTAAAAAGGTTTCTCTCTTCAGCATTTGTAAAGCCCCACCAAAATTGGGAGGCATACAGAAGCTTAGAGAGTGTGGAGGCTTGAAAGACTCTTTGAAGAAGATCATTAGCCAAACCTTTACTACGTAAAGGATAGAGCGCAAAAATGTTGCTCGAACACAAGCTAATGATGCTTGTGATGTGAGAAGAAAAAGAAAAGTTATCAGATACTATGACACCTAAGCATTTGAAGTTAGAAACCCGCTTAATTCCTTCAAGGTATGGGACATCTCTTATCTGCCTTTCTTGCTGGGGTAATTGGAAGAGAATTTCTTTTGTTTTATTTCGATTTAATACTAGATTGTTAGAGCGGGACCAGTTTTCGATATGGACTAATTCCGTTGAGTAAAGGTTAGAGGCAGGCACAATCAGGTATGTGTCATCGGCATATTTGAACAAAGAGTTTGTAGGCTGTAGGGCTTTTAAGTCTGATGTAACAATGACAAATGCAGTTGGTCCAAGGGCTGATCCTTGGACTATGCTGGCATTGATTGCTTCCGATGAAGCTGTTTGACCATCAAAGATAGTGGTGTGTGAACGGGCCGAGAGGAAGCTGGCAATCCATTCATTAATATTGCTAGGCACATCTAGGGTACACAGTTTATCAATCACTTGTGAGTGTCTGACTGTATTAAACGCCTTGCTGAAGTCTAACGCTATTACTCTGACGAATGTCTCAGTTTCGAGCGTAGACGAAAGTTTGTGAAAGAAGGCAATGAGAGCAGCAGTAGTGGATCCTGCAGGGCGAAATGCATACTGATTGGTGAAATCAAGGCTTGGAGGTGAAGATAATAGCGCTGAGTAAATATATCGTGACGTGATAATACGCTCAGTGATGCGTGAGAGTACAGAGGTGATGGAAATAGGGCGATAGTCAGACATGACACAAGGGGGGCAAGAAACCTTGTGTATCGGTTTAATTACTGAGGATTCCCACTGGATAGGTACATAGGAATTGCGGATAGATATATTGGTTAAGTTAGCAAGAGGAGCTGCAAAGACTGGAGCAGATAATCTCAAGACCCACGAAGGAAGGTCATCGGGACCAGTGGCTGTTGGTTTTAATTTGTCCAGAATGTTAATCCCTTAGTTAATTTAAACAAGTTAATCCCTTCACAAAGTCTATGTCTTATCCATACCTTATGTAGCCTATAGCTTGGGAAAATTATGGCTTCTGAAGTGGTTTCCCGTTGCCTTCCTCAGTTACGTGGATTAATTGCCATTTAATACTGGGGGAAAATATTTCATGGTGAGGTGGGTCCCCTCTTGTCATCCTGAGCTCCTGCCTTTAGTCGCCTCTTACGTACACGAGCAGATTGTTTGTGGTTGCCCTATTCTGCAGTGGTCCAACCACACCCGAGCACAACACGGGAAAATAATTTCTTATTAAACAATAATTTTTATAAACTTTTAAATTTTCTACAAATTAAAAAAAAAGTATGAATTCAGCTTCAACTTGAAATACTGATTAAAATACGTGAAATATTAGTATTTTTAGCATTTTGTTACACCTGGCAGGATTTAAGTAGCCTGTAGAAAGTTGTTAAACGTGTCCACAGTGCAGGTTAAGTTTAGCTCGAAGGAATTATTCTTCTAGCATTACTTGAAAAAGGGTAGGCCAGAAGCTTGGTATAACTATAATAGCACTAGAGCAGAACAATTACACCTATACACTAATTAAGTCATTATTGAATTACGGTGTGATGTTATGAGTGTACAGGAATGGATTATAAATACACTTACCATTTGTAATTTTGCAGGCCTATGCGATTCAATATGAAAGCAATAATACTTGGAAGACAATATCTAATTAATGATAGATTATCGTATATCCATTCAAACATGTATATTCCTTTTGTGACTTTATTAGATTTCCTAAGTTAAAGTAAAAGGGAGTACGACATGGAGCATATTATATATATATATATATATATATATATATATATATATATATATATGTATATACATGTATGTGCATATATATATTTACATGTATATACATGTATATATTATATTTATATATATATATATATATAAATAAATATATATATATACATGTATGTGCATATATATATTTACATGTATATACATGTATATATTATATTTATATATATATATATATATATATATATATATATATATATATATATATATTGATGTATACTGCCTGTTGTGCCGCGATCTGTTTGTGTTATCACCTAGCTATTATGTCTCGTTCTACAGTCCATACGCTTTGATTCGTTGTATCTCTTCTCGTATCTCTTCTTTTTACTTCATCCATTCGTGAATATGCTTCCACTCTGTGTATCTCTTGATATATCTCTACTTGCCAGTTTGACTATGTCTTCTAGACATTCATTAGCAACCTCCCAACCATCTCGGGGAAGTTGTTCATAGTCTGAGTCTCGGTATGTCAGAGATGCTAGAAAGAAGGCACGGTGGTCTGGTTATATGTGATGAATTAAATAAATAATAATAATCAGTGTACTAAATAGTAATAACTTGCATACATAAAATACAAGTACTTGTATAATAGAATAGCTCTTCTACAATGTATTCGTGTTGGTTTCTCGGATTAATTAGTAATAAATAGTGACAGTCGGAGGCTACCAGACAGCCTCCGTGTGACTAGTGCTTATATCTCTCTCGGTGGGGAGCCAAATCTTTGCTCAGCATTAATAAAACTTTGATATAGGCGTACAAAGCGATTTTTAAACACACATTTCTATTGTAGTTTCATGGCCAGTAACCGATCTTCGAAACTGGTTTAGGGGTTCCTAGTACGCATTTAATTACTCTTTCCTTTCCAACATTAATTGTATATTTGCTTTTGATAGCGAAAATTGGCAATAGATTCAGTCAAATGGTTAACCTTCCAGAAGCTATAAGGGATATCCATTTGTTGTTGATTGACCTATGCTTTGAACCAAGGCCACTTTCTTTCGCGGCGAACACTCTAATCGTAATGCTATATCTCTCTTCGATATCTTTAACACAATCGGAAAATGAGAAAATATTTATTAGAATTGTATAATTGCTAATGCACTATTTCCAGAGGCGCCACTTACAGTATCATCATATATTAATATGGAAGTTAAATGGAATTACTTTTTCATATTTTACCTGCATGCAGTCTAAGTAGTTGCGGACATAGAACACAGCGAAAGAGCGATGACTCAAGTGGAAACCTCTGGAGGTCACTGGGAGGTGAACATTATGGACATGGACGGCGCAGAGGATTTCGACGACATCGAGATAAATTCTGCTAAACTTTTTGAGCGCTCTAGGATCAAGGCACTGGCAGGTTAAGATATGCATATACTTTATACGTGCCTATATTTGTATAGTGAACTGTGTTAATTTAATTCTAACTTTTGTGGGCAGGCGTCAGAGCCTTCGGGCCTGTATGTACATATCACATCATTCTATGCGTGCTATACAGTGTCATTGTGATTTTCGTGAAAATAAGTTTTTCTAGAATTTCTGAGTCCTAGTGCCTTGAGTCCAGATGTCCGTTGTTTTACTAAATGCTGCCAACCATTTTAATGCTTGAATGACAATTCTGTAAAATTTAGACTCAAATTGGCAAAACACGATTTCTATCGTAAGATGCATTCAGAGTAAACTAAGGATTCACTGACCTTCTAACTGATGAGGTAATGTATCATATATTAAAATGATTAAATGTTCATCTTTCTTAGAACACATCAGATATAACCATTACTATTCTTCATGAGTCCTGTGTTTAGAACTTATGACTAAAAAGAAACACACATTATAGTGAATAATCAACTATGTTGATATCTATCACTTTTTAAAACCACATGTTTAATCCGTTAGGCAATTTAATCCATTTTCCGTATAACCAGTCTAGTGAATGTCCGAGATTTTACTCTCAGATCAGCGCGGCCGGGATTCGAACCCACGAGGTTTCAATTCACCTCAGGCTTTGTTATTTAAAATTTCATGACGTTATATGATGTAAAGTAAATAGTATTGAATCTTTGACTGAATTGAATGATAAATTAAGTGACTGGTTTATTTGTTAAGATGAACGTGAGAGTGTACAAAAAAAGACTTTTACTAAATGGGTCAACTCTCACCTGTCACGCGTTGGATGTAAGATACAGGATCTGTACGTTGATCTGAGGGACGGTAAAATGCTCATCAGACTTCTAGAAGTTCTCTCAGGCGAGAGACTAGTAAGTATTCAAAAGAATTTTAAAGGCATTTTGCAAGTGGCTATTTCGTAAATGGAAATATTCTAAGTCAGTATGAAAAGTTAAGTATTAAAGTTAAAGAATTTTAGACTTCTGTTTGAAGCCGATGCATTTAATGATTATAAAAATCAAGCAGATCAATACCCGTGACGCGGTCAATGCTAATGATCTTTATCTTCTCTTAATATACATGCATTTATACAGAGTGAGTAATACACCGAACTGTAATGCGGTTGTTAAAAAAGTTAAAGCTTTACAAATGCCATTATTGAAAAGAAGAAATTTTTAGTGAAGAAAATTGAAATAAAATATAGCTATTTTCTCTCTTAGTGCACTGCCTACTGCCAGGTCCATAGTATATAACGCCTCCAGTCTTCTCTGTCTTCCGCTTTCCTGCTTTCTTATCATGCTCGTATGAGTGGATCTTCAAATCAGCTAACATTATTAATTTCCGCCTGCCTATGCCTCTATTTCCTTCCATTCTGCCTTCTATGACCTCTTTTTAGTAAACTTATCCCCCTGAAAATGTGTCCTGTCCAACTCTTATTCCTATTTCTTTACGCATTTATCAACTGTCATCTGTACCAAATCTCCTCAGAACTTTCTCATTTGTAACCTTTTGAGTCTAGGTAATCCTTTCCGTTCTTCTAGATAACCATATTTCCAGTGCCTCTAGTTTCCTGATATCTTCTTTCTTCTTTGATGTCCACGTTTCACATCCATCCAGAAGTGTCGACCAAAGCAATGTTTTCACGGTTTTTATCTTTGTGTTTTTCCCAATGCCTTTTCTTAGTAGTTTTTTCTCTTTCGAAAGCCTATTTCGCCTGTGAAATTCTTCATTTTATTTCCGTTACAAACTTACCATTATCCGTGAAGGTGTGGCCCAAATACTTGATGCTTCTTACCTGCTCTACTCGCGTATTATTCAATATAATATTTACAACCCTGTGACTCCTAGACACTGTCATGACCTTTTGTCTTCTTTGTATTAATCTTCATGCCTTATCTCAATGATGTAACATTCAGACCATACATAACTTTTTGCAATCCTGCTACACTACTAGCAAGCATAACGTGATCATCTGTAAACCTCACATCATTCAGCAATTTACCTCCAATAGTTATTCTTTACTCAATATCTTCCATCGCCTCATCCATTAACGCCCCGGCATTGAGATTAAATAGTAGTGGTGAAATACAACATCTCTGTCTTACCCCGAGTGCTATTTCACCTTCCTTAGCCAACTCTTACTGTATTCTGACGATTTCTTTTTAATTCATGAACAAATTTGCCTATGGCTTGGGAATAATATGGCTTCTGAGGTGGTCTCTCTTAGCCTTCCTCACTTCTCACTCAGTCGCCTCTTACGACACGTGCAGCTTACAGTTAGTCATATTCTTCAGTTTTCTGGACACAACACGTGATTTTATTAGAGGTGGGCAGTAATTTGGCAAATTTTATTAAACTAGGTAATTGAAATTACAAATTTGTAATTTGTATTTCAATTGCAATTTAATTTTTTTCTGTAATTTGTAATTCAATTACAATTTAAATTTCTGTAATTTTGTAATTTGAAATTACTTTTTTTTAAAATTACTTTGCTGGCTCAAAATTTACTGATTCAAATATGTACTGAATGTTTCCACTGAAGCTTTTGAGTAGCACGTAGCCCAACGTTAACGTTACTTAAAATGCCTTATCTGTGAATTAAAATTTCTTAGTTAAAATTACCTTATCTATGGTTATTAAACAAAGCCCGCTTATCTAGGAATCTATTTGTAGATTAAAATAGACACATAAAGACATGCGATACGATCGGGGATTAGAGGCCTATAATTGTCTGCTTGGCATGTATTTTTCATTATGAATTAACTGCATCATCTCTCAATCTAGTCTAGTCAATGCTAGACAGCTGCTTGGGTTAGTCGCTCATTTAATCAACTACGGCGATGGTCATTCAACATCTTGAAGAGCAGTCAATTAGGCTTCTGACCTTGACGTTATTCTCACTACAAGGGGACTAAGCAAGAATTGAGAAAGTCAAAAGAAACTAGACTTGTAGGCCTGTCTGTAGTAAAATATGGCATTTTATACTAAGCTGCTTTTTGATAAAAACCATTGGTTTCAAATCATTTTAGAAAAATTCTTTGGGATTTATTTATAAATCGTTTACAAGAGTTTTAAACCTATTTATTGCTTAAATTGATTTGACTTTTAGTGTTATAACATAACCTCTTGAATGCAAGGCGAAATTTACTATTTAAATGACTGAAATCAATGGATTTGATCTATACTTCAGCCTAATCCTACTAAAGGCAAGATGAGGATTCACTGCTTGGAAAATGTGGATAAGTCGCTAACGTTTCTCAATGAACAAAGAGTTCACTTGGAGAACATGGGTGCTCATGACATTGTGGACGGAAATCCTCGACTCACGCTGGGACTCATCTGGACCATCATCCTTCGCTTCCAGGTGACTGGAATCGTCTTTATTCAATAATGTTTATATTCTACTTCATAAATGTAATTATACAAACAGTTTCGTTAAGTGCATATTAATTTCATAGCTATCATCTTCTAAGTCGTCTGTAACATTATTAAAGCTGTATTTAACATCAGTCATTCCTAGGTTATATTATTGTTTTAGATTAAATTTAATGAAGTTTTATATATTTCTTACTATAGTACTTAATAAACAGTACTCTCTTAAACGACCTTGTACTATCGTCTACTATCTTCCTATAGCACTATTTCTTAAGTTCTCTAGGATGTGTATACTGTACAGATTAAACGTCTAAACAGGATCCATTTTGTGATAGTAAGTAAGTGTATAACTATACCTAAATAAGATAAATAAAGAGTAAATTTAGACCGACGCCGCAATATTTCTCTTGTATTCCAGCATTCGGCAGGTCCAAGATGGATATTCTTACTCACCGTTTACATTCACGCTCAGTCATAGCGCTCTGTTTACCAACAGATTTATTAAATACACTATGTGTATTTTTTAGTGTTGAAAGTTGACACTATCAGCTCTTTTACACATAAATCAGAAAAATCTCAGTAATGTTAAACTTAGAACCCGGTCAGCATAAGAATTGATCCACCAATATAAGCAATGTGACTTGCTAACTCACTAAGGAATTTTTCGTACTAAACTAAATAAATGGAACGTGCAATCAAAAAAGTAATACTTCTGCTTTTTATGATGCTAAAAAGGTTAAAGCCAAACTTAACGTCAGATTTATGTCTGTCTTGAAACATACTGGTGACGAAAGGAGTATTGAATTTGAACCCTGCACCTTTTGAAGTTCAGTCAGACAACTTACCGACATGCTATCGGCTCAGGCCAGTCTGCATTTAGTCGTATGTATGCGTAAAATAAAAAGCAAGGAATTCGTAACAGCATTAGTTTATAATTAGCATCGGGATAAAAAGTGTGTTGACAATAAACTTTATTATCATCCTATGAATATATCAATATTCTCAATCATAACAAGAATAATATCATCATACTCTTGTTATGATTGAGAATCGAACATGAGTACATTATGTTCCGATATGGGAGAGAGAGAGAGAGAGATAGAGAGTTAGTGAGCTAGGCGGATCAGCAGTAGCTGACGAGGGTTGCAGAGTGAGGGGTAGTAGTCGCTGACGAGAGGGGGGGAGGGATCACCGTGCGGGACATACGCAGAAGGTCCGCAGGAAGCCAGCAGGAACCTCGTCGATAAAATAATCGATGACTGACTGAAGTCTTGCGCCAGCTCTCAGAGCAACCGAAGACAGTGCTGCAGCGTATGCGGCTTGCATATTGGTGGATTCATTAAATATTTCCCAGGGTGAATATAATTTTTAAAGTGTCCTATCCTCAATATGACACTGAAATATGTAATTAGGGATGTGAGACTGAAATATGCAGTTTGATTGCTCAAGCAAAAGAAGCCTTCGATAGTATGAAAGAACTTTTAACAAAAAATATAAAGATAGACACTATGATAAAGATAGTGAAAATCTTTGCATGGACCACGCTATTTTATGAATTTGAAGCATGGAAAGAAGAAGGAAAGAAGATATAAGGAAACTAGAGGCATTGGAAATGTGGATATGGAGAAGAATGGAAAGGATTAGCCGGACTCAAAACGTTACAAATGAGGAAGTCCTGGATAGAGTTGGTACAGATAGACAGTTGATAAATGCATTAAGAAATACAAGGAAGAGTTGGATAGGACACATCCTAATTGGAGAAATTTTACTAAAAGAGGTCATTGAAGGCAGAATGGAAGAAAAAAGAGGCAGAGGCTGACCGAGATTAGGAATGTTAGATGATTTTGAGATCCACTCGTATGTGGACATGAAGAGGAAAGCGGAAGACCGAGAAGAGTGGAGGTGTTGTATGGCATGGACCCGCCAGTAGATAGTGCACTAGGAGAGACAGATAGATCCTCAATATCTTTTTATTAGTTAGCAATTTACATGGAAAGTTTAAATTCTCTGTTCAGCACTTGAAGGCGTCATGAGGAAATCTATCATATAAAATATATAAATGAGTATAGAAATACAGTATATCTATGAGTATAGCTCGCTAAATAGGGCCTATATCTTTAGATATTTACGAAGTTATGAACCCTACAGTCCCTACTATGCTGCCGTCGGGTGTTTGGTAGTCCATGTTACTAGTCAGTGGTCACAATCCAAGTCAGTGGACACAATTCCTTAGGCAGGAATTTTTAATAATTTTAATAATGTAAACTTAAAAACGAGAAAATTTCTAAAGTTCTAACAAAATTTAATACGGTAGTAGTTGTAGTACTTGGTAGAGATTGTGGAGATCAATATTAATAATATTGCATGAATCGGAATATTGGAACACTACAGTTCTGTCATCTTATACTTTTCGTGAACAAAAGCTTTCCTGTCATTGAAATGGAAAATATTACTGAATTAAATCGCGAAATATTTTACGCCATGCTAAATGTAAAGTCGACAGAATATATTCTCCATTCGTCCAAATCATTTATGAAGTACACAGCACCGTATACTGTGTATCAAAACGCGCGCTTCGAATAATTTATCTATGATCTAAGTTGATAGAAGTAACTAACATTTAATTTTAAAAGTAAGTTAGACATTTCTTTTCTTAAAATATATGCCCATGTTTAGTTTAAGGAAATGTTATTTAGCTTGTAATTTTATTCAAAATCATAACATACTAATACTAACCACATATAAATATACAAGGAACATGGAACATATTATTAGAGATGACATAAATGTTCATAATTGAGAACTATTAGTCTTCTAATAACATTATGTAAAACTTCAGCCAGAGAGTTAAGGTCAATGATAAGACTTTATTGTTCCACAACTTAGTTGTTCCATATTCTTTCTTGATACAATCTGATATCAAAGTTGCAAGATCTGACACCAGCACCTTTAGAATGTTTCCGTATGATCATACGGAAACATTCTAAAGGTGCTGCTGCCTGGTGTACTGCCTGGCTTGCTTAGCGCAGCAAGCAGAGGGAGCAGTTGAAAGCAGTCAAGCTGAGAACACGTAGCTCCGAGCACTCTAGTCTCGTCTGCATCTGCTAGTTGTCTGGAACAGCAGCTAAACAGCTGCTGAGCGGTTGTGTGAGTCATATGCTTTCTCAAGCACTGTCCCCGACGTCATGAGTAATCAATAGATCTGTTTACATCTTATCTAACTAGTATGATGTGCTAAATGGCTCATCCAATTTATTTATATATTCCAACGCCTATAATTTATAGACCTCATTTATTGTCCCACATGGATAGCCGAATGGATGGAACGCTTGCCTGAGAAGCAGTACGCTATATGTTCAAATCTGTCACACCGTCTCTGACAGTATACAGTGTGTTGCTGAAAATGACATTATACTTAGATTTACAGCTTTTTAATAAAAAAAGTTTATTCGTTAACTCCGGTCATTTTGCTAGAAACATAGTAGCGCCGTGTAGAGGTACATTAAAAATTATAGATGTAGTTAAACAAATTGCATTAATTTAACGCTAGCTATTTATTTTAGCATACTAAAATGGATGTTTTTGAAGTTGACAATGATATTAACATAGAAAAATTGATTTGTTCAGGCCAATTATGTGATTTATTGAAATTTCTTGAAAAGTTAATTGCCTACGTTGTTTTCATTTTCATGCATAATTAATAGGCATGGACGATTTAACCATGCGATGCACATAATCATTTTGGGGACTAATTTAATAGTTTAATTGAAGTCAACGTTTTACGGTTGCATTGTATTGTTTGGTGCAAATACTGTACTACAGTTTCAGCAAGAGACGGAGAAGACTGGCATTGCGCTCTACCAGTTTCTAACATTCGGGGGTTTTGGCAAATTCTATCAGATTACAAAAACTAAATTAAGGGTTTAAGAGTTGTACCAAATATGAGCTCATGCGCACTCTGAGAAGAAACGAGATGGGGAATATTAATATCTGAGACACGTACAATTTGCAGCACAAGTTGAAAGGATGAGAATTTAGAAAGTGCACGGAGGAGTGTTTATAGACGCCACTAACTCAGCATATGTGCAAATGTGCAGGCTAAGCGGATGAGATGATGATATTGTTGTCATAAGAGTTGTTTGCTTGGAGCTTGAGTTGCGCTAGCTGCTGTATAAACACAATCACGTACATGGACGTTACGGGTCTGTAACAGGGAGGAAGGGCAGAGCGGAACACGCGAAGGATGAGGCTCTTGAAAGTCAACAGAATAAGAGAGAGAGAGAGAGAGAGAGAGAGAGAGAGAGAATGAGAATGGGAGAGATAGAGAGATAGCGAGAGAAATAATGGCCATAGAAATGGTGTAATTTTGTGTAATTAGGCTACATCATGAGGTTTCAATATTCATACCAACATTTTTCCAAATTTTCTAAAGAAATAACGGATGAAGCTTTGCGATTAAAGTAATGAGATAAGGCTTTGAGACTAAATTACTGAAATAAAAGGGATAGTTTCGCTTGAGATTAAAGTAATGAGATGACGCTTATGGGAATATGCTTCGAGACGGATGGCTTTATCATTACGACTAACCAGTTAATCTAAACCAGTGAAAATCTTTTGGCTGCCTTGGCAATAATGTTTTCAGTTTAAGGCATCATGCCTAAAAAAGCTATTTGATTCCTGAGCTACCTGGAGGATTTCCACCGATATACTACTATGATTAGTTTGAATATGGACGACAACCAAAATTTACGCGAGATACAAAGGCGGAAGCTACAGGCGCAGCATTAAACTGTATGCCTGTGCAAAATGTCAATTGTGCAGCCAAAGGAAATTTGTAAAACCGTTGTCTGCACGATTTAATGCAATTATTTTCATGCAGAAGTTTCTGAGTGAAAAGCTTGTAAAACTAATGTTAACGTCAATTTCCTCACTCGAAAGCCATATCAATGACGACGAGCCCAGGATTTGAACCCTGCACATAATGATCCAAGGTCGAATATCTTACCGACGTCGGTAAGATATTCGACCGCGGATATCTTATTGACAGTATGTAGTTATAGAGTGGAAGCTAAATGTGACAGAAATAGCCTACTATGACCTACTACGAGCGATTGGAGAGAGGGAGAGCTGAAAGGAAATGGATTTGACGGACACGGTTGGCTGAGCGTCATGGCTGATTGATTCCAATCGACTAATCGTAAGAGCTCAGGCATAGCGCGGCAGCAGCAGTCGCCTGATCAATGCTATCAGATGTTCAACATGGCTGCAGCAGTCGTCTGATCAAAGCTATCAGATCTCATGTTCACATTGGCGGACCTAGGGGGGGCCCGGGCCCCACCCCTAGGTCCGCCGATAAAAAAATTTAAACTATATTTTCATTGTATCTAAGGCAATTTCGATGTGTAAATATGTTAGTAATGGCAGTGGTTAGGGGGGCCCGGAGTGGAGTGTATGACAGGGTATAGTTTCATTGTTTCTAAGGCAATTTCAATGTGTAAATATGTTAGTAATGGCAGTGGTTAGGGGGGGGGGCGGAGTGGAGGGTATGACAGGCTATAGCTTCATTGTTTCTAAGGCAATTTCGATGCGTAAATATGTTAATAATGGCAGTGGTTAGGGGGGCCGGGGTGGAGGGTATGGCAGGGTATAGTTTCATTGTTTCTAAGGCAATTTCGATTCGTAAATATGTTAATAATGGCAGTGGTTAGGGGGGGCGGGGGGAGGGGGTGGTACGACAGGGAACTCATTTCCAATAGCTCGATTTTTTCTAGGATATACTATAGGAGCCCTGTATTATGGAAGGAGGTCCAAAAATGGTGACCGTTTCACTAGCTCTCAATTTTCACTTGAACCTATGCATTGGAGGAAAAAAGGGTGTAAGTAAAAATTTTAAATCTGTCCTGTAGCAGTGGTGCAAGCAGCATTGGATGGGAGGGGTTAAGCCCTCCCCTACCATCAGCAAAATTAGGTCACTTTTGCAATTCGTCGAGATCTTCAGAGTTTCTTCAGAGGTGACAAAATTAACCTACTTTTTTCAAAATAAATGTAGGATCTTAGGTATTCCCCTGACTTTAGTACGGGTATAAGCGTGGGGGGATAAGTTACGGGGATACATTCACTCTATGAGCCGAATTCAGTAGTGAATAAATTTAGAGCACCAACCCCCAACCTACAGAAATTTGTCTGGTTGCGTCACATGTCCAGAAGAAGGCGTAAGCAAAAAATGTACTCTATAAAAATTTCGGGCCCCCCCTTAAAAAATTCCTGGATCCACCCCTGCATGTTCAACATGGCTGCAGCAGTAGTCTGATCAATGCTATCAGATCTCATGTTCAACATTGCTGCAGCAGTAGCCTGATCAATGCTATCAGATCTCATGTTCAACATTGAAACAATATTACGACACTATGATGCCAAGGTCAGCATCACGTCTGCCTCATGCAGATGCTAGCAGTCAATTGTCACTAATAGCGATCAGAATTCCTCAGGAAGCACAATAATTGTCCTTTCTGTAATTATACTGTGCATGCATATATTCAGGAACGAGACTAGGGGCTAGGGGGGTAGGCCCCCTAAATTCGGTGCTCAGCCGCCAGCTTTCAACCCTTTACCCATATACATATATAGGGGCTAAAATGAAGCCACCCATTTAGCTCCCCCACTTATCCCCATCTATATCATGACTGTCTCAGTTCTGCATATATATGCACATATCGTATGCAGCTCGACATACAATAATATTATTGTGACTAGTTGGACGGCTAGCAGTGCGGCTTACTCTACAAAACTAACACTCAAAACCAATTGTAAATCGAGTTTTTCTTCTCTAAGTGCAATGCCTGTTCCAAGCCTGTGCGGTCATGGTCATATTCCTCCATATATCTCTATTGATTGCTGCTCTGATCATCTCTATTTCAATTAACTGCATTTATTTGCTAAGACTCTTAATAAACGTCATCCGCTGTCGACCCTGCATCGAATCCCCTAGGAAAGCTTAAAACATACATTATAGGCTATACAAAAATATTGTACAAGCATAAAGATGCATTGTTAATGCTTTCTGATACTTGATTTGATTTTCTCAGTTGAATGGAATTCAGAAGAATTATCACTTTACCTAATAATTATCTACAATAACCTAACAACTTGCAATGCTGGTTAAGATTTGGTAATGTGTCCAATAACGCTGATGTATGTGAAAAGTGTAAACTCTCCATTTTATTTGAATGAAATAGGTAAATGTTGGCTCAAAAAAGTTTTGCTCATAGAATAAAGATATTGAGAGTATATTTAGACCCTATGTTAATTTAGTATTTGCACTATGCAGTATGTACTATAACTAATTTGTTGGTATGCAATAGATTCAGGATATAACAGTCGAGCAGGCGGATAGCTCAGAGACAAAATCAGCCAAGGACGCTCTGCTTCTGTGGTGTCAAATGAAGACAGCAGGATATCCTAACGTTAATGTTAGAAACTTTACTACCAGCTGGAGAGATGGATTAGCATTCAATGCTATCATCCACAAACACAGGCAAGGCACATCAACATCTTATCTGTGACATGGGATTTAATTGAAATATTAAGTAATAAACAGTAATAAAAAATGCATATACATGTACATGTATATCTTATCTATCTATCATATCTATCTATTCTATCTATTAGCCGGATATCCTCCTGGTATACAAAAGCTCATCTACCTCACTGACATACCTACCTTACAAGGGGTAAGAATTAGCAGATCTACATGCTGTGTTGTTAACAAAAAATAGCAAAATCTTATGGTGCATTCAAAAAGTAATTTTCAGACGCACAGTACGAATAGTGAAGAGTGAAACCGGTCTCGGCTATCAAAAAGGCCTTAGTTGGTTTGGAAAAACTTGTGTAGTTGACATTATTATATGATTTGTAAATCATTTTCCTATTTCCTTTCAAATTCATACATCTTCAATATTTATAAACATCATGATATCCTTCTATAACATAAAGACAAGTTTTATGTTTCATAGATTAAACTGTTTAGTACACATTATAATAAATCATCATCAGTGGCGTTGCCGCGATTCTGACTTTAGTACACCACTTCCGCGAGCAAAGGAGGCGTAAATAATTTTTGCATCTCCTATAATGGGAACCACAAAATAAATTTGTTATCCCTTCCATAGGGGCCTCAGGAAGCATGCCTAACGAATATAGTTAACTGTTTATTAACCGCTTTTACAAATATAACATTAATGTCATTTATTTACGCTTTTATTATGTTGGCAAAATTATTTCTAGTAAAAATACTGTACTTGTTCCTAGTCTAAAACGGTTCCCAATCATATTTTATCAACAAACCAAATGAAAATAATTCTGCAGTTTTAATTAATGTAGTGGTATACCGCTTTTTGGCTTATCTCGCCAAAAATTTACAGGTTACAGAATCACATAAAAGCTAAAAACTAATGTTAACGTCAGTTTCCTCATTCGAAATTGATGTCAGTGACGGGCGAGCGTAGTATGTGAACCCCGCATCTAACTAATTCGTGGATGAATATTTTACCGACATCACATCGCCACTGACTTCACCCAGTTCTATGTAGGAGCAGTTAGATAAACAAACATGCAGTATGAATGTGGCTACCATAAAAGAGCGAGTATATTTCTGGGCAAATGATACGATATTGTCGAAGAAGGTAAGTACCCAGTTGATCAGTAGCTCAAGACCAGAATTATTATGATAGTTTAGACCCCTGCAAGTACAATAAATGACCAAGTAATCTGTAACAAAAACACTATTTCCATAAATCTACAAATCTAATATTCTTACTAGCATATCTGCTTTAGAATATTACTGGAACAGTCTTGAGCAGTAAGCTTAGAAGTGGATTTAATGTTCTTTTTATTGAGTAATTCTTATCTAATCTTGAGCAACTTGTAACATTTTATACTTTAATTTAGTAGTATTTTGTCATATAATTGCATAAATCTTACATATTTGTTACTATATTTTCAGGCCAGATTTAATAGAATATAACAAACTGACAAAAGCAAGTCCCGTTCAGAATTTGAACAATGCTTTTGATGTGGCCGAGGAGAATTTGGGACTCACAAGACTCCTTGATCCTGAGGGTTTGCACGTTTTTTTGACACTATCAACAAGAGATCATTATTTACACCTTGTCGAGTTGTATATACCAGACTCTGTTATATGTGAAAAACGTGCAAAGGGATAGTCATATATTTTATAGTCTTTATTGAATTAGTTTTGAGTGTGGAAGAAAGCCCGTGGAATTGTCCTTTAGTAGGATTTGAATATGTTTGCAAATATTTTTAATGACAAATGAAGAATTGGCAAAATGTTAAAATAGTGACTTATGCAACTGAATGTTATTTAGTTATGCAAGTACAAAAATATGTTGAATATTAATGTGGGATTGAGCGAAAGTGTGCGTAATGTTTGAATTTCTTCAGTTGTAATTAGAGAAATGATTTATTGTTTGTCAATTCACTCTAGAAATCAGTAATTATAATCTGGCCTTTTGATTTAAGTTATACGATGTCAGTTTACCTAGCTTAATTAATTTTAATTAGATTACGGAAGGAGTGATTTAGTAAAGAATGAACGTTATAGAAATATTAGTGTTAAGTGCTTTGTAGAAGTTATTAATATGATTAAACTCGCCAAGCCAAATAAAAGTCATCATTCCATATTTTCAGCCCCACATCACAGGGTACATTTCCTACTTTCCAACAGGCTCTACCAGTTCAAATTCAACTAGCCCCTCCCTCTCTTCTGAAGTTGGCTGTGGGTCTGCTGAGGCATATCTACTTAGTAATTGCAATGATTCGAGCCGCTTTTCTTCTTTATTAGTGTGTTTTGCTTCATTATTGCGTATATTTTATTATTTGAAAAACATACTTTTGTCTATCTTAGCACAAACAGGATTGAAGGTATAGTTAAAATTAAACAGACTTTACAATGTAATGAAATGAACGTCTGTGATTATATATAACCCCTTTAATTCCACTTGCCATTATGCAGTTTAGTCATACATCCATGTTAGCAGTCCAGTGGATATCTAAGATTTTACTATCTGATCAGCTGTAACGGGAATCTTAATCCCAGGTGCTCAGGAAGGTCATTTCAATTGTCACGATGACATCGAACAAATTTACACACGGTATTCGGACGCGGAAACAAATAAACAAATAAACTACATGTATAAACAAGACTATATTAACTACGATATGATATTCAAATAACGTAAAACCCAATATGACTACGTCATTGTGGGCACATACTACTTATAACTAATTGACTATATTCACTTACAGATGTGTGTGTTGAATACCCTGATGAGAAGTCTATCATAACCTATGTGGTCACTTACTATCATTACTTCTCTAAGATGAAAGCTGATTCGGTTCAAGGTCGCCGAGTTGGAAAGGTTAGTAGTTGGCGTTCCCACTCACATTTGTTGTTTTATAAATTATTCATTTTAGCTGAATGCTACGCACACTATTCGAAAAGACTGGACAAAACAGTTTGCTATTTCATTAAAAGAATATTATTCTTATAAAACTTTGCATATGCTTATATATATAATATAATATATATATATAATATATAATATATATAATAATAAATAATAATAATAAATAATAATAATAATAATAATAAATAAAGGTTTAACGTCCCGTTCCTCATCCAGAGATGATGTCAGGGACGTCCCCAGCAGCACACATCACTACAGATCAATTCACCCAGACCAATCTGCGAAAGAAATGTGCTCAGGAGAAGTAAGGTCCTAAACGAAAGCCAATCCGGTGATCAAAAAATGGTCAAGGTAGATTGATTATGTCTATGGTGGGAAAAGGTAAGTTTTAATGTATATATAGTAGTTTTGTATATATATATATATATATATATATATATATATATATATATATATATATATATATAGTAGTTTTAATATATATAGTAGTTTTATATATATATATATACATGTATATATAATATATCATCGTCATCATATTTCCTTAAATACCAGCTTAACCAGGGTCGGGATACGAATAGACTTTCTCCAATATCCTCTGTTCCATACCATATCATCAGTCAATTCCCTATTTTTCATGTCCTTCTTAATTACCGCATCCCACGTCCATTGTGGTCTACCTCTCTCTAGCTTAACATCCAGCTCTTCCCGTCAAATTCTCTTTACTAAATTCTCATCTGCCTTTCTCACAATATGCCCATACCATCTCAATCTCGACTGAGCCAACCTATCCCCGATCCCCTCAACATTCAAATTCATCCTTATTTGTTCATTTTTCATTCTGTCCTTCCTAGTTTTCCACGCTTTAGACGTAATATTATCATTTCTGCCACATGCAGATTCTGTAAATTTTCCCTTTTTGGTTCCCAACATTCCGAACCATATAGCATTACTGTCCTTACCACAGAACTATAAAATTTGCATTTCAGTCTTAATGTTATTTTCCTATCACACAGCACTCCACTAGCTGCCCTCCACTTTGCCCACCCAGCCTGAATCTTACTAGTAACCTCCTTTTCCAACTCCCCATTATTCTTTATTACAGACTCCAAATACTTACAATTTGTTACCTTCCTTAGCTCCACCCTCTGACTTAATACTCTATATTCATTTATCATCTCACTTTTCCATCTACTCTCCAAATGCTCCGTTTTTTCTTTATTCGCCCTCAGAACTTTAAAGCTGGTAAAGCTTATGTTAACGTCAGGTTCCTCACTCGAAAGCGCTGTCAGTGATGGGGGAGTCCAGGATTTGAATCCCGCACATACTGATCCGTGGTCGCGTATCATACCGACATCGCTACTGGCTGGAGCCAATGGCGATGTCGATAAAGTCGGTGGCGATGTCCCTTACTTTCCAATGCCTCGCTCGCCTTTTCCAACATCTCGCTTGCTTTCTCCACAGTGGCTCCTACTATCACCAAATCATCTGCAAATAGCATACACCAAGGGACCTCCTTAATAACTCCCTTAAGCAATTCATCCATAATCAAAATAAATAAATATGGACTTAAGACTGATCCTTTATGTACACCGATCTTCACCTAAAAACTCTCAGATTGTCCACTCTCCACTGTCACACTACTCGTTACCCTGCTGTACATATCTTTGCTTAACTCAACATAACTCCTGTTCACTTTCCTCTTCTTCAGAACTTCCCACACCAGTTCTCTCGGAACCCTATCATAGGCCTTTTCCAGTTCCACACATACCCTCTGTATCGTCTTCCTCTTTCTCCATTTCTTTGCAGTCAATGCTTGTTGAACTTCTCAACCTACTCTCCGCTACTCTCTCGCATACCTTCATTGTATGTCTCAATAATTTAATACCTCTATAATTTTTACACTGTTTCAGTATGTGCGGGATTCAAAGCCTGGGCTCGCCCGTCACTGACATCGTTTTCGAGTGAGAAACTGACGTTAACATTAGCTTTTTTATCAGTTTTTAATCTCTTGAAGGTCCCCTTTTCCCTTAAATGTCGGCAATAAACAACTCAACCTCCATTCTTCTGAATCTTGTCCCCCATAACATCTTGTCAAACAAGCACCTCAACCACTCCACCGCTCTCAAACCTCAAATCTTCCACACTTCCACCGGAATTCCATCCAACCCCACAGCCTTACCCTTATGCATTTTCTTTAATGCCCTCTCAACCTCTTCAACTATAATATTCTGTACTTCCAAATCCTCAAATCCTTCGCTACCAACATCATTTTCATTACCTTCATTAACTCCTGCATTTAACAAATTACAAAAATATTTTTGATATGTATAGGTGGTGAACCAGTGTAGTGCATTTATTATATGTATAGGTGGTGACCCAGTGTAGTGTATTTATGATACGTATAGGTGGTGAACCAGTGTAGTGAATTTATGATATGTATAGGTGGAGAACCAGTGTAGTGTATTTATGATATGTATAGGTGGTGAATCAGTGTCGCGAGTACGACGAAATGATTGCTGACTATGAGTCTCTGACGTCAGATCTGTTAGAGTGGATCAAGGAGACGATTAAGTCACTCAACGACAGAGAATTCGCGAATTCACTTCATGGAGTGCAGCAGCAGCTTGCTTCCTTCAATACCTACAGAAACGTGGAGAAACCACCAAAGTATAAATTTAATCACTTGAATACGGTGCTAACTAGAAATTTTGCTGCTGCATCATTGGCTGTAAAATGTTCATTGAATATTTTAGAATAAAATGATGTTGCTTCTAAAAATCGTACAGACAGTCAGTTTAGTGGGCTAAACCTGCACTATATAGGCTCAAAATTAGAATAACAGTGGCTTAACATATGTTTTTTGTGACCTAATTTGAAGGTAATAGTTATTTTCGGAAATGAAATTCAATTTGTGCACATTAAAAGAACATTCTAGTCATTTTACAAGTTATTTGTGTGAACTCTCAAATGAACTCTCAACTACGCTAAATATTTTTTGTAAGTGCTATTGCATGAATGACAAATTGCAATATGTTTCAATGTATATGTACGTTATTTATTAATGTTTTTAATTTCAGCTGCAGAAAATAGTTATGGTAGATTCTGTACAAGCCTATCTGTATGCAATACTTTCAATATATAGGCCTACATGTACGTTTATTATTTCATTGAAACCTCGCCTAATAAAAGAAATGAGCTTGAAATGAGATATGAATTCAGTTGCATGTTCAGTACAATCGCTCGTTCACTAGCACAGTTTCTTAAGGAGATTTATTGTAATTCGGTGCTAAACGAATTAAATATTGTTTATTGTGGTGATGTTAGGGCCTATATGCTATGTTATTGCTTATCATTTAAAACTACATGTACGTTTTGTATTGAATATAAATACATGTATGAACTCCTTAAATTATCACATCTAATATCATTGATTATAATTTTTAGCGTGAATCAGAATAATCACAACTGTTTTGAAGAAATAATGCTGTAACAGTTTTTAAGAAATTATTCACAGCTATCATATACATTATATTTTCGTCCACGTATAGACTTTTAGTAGACCAGAATATTTTCGTAATTAATTAGGAAGTCCAATCAAACTTGACTGCTGCATCTACTTGCTACATCCAGGAGATAATTTTGTAAATGATCGAGTGTTGATTGTGCGACAGGTTCGTAGAGAAGGGCAATCTGGAAGTTCTGCTATTCACTATTCAGAGCAAGATGAGAGCGAACAATCAGAAGCCATATCTGCCTCGAGAAGGCAAGATGCTGGGAGATATCAACAAGGCCTGGGAGATGTTGGAGAAAGCAGAACACGAGAGAGAGCTGGCGTTACGAGACGAACTCATCAGGTTGGGCTAAGTTATATCAGCCAGCCCTCATTGAATGTAACTTTCACACTAAATTGTGTGTGATCAGTTTTGAGCTGTAAGATGCAGGAATTCTATTAATAGTCAGGGATCTCTAGAAACAGAATCTCAAATTTTATCTTGCAGTCTTTATACACTCAGTCGTCATCGTGTGGTGTGTTGGCGTCTGTTTTTACAGAGTCTGCATGAGACGTCCATGACATTGCCTTATGGAGAGGAACCGGACGTTAAATTCTTATCTATTGAATGATTGATTCATGTATATATATATACATAATATACATGAATAGTACATATTATATATATATATATATATATATATATATATATATATATATATTCTTCTTTAGTGCATTATAAAGTGGCAGGTTCAAGGCACTTAATCATACTCAAATTCTGCTTTCTCGCGTCATAAGAGCACACCTTAGATCAACAAGTTAATCCCTTCACAAAGGCTATGCCTTATCCATACCTTATGTAGCCTATAGATCGGGAAAGTATGGCTTCTGTGGTTTCCCGTTGCCTTCCTCAGTTAGATAGATTAATTAACATTTTACTGATTTTGACACTCTTGCTGCACTTTATGTCACGTTTATAGACAAGAGAAGTTGGAGCAGTTGGCCTCAAGGTTCGACCGCAAGGCGGGGATGAGGGAGACGTGGCTGAGCGAGAATCAGCGGCTCGTGTCTCAAGACAACTTTGGTTATGATTTTCCCGCTGTCGAGGCCGCCACGAAGAAGCACGAGGCTATCGAGACTGACATCCACGCATACGAAGAGAGAGTACAAGCCGTCCTGGCTGTCGCCAAAGAGCTCGAGAAGGAAAACTATCACGATATAGAACGCATCAACGCCAGGTGAAATTTTATAACTCTGTGTATGGCATTGATGGGAGCGTTACAAAGTAATTTAAATACATCCATTCTAAATGATATTTTAAGTGCTATGTGAGTAATTTTACTTATATTTTAATGCTTTTTACTGTAATTTTAAAATTATTTTTTCAATTAAATAAGCGTGCACGTTCATTGATCTTCATTCAAATATGGTTCCGTTTTATCTGTATCCCTCGTCTCATGCAATCACTATAATTACCCTCCTTTGTAAAATCTCAAACATCATATGCTAAGATGCTAACAAATGTCAGACTATGTCAGAACCGTCGCTACCATATCCAATTTGAGAGACTAATATTGAATTAAGCTCATAAATTCTAGCGAAGAAAGTTAAGATTTAGATTTAATTTTAATATTTTATAGCTGTGGATTATATAGTTAAACTCCATTTTTTAATGAAGCTCTAACTACGGTCGTATAATGCTCTAGTTTCGATATAGATGAATCTACAACTTTATGCTCGACAAAATACTTGTAAAATTTACGCACTTCACTAGTTTTATATGCTCGCTTTAAATACAAATGTCACTTTACAAATTTCCTGTTGATAGGAAGGAGAACGTTCTACAACTGTGGAGATATCTGCAGGAGCTGCTACAGGCGCGCAGATCTCGTCTGGAACTCAGTCTTAAACTTCAAAAAATATTCCAAGAAATGCTGTACATTCTGGACTGGATGGACGATATTAAGGTAAAGGCCACTGTTCTGCTTTTATATATTTCCTTGCCTTACCTAAAAATCTGCAGGAAGATAACGAGGAAATCATTTATGAGTAGAACTTTTTAAGCTGATACGTCTTTGGTTGAGTCTATTTAAATTGATATATAAAAATAACAGTGTCCAGTTAAATTGCAACCATTAACTATGACAAATTAGATATCAAGGAAGAAATTAGTTGGGTAATACTTGAGGCTCATAAAAACCATTAAAATATGCAAACCTGAATAAAAGCCGCAAGGATCAATTAATTATTGACAGGCATATTTGGCGTAATTAACATTCTCCTACTTTTACGCCAAATCAATAGTTTCAACACACATAGCCAATGATGTGTTCATTGGGCGACTTCAGTGATAGTTTCAGTAGCACTTTTATGCTCCTTATGTTGTTTATAATAAATATGCTGTATAGTTTTTTATTAATTTAAATTACTTTTAATTGGTATGGGGTATAAGCAAAACGTAAATTAAGCAATATCGGGCTCGGTTAGTACTTGGATGCGTGACAACCTTAGATGATCGAGAGCTGACAAAAATTTCACCGATTTTTGTTCAGGTTTGAGCAAAACTTCCAGGATTTTAAAAGTTATTTTTAGCGGCATTGACTGAAATGTGCATTGTGCAATTCATATAGGCAAAGATTACTAATAATTAGTTAAAGTGTAAATAATGAAAAACAAAAACAAAAATACCAACTTAAGCAAGGAAACAGAGGCACATGTGCTTATTATATGTGATGCCAAATGAAAATTTTCAATTAAACAACTATGTTTTTTATGGATATTCGCATTTTTCTTAACTCTACTATTAACTAACTCAAAATATTTGCATAACCGACATTGATGCATTAATGTAGGTTGCGCATATATTTAACGATTTCTGTGAGGTTCCAGAAGAATTGATGAATGCGATAGAGTTTAGGGAATTGTTGATGAATGTATCATAAGCTGAGAGGAGTTTTGAGAATCTGGTTGAGTTGAAGGGAGTGTTGATGAATGCGCTAAAGTTTAGAGGTATGTTACTGATTGTAATGGAGTTTAATGAAATGTTTTAATGCAATGGACAGGTGAGACTCCAATCAGAAGACTACGGGAAGCACTTGATGGGCGTGGAGGACCTACTTCAGAAGCACAGTCTAATTGAGTCAGACATCGCCATAGTGGGCGGCAGAGTGGAGTCCATCAATTCTCAGGCTAAAGTCTTCATTGATTCTGATTCCGGTGAAGGTTTGTTTCGTTCAACTGACGTACCATTGACAAGTTTTTTAGGTTACTATTATACTATTATACTGTATTTGCTGTTGACCTGTCAAGTGCTAGGAATCTGTCATGTTAAGAGAGAACGGAGTTCAAAGTCCTGCTAGATCGTCTAAAAAGCAACTTTGTAGTAAACTTGTTGAGAAACACACGTAGAACTTAGTTATAGCTCTTTATAATATAGCATATTTATTACTTGACAGCCTAATTATAGCCTATATACTGTAATACTTGATATTGCATTAATAACTTTAGTTTCAAAATATTTACAGAAAATGTCATGTAGATCGAAAGCTATGATTGGACTAAACGTGTATGCAGGCTACAGACCGTGCGACCCTCAGACAGTGTCGGACAGGGTGCAGCACCTCGAGGCCGCCTATCTCGAGCTGCTGCAGCTAGCAGCTGAGCGCCTGGCACGCCTGGGTGAGTCGAGGAAGCTGTGGCAGTTCTACTGGGACATGGAGGATGAGGAAGGCTGGATGAGAGAGAAGGAGCACATCATGTCGTCACCGGATTATGGGCATGACCTGACCAGCGTTTCGCTACTTCTCACCAAACACAAGGTATGTCTGTATGCACGTGTAGATCTATGTATATGTGTTTAAAAACTTCAGAGTCAGATTTATTTCACTCAAGAGAGCTTGCAATAATACACACTAAATACATATAGAGAAATGAAATGAAAAACGAATGCATGAAGGCATTAAAATTTGCCCTTATCATGTAGGCCAACAGCTTAGATATCCTTTAAAGCGATTAAAACGTAGTAAAACTTAATATTCAGTATAGATCAATATACATGCAGGTAGGCTATACAGGTACGCAATGTCATATACACACATATACAAATAAATAAAATGTGCAAAGATGAACTAAAAACACTGGTTTATCCAAAATTCCAAATTATATTTAATATTATGCATTACGTGCATATACTGTATCATCATCATCATCTTCTTTTGAATCCCAGTTTAACTAGGGTCGTGATACGAATAGACTGTCTCAAATCCTCTCTGTCCTACATCATATCATCAGTCAATTTTTGTAGCAGTTTCTGGAGCCTAGGCGATCACCAACCGAATGCCCTTTCTGACGTTGGTATGGATCTTAGTGCATTAGTCGCCTTCTACGACACGTGCAGTCACCAGTTGGTCAATCTTCAAACCGGACACAACATGGGGAATGTACTGTACATATACTACTGTATATATATATATATATATATATATATATATATATATATATATATATATATATATATATATATATATATTGTATGTTAGAAATCTAAAATGTATAAATTTAATCATTTTTATTTCAGAGCTAAAAAATAAAAAACTTATCTAGATCAAGATGATTAACTTGTTTCTTAAAAGAATTAACGTTATTAGCCAAAAACTCAACTGTCCGGTATGGAGTTGTATGAATCGCATACGCAGGAAAAAATTACATTACGCACATTGACAATATGTGATTCATGACTTTTTGCACATCGCTCAACGATGCAATTAGAGACATTGTGTGTGCAGGCGACCGAGGATGAGTTGAACCTGCACCACACGCACGTCGATGAGGTTATCGCGTCGGGTCAACAGCTGATCGACTCTGAGAACCTAGGAGCTGCAGCAATTAGCAAGCGCATAGACAGTGTTCAGAGACAGTGGGCGCATCTGATGAGTATGGCCGAGGAGAGAAAAAAGAAACTTCTGGAGTCTGTTGATTTGTATCAGGTTTAGTGTAAATGCATCTATATATCAAATGTTTTCGCTCTACTTATCAATGAATTCACTTATGAATAAGGATAATTATATTAGTGTAAATTTTTCTATCACAAAGACACCGTCAGAGATGATCCGTATGTGGGTCGCAAAGAGCAAAGAGCAAAAAATAAACAGTCTAGAGTCTATCAATTAATTATTCAGTCCACACGACCTCTCAAATATCTAGATCATACTTTGGCACATTTTCTCTTTGATAGTTTAATGATCAACTATCTGATACTTAAGCATACTGAATGTGTTTTGAATATGTTTTGTAGTTTCTATCAGATGCAGACGATGCCAATGCTTGGATGGTTGATCTGCTACGCATCGTGTCTAGTGAAGACGTCGGCCATGATGAAGCAAGTGTGCAGTCCTTCATCAAGAAACACAAGGTATATAGGTCAAATACGCCTAAATCCAGGACCCATATATAACAAGTGTATAACTATTTTAACGTAAAAATATATGTAATTAATTTCAGAATTTATTACAAGTTCATTAGTCTTTTTGCAATTCAATGGGCTTCATATATATATATATATATATATATATATATATATATATATATATATATATATATATATATATAAGAACGAAGCTTATGAGAAGGTTGATAAGTTATTAAATGGTCAGAAAGGTAAGAAGTTTTTCCAAAGGTAAGTGTTTCTAATGCTAGCAGGGCAATTTTATACTTGATCCTTTGACCCACAGGAAGCCAGTGACTGTTTTAGTATAACCAAATATACTCTCAAAGAAGTTCCGGCTGGAAATCGAACCCCGTGGTCTACGATTCATCGGTCAGGCTGACTTGCTTACACATTAAGTCAATATAAATTTGTAGAACAGCGCCTTATTGATTCTAATTGCTGTTAATTATACGCGAGTAAGATATGATTGTTGTCTTTAAAATGCAAGACAGCCCAATGCCAAGCATAATTTGATTTTTTTCGTAGAATCTAATGGACGAGTTACAGGCAACGAAGGCTGCAATAGACTCATTACACGAGCAAGCATCAGGTCTTGGACCACAGGTAATATACGAATTATGTACACAAGACGAGCGCATTGAACGTCATCATGTAGAGAAATCTTGTTTCATTTTCTAGGTCACAGATTTCTCTTTGCGCTTTATCCGTTTAAAGTTAAAAGTCCTTATTGTTCGCGCATGATGACGATAAATGAGTATGACAATTATTAAAATATGCTCTGTGTGTTACATTAACGCTTAGTGGGTAATGCTTAAATGTCTTCTTTATGTGAAGAGACTTTATTTGCTATACAGTTCACTAAACAGTGAATACGCAAAAGCAGCGCCGTATAAATTAATTACAGTAACTGATCTTATGAAAAGATAGCTTAGCGCTTGTTTTGAAGCTATCGTGGGACTATAATGTGTTAAAAATATGGAAGATCGTTTCACAGTTGAGAATCTGTGACAAGGAATGATGATCTATGGCCAAAAGTTGTATTATACATGTATATTTAGTTGGAGAGATTACTCTAGTGATCACAAAGTGACGTCTCAATTGGAATTTGCACCGTTTTGGACCATCTTTTTGCTCGCCGGCTTGATTTTGTCTCAATAGTGCTCGATGTTGTCATTCATGATGACAGTAGCACTCTAATTGTTGTTGTTGTTGTTGGCTCAATGGAACTCGAAGAGTATTCTGTGCAATTTAAATGAAAATAAACATAGTTCTCCATCTCAACTTCTCAATAATCGCTGACCTCTCGTAACTTCATTGACAATTTGACAGCAAATCTCTCCACCGCTGTATTTGCATTCCAAGCTTCTTGCGAGCTGCACGGTTAGTTCAACGGTCAGTTTCCTTAAGCAAACGGAAAGAGGAAGAGACGCGTGTGGGATGAATTGAATGGTGCGCTTAAATGTTGCTAGGACCGGGAGAGCGCGGAGGTGACGAGTAGGCTGGCTACGATAAGACGTCGCTACGAGGACCTGCTCGAGATGGCTGACAATCGCAAGAAGAGACTGCTGGACGCTCTGACACTCTACAAGCTCTACAACGACGCTGATGGGGTTGAGCAATGGATCGCTGAAAAGGTTAGATATTTGTGGCTTTGTGTATTTTACTTCGACTAGTTGCGTCTTTCATTAAGTACATGCATAGGTCTTGTGCAAATTTATTTTAAATTCATATATGCATTGCGTATTTTTGTTTTTGATTTTTCAGTCCCTAGTATTACATTGCTTAAATATTTTGGAAACCGCTAAGTAGATAATTATTTAAATTTAACATTTGTTCTCTACCGTAAGTATTACGGTCTAAGTAGATCTTGTTGGGATTTGAACTTATGGCATCGTGCTTGGTTGCCCATTGAGAGATAAGTTTTTGTTGTAGTTAAATCAACATTTAAAATATGTTATGCTACATGGCTGTGTTTTGATGGTGTCTGCTTGTTTTAGGAGAAGTTGTTGAGGACGATGGTGGCTACAGAGGACGTCGAAGAGGTGGAGATTTTGAAGGCTCGCTTCGACAGCTTTGATAAAGAAATGAAGACGAATGCAGATAAGGTTGAAGAAGTCAGCCAGATTTCACGTCAACTTCTGCAGAGTGAGCATCCGAATGCTCCCGATGTCGCTTCGAAAGAGTCTCAAATGAACACCAGGTAAAATTTACGTTCTTGGTAAACTCTTTCTGGTTACAGGTCCGTCATAATTTCCTTTAAAATTGTATTAATATGCTGCTGTAGTTGCTTTTCTTTCATTTCTCTTAGGTTCAGCCACTCTTGTAATATTCGATGCTACGTATAATCACCCTTGTGATGTTACGTAAATAATAACAAAGGTTTACCGTCCTTGTCCTCATCCATAAATGCTGTCAGGGACGTCCTCACAACACACATCACTACAGATCGATTCACCCAGACTAATCTGCAAAAGACATTTGCTGAAGAGAAGTAAGGTCTTAAATGAAAGACGATCCGGAAATCCAATAATGGTCAGGATAAGTAGAATATGTATAAGGTGGGAAAAGATGTGTCTTAGGCTTGCCAGAGAAAGTAGAACAATGAGCGAAAATTAGAGGGCAAGGAGTTTCAGATCAGTGACGCTGCAGAAGAGAATATCTGTCCAATGATGTGAGAATATTCGGGACTGAAAGTATCGGCATCTGTGGAACGAAGTACATGTGAGGGACGATAGGGAAGACTTTCAGATATGTAAATAGGCTGGTTAAAGCGCAGAGTTTTATTAACAGAACAATTTTATACTTAACACACTAATTGACAGGGAGCCATTGAAGACTGCGAAGTAGAGAGAGAGGACTGAAGTCTGGAAGTCTTGAGGTCTTGCAAACAACACGTGCGAGAGAATGTTGTACGGTTGAAAGAAGTAGAAAGCAACCCATATAATAATGAATTGCAGTAGTCAAGCTTAGAATAACTATGGAATGTGAAAGGATTGTGGCTGGTATTCTGGTAAGGGCTGGAAGTATTTGTCTAGTCTGTTAAATTTGAATAACGAAAACGGAACGCCAGAAGTGATACGAGATTTAAAATCTATATTTTCATCAAATATAACTTCATGGTTCTTGGCGGATGGAGAAGGTGACAGAACCAGATTTGAAAATGAACTGTGATATTAGTAATTTTTACTCTTTTGAGAGGGGCACCATTTAAAAGATATTCAGTTTCTTTTGGAAGAATTGCTTGAAGATTAAAACAGCTTGATTAAAACAAGCGGAACAGCTTGACGATTAGCACAAAGCGAGGAATATACCTGGTCTTGAATGAATGAAAGATAAATTATTTTCTGATAACAACCATGTTTAGAAAACGAAATATATAGATTTTTGTCGTCTGCATAGAAGTTAACATTTATGGAGACATCATTAAATTAAGTAGCCACGTGGAGTTATGCCTAAATAATATAGAAATGGACCTAATACAGAATCTTGTGAAACACTACGTAGGAGCAGCAATTTGACAGATTTTGACTACATTAGAGATATGATGTAAGAGAAAATGTAGAATCAGAAATGACAAAACAGGTTTTCGGGTTCTATTCAAGGTCTAATCGATCTATGATAATGTAAATCATATACGTAAATGACCGTTTAGATCTGGAAACTTTTGAATAGTCCAACCAATAATGCACCATTTTGTAAGGAAAGAATAGAATAGATGGTGAGAAAGGCAATGTATCTACCTATATTTTTTAACCTTGAGTCTACACCAGAGTATGAGACTTATAATTAGGCAGAATATTGGAGATAGAGAGAGAAAGAAAAAAAAGAGAAAGGGAGAGGGAGAGAGAAAGAGAAAAAGAGAAAGATAAAATGAGAGAGAAAGAGCTTATATGAAAATGAAATGAGGAGCATAAGAACTAAATGTTGCTCGTAAAGTAGTAGAACATGAAAATTAAACCTTACATGAAGAGAGAAAACAATAGTATTCACTTATTCTGTATAATATGTTGCCTACATTTAACAGATGGGCTGAGCTTCAAGAAGTTGCGGATAAGAAGAAAGAAGCCATCAACCTCGCGCATGACATTAACAACTGGCACGTTGAGTCTCAGGAAACCATGGTATATATTTTCTATTACTACAATTACTTATTGTTTACGATAGAATAAAATAAGTTGTGTAAGTAAGGTTAATTAATTTAAATTATTCCAACTTATAAATCGACGAATTACTTAAGATCATAAAATTTACTGAGAATCTCCTTTTTATCTGTGAACGGTGTGGTAATTATTGTATGGATAATATTTATTTTTCTGATATCGCTTGAGGATGACATCTAGAATAAACTGCAAAATCGTTAAACACTTTAATGGCTGTGTCCATTTTGCAAGGTTGCGCTCAGATTATAAGATTTTCCTGCCAAGATTTTAGCCCAAGGGCTCCTGATTAGACCAGTGTGGTACCATTTCGGTCATCTTTAGATGAGCGAAAACGAATGGTACCAAACTTGTCTAAAGTAATATCTGCAATCTTCAGAGACTGCTGCATTATAAGCAGACAAGTTAGCTAAATGCAATTGAATTGATCATGTTTAAATAAGAAGGCTGCTAATAAAGGAATGTTGCAATATTTTTCTCTTTATCAAAATACTGATCAATTTAGCAATTTTTCTGTTTGAAGGATATGAAAATTGCTTTAAAAAGTATGAGATCAGGTCTGTATTTAAGTACTACAAAATTTTGCGAAACGTTAAATGATTTTAAGTGAATATGATAATCAAAAGTATTGCATTGATTTGTTCTTAATGCTTTTATAGACGTGGATCCGCGATAAAGCGAAGCTGATCGAATCTACTGATGAGTTGAGTAATGACCTGACGGGAGTTATAACACTTCAGCGTCGTCTCAGTGGACTGGAGCGTGATCTAGCGGCCATACAGGACAAGGTTTGTGTCTACTACATGTCACGCGTGTCTACGACATGTCGCACTTCTTATTTTTAAAGTCCTTAGATTGCTTGTCTGATGCAAAAATACATATGATAGTAGCCTATAGGTCAGTGTACTGCTACTCAATGAATTTAAATATGGCACTAAGTAAGGGAATTGCTCGATTATACAAAGCTTGTCATTTTTCTGGGCGGTCCTCATCTGCGACATTTCACAAGAAGTAATTAGGCTTTAGAGTCACTAGATTTCTGTTATTAATTATTAACACTCTTACCTATCATTAGCAGGTCTGAAATATAGGTTTTTATAGCAAAGTAATGGTTTATTCATTCTTGGCCACTGGTAAATATGTCTGACATAATTACATGTAATGAAATCGATGCATCTGTTATTCGCATTTGCATAGACGCCATAGTCCCCCTCACCAAATATTTCTGTAACCACACCTGGAGAACTTAATTAAGTTAAGCAAAATTAAAGTTTCAAGTAGTAATAATTCAACTTTGGAAAAATGTTTGCCACGGTACTCAAAGTTGAAAGTTGGCGCCTATTTGTTGCTGATCAGTGATAAGTGATGCTGCTATTAAACGAAATTTTTTGTAAGAGTTCTAAATGATGAAGATGACATCTTGTCTGAACTCCATTTGCTCACAGCAGGACAATGCGCAAAACGAGAGTATGGAGAAGGTTAAATGAGAGATTATAACACTTATTTGAAGTAATCGGCATACATTAAAGTTTACATCATAACTCTATTGCATGTTAAAATTTTAACGTGTCAGTAAATCGGATCCTCTCAAGATGAAGACGGAACAATCGCTTGGAATAATTAAATTGCTAGTAGCGCTTGTTAAATCTTAAGACGAGGCATCTTCAATGAGTGATATCTGAATGTTGGTAAGGAGGATACATATATATCTCCTTGATCTCTCCTTCTTCACGTAGTGTGCCCAGAGTTAGTAAATGGAAATGTGAAATTCTTTACCCCGTGCGCTGTTTTTTGGTTTAGAGTTCTGCTTATTTGATGAGTGCAGATGCTCTTACTGTGTGTTAACTCGAGTGCTGCTTATTTGATGAATGCAGATGCACTCACTGTGTGTTAACTCGAGTGCTGCTTATTTGATGAGTGCAGATGCACTCACTATATGCTAACTCGAGTGCTGCTTATTTGATGAGTGCAGATGCACTCGCTGTGTCTTTATTCAAGCGTTGCTTGTTTGATGAGTGCAGATGCACTCACTGTATGTTAACTCGAGTGCTGCTTATTTGATGAGTGCAGATGCACTCGCTGTGTCTTTATTCAAGCGTTGCTTGTTTGATGAGTGCAGATGCACTCACTGTGTGTTAACTTGAGTGCTGCTTATTTGATGAGTGCAGATGCACGCGCTGTGTATTAACGCGAGTGCTGCTTATTTGATGAGTGCAGATGCACTCACTGGAGACAGAGGCAGAGAGACTGGCAGAGGAAAAACCAGAGGAGGCGGAGGCGATACAGGAAAAGATTGGTCAGATGAACGAACTCTGGCAGGATCTCAATCAAATGGTATGACTACTTTAATCACATCTGTTTTGTCAACTCGTTCATGCTAGACATCGATACCCCGTAGTACGGGCAATTCTAGCGTCCTTTCTTGCTCTTCTCTTAATGAATCTACTCAAAATGAGTAATTTAACAAACTGTAATGCAGTTCCAATAAACTCGCTGTGTCTTTAACTTACTTACTCTTACTCTTAACTTACTCTTTTTTTGTAAACGTTAAAGCTAAGGAAATGTGACTAGAAGAAAAATTGAATATATTGGTCAAGAAAATAAAAATCTGCATTCCGATCTGCCATTACATTTATAATTGTGGATATATTTTCACAAACAGATGTAAACGTTATTAAGTCACTTAGAGACATAAGTGAAATAAAGTCTTTGCTTGTGAAGACAAGTCTTGGTTTGCCCTGATAAGCCAAGATTACTGAAGCGACGTTTCAGTGCTTGATTTTAAAATGATGCGATATTGCGATATTATTTCGTCTGTTGTGCAGTTGAAGGTGAGAGACGAAAGGTTGGGAGAGGCGAGTGAGCTGCAGAAATTCCTTCAGAACCTCGATCACTTCCAGCAGTGGTTGACGCGCACTGAGACAGCCATAGCCTCGGAGGACATCCCGTCAGAGCTGCTGGAGGCGGAGCGACTGCTGCAGCAGCACGCGCAGCTCAAGACTGAGATCAACGCCTACACTGACGACTACAACAAGATGAAAGAGTACGGGCAGAAGGTTGTGGAGGGACAGGAGGGTGTTCAGTACATGTTCCTCAGGGAGGTGTGTTGTACTTGACTGTATTCAGTACATGTTCCTAGGAGAGGTGTGTTGTACTTGATTGTATTCAGTACATGTTCCTCAGAGAGCTGTGTTGTACTTTACTGTATTCAGCACTTGTTCGTCAGAGAAGTATGTTATATGTGATTGCATGCTAGGGTTGCTCACATTTGGTAGTATTTGTTTAACGCATAAACAAATGCTAATTTGAAGAATATGTTTCAATTTATATTCTTTTTTCATATAAAGCACTCCTTCGATTAGCTAGTTAATTCCTTTACAAAAGGCTTTGCTCACACCGTCGTTTAGCCTCCATTTGTGGTTTGATTTGACATCATCTAAAACGCAATCTGTCGTTAGAAATGTTAAGCTTATAATCTGTTTTCGGACTGTAAAGAACGCTAGGATATATGTTGTATATATTAAGTGCCATAAATCAATCCATTAGTCAATCCGTCAATTTAGAATGGAAGCACTTTTTGGGTCACAGTAATTCGTACATAGTACTTGCTAAAATATGGACCAAGCCGATCGGTCACTGAAATTACTATGTTTACATGTATAAAGTAATTTCAGCACTGCTGCTTTGCTATTCATAGACGACATGAGATTTCGTAACTACCACATGTAGTAGATTGTAAAATCGCTGGGTGTTCTAACTAGCTTGATGCTTTACTGAAGTCGCTTCTGTTGCTGATGCCTTATTTGTACAGTCAATACTTTCTGTCTGTCGATGCTGCAAGTGCAGGTTTTTCACGCAGAGATGGTGATTAATTCAGGCGTCCGTGTACATGACAATTGAAAAACTTTTAAACAGAATTTATAGTAGTCGAAGAATAGAACTGTCAAATTGATTTGCATTAGGCTTTTCGAAATTTTCTTAAAATGTAGTGAGTTAGAAAATCTTTCCATACACCGCCTGGTAGCAAGTCTATTGCTAATAGTCCCATCATGTTCCTCTAATTCTTAAGTTTGAACAACTTATTAGTGTATGTGGTGTATTGTTTATTAATCAACAATCATATAGTCTACCGTAGACTCCGTGCAGATTTAGAGAGAAAGAATATGCTTTATTTCGCCTCAACTCATATACATAGTTATGCAACAAATAAAAAGTAAAAACATTCTTTTCACAATTAATTTAACTAATAAAAAGTTTTCATCTTTTACGTAACAACCCAATCTATATCACATAATTACGCAATAATTGGCGTGAAATTATTTTCTACTACGTATTTAGCAATAAAATAACAACAGCAGTAGGCCCTCGCATCGTCCTTCTGTAAAATGTGAATGCGGTGATCTCACCGTCGGATGAAAGGCGCTTATCACATATTTTCTCTATATCTTAATCCTGGGTCGACTCTTGTTTAAGAGAAGTGTGTTAGGTTCCTTGCTCACTGTCACACTATTTGCATTTTGATTTAACAGAGACTGAAAGCTTTGGACGATGGGTGGACTGATCTACACAAGATGTGGGACACTAAACAGAATCTCTTTACTCAGAGTCTTAACCTACTGGTAAGTTGCTACTGTGGTTCAATTCAAAATCACTCAGTTTTAAATTTATCGAACAAAACGAAAAACTCTCACTGATATTGCTTTGTAGGATGAAACTGAATATAAGCTTGGCTTTTCGTGGGTTTCGATATACTTTAACTTATGCCTTCCACTTTAGTACGTGTAAAATCAAAAGGCCTACATTATTTGGAAAGGCACATAAATAATTGAATTTACATAGGCTGAGCCAATCCACTAAAAAGCGGACTGACCCATAAAACTCATCAGCAACTCGACTCACTCATATTTTAACAAGGCGCCAAGAATAGTGATATGAGAATGATTTTGGTTTCAGGTGAACATTGCCATTGAACGATCCATGTCTGATCGTATCTTCCCTTTTCAGAGATTCAAATCTAAAAGTTAAAATCTCATTATAGAGAGAGCATTATGCATTTGCTGATATACAGTAGGGCCTATAGAATGTTACAATGTCCTATAATGATAATAAAGTTTAACATCCATTTCATCATAAAAGGATGATGTCAAGGACGTCCCATCACATGCCACTACAAATATATTAACCGAGTTTTTTTTTAAAAAGCGTCTCCTGAAGTGAAAGAACATGTCTGCAATGCAAGAGTAAAATACTAGGCCATCAGGTCCTAATATCTCTACTACATATTGATACCTCTATTGCAACCAAATAATTCTATCATGAAAATGATGCCATATATTGTATTGTAGATTGTGATGATTACAATTTTATTATTATTATATGAATATAATATTACATTTATTTTTAGACAGTACTTTATTTAATTTTATAGTTACAAAATCATAAATATTGATATCCATATTTGCAGTCGTTCATGCGGGATGCTAAGCAGGCCGAAGTATTGCTGAGTCAGCAGGATTATTTCTTAGCCAAGGAAGAAGTTCCGGTATAGAATCTCATATTCTATCAAAGACTAAATAGGCTTGTATCTACATGTACAGGGTGGTCCAAATAAATAAAACTACTTTGAAGGCTAATAAATTTGACAATTTTTATTCAAAAGTCCTACTTGCACATTAAATTAAAGACAATTCTCTTTTCTATTCACTTATTCAATATCTAAGAGATACTATTACACGTGTTTGAGAAATTATCATTATATATGATATATATATATATATAAATTAAAATATACATATATATATATATATATATATATATATATATATATATATATATATATAAAGAGCATATAATATATATATATTTATATATTTATAAAATATAATATATATATATATATATATATATATATATATATATATATATATTAGTCTTTTGCCAAGTGGCAGGCCCACGAGGGTTACATATTCCTATAACACCTATAACACCTTTATTTTCTGTATTTCGTTCAAGTGATGGAGCACGAAGGACGCAAGAAACTAAAAAATAGTAATTTCCGGCCACTGAGCTATTGAATGTTGCAAAAGCTTAGTTTGTAGAATTGCAACTAACGTCATTAAATTTTTAAAAAATTAAAAAGATATTCAAGTGTTCAAAGTGTTCAATTCCAGGTGGAGCCTGATAAGAGATGATTAAAATTATTATCTGACGAATGGAACAGTTTGGAGAAAAAATTTTTAACTATGAAGAGTGTCGTTCGGTTCCGTGCTAATAAATAATACCCTTTTTATAAGAGATGTTATATTAAATAAAAATTATAATTAAATGTGCTATTAATTATATTATATATAACTTTTGTTCGGTCCTCTGTGGAATTGACTAATCAAAACTCTGTGACAGGAAGCACATGCAGTAATCTGAGAAATATAATGATAAACGATAGCAGGTGTTGTGTCACTGCTACATGTACATATCGGGCTTTGGCTAAGCATACATGTAGTCATGCTTTAAGACCTTCTATCTAGGAATACGACAGTTTGCTCACTTTTGATTGATTAATCAATTGCAATATATTAAGTATCATCGTGCGCCCTTTCAAAGTTATTTTATCAGCCAAAATAGATTAGGTTTGCATTACTGCACAGCATTATTGTAGCCACATTATTGTATAACATTGAATAGCATACCATGGATCGTTTAACCATTTACATCACTCTTACAGACAAGTCAAGAGCAAGCGGAGAAGTTGGTGGGACGACAGATCGTTTTTCTTTCTACTCTCAACGCTAACGATGAGAAGATTAACGAAGTTCTCGATTTCGCCGATGAGCTGATCAAAGATGAGAATTACGCAGCTGACAAAGTTCAACAGAAAGCTGATACACTGCGTGAAAGGTCAGCATTATGTAATTATATTGTTTAGTAACGTTCTACGAGTAGCTAGTAGTAGAGGTGGTCTTAGTGCATAAAGCAAGAAATGAAGAAAGGTGCAATCTACCATACAGTATGCAGGTTAAGTTCTTCAATAATTTCTAGTTCATAAATTGCGTGACATTCTTGAGTTCTATAGTAGGCTACAGTATTGAAGTATATCGAATTGCGTTTAGTTTTCGTATCCATTACAGCTCGTTTAGAGTATCAAGCGGTCCTTTATTTTTACAATTGCGCAGCCTTTTCAAATTTTTGTGCAATTTATTCGAGGATAATTTTTCATCATAAAAACATTTCGATGTATATGTAATTGATTCTTTAACAAAATTCTATTTCTATTGTGCAAGACAAAAAAATTGGACCTAAAAGGCACTACATGTATATGTTGTGGAAAATGTGAAAAATGTAGTTTCCTAACACTGCAGGCGGTCATGCTTTAATAACTCTTACAGTATGATTACATTGCTTGTTGATATTGTAGACAATTTGTATTATTTGTTGATTTTAAAGACAAGTTATATAGTTGCAGACATTGTAGACAAGTTGTAGTGTTTGTTGATATCCGTGACCAAGTTGTTTTGTTTGTTGCAGACGAGATGAGAACAGAAGTAGAGCTGAGGAGCAGCTAAAGAGACTTGAGGGCGCTAAGATACTTCAACAGTTCTATCAGGATTGTGATGAGGTCGGTATCATTCTTGTTCTTCAGTTTGTGAATACATGAATCCCTGTGCTTAGAGCCTGAATGCGTTGAGTATTTTACTAAGTTGTTCAGTATTATAACGATTGGAGCAATGAATATGTTGAGTACTTGAATGCTTTCCGTATTTTAAGGTGCTTCAATGAAGTTAATTCTTGAATCGTTAAATGATTAAATCTCTCTCTATGCACTGCCTACTGGTAGGTCTATGGTATATAACGCCTCACGTTCCGCTTTCCTCTTCTTGGACACATATGAGTGGATCTTTAAATCATCTAACATTCCTAATCTCGGCCTGCCTCTGTCTGTATTTTCTTCCTTTCTGCCTTCTATGATCTCTTTTGGTAGACTTTCCCCCCTTAGAATGTGTCCTATCCAACTCTTCTTCATATTTCTTAATACATTTATCAACTGCCTATCTGTACCAACTCTCTCCAGGAGTTCCTCAATTGTAACCTTTTGAGTCCAGCTAATCCTTTCATTCTTATCCATAACCAAATTTTCAATGCCTCTAGTTTCCTGGTAGCTTCCTTCCTTAAGGTCCATGTTTCACATCCATATTATCGTGGTCCATACCAAGGTTTTAAATATCTTTATATTTGTGTCTTTCTGTAGGCTTTTTCTTAACAGTTTTTTCCTATTACCAAAGGCCTCTTTTACTTGTACAATCCTACTATATATTTCAGTCTCACTTTACCCATCATCGGTCATAGTGTGACTCTCTATCAATTATTTTATTTTCTTAGCAGTTAACTAAATGATTTAGCAGTTTGTTAATGATTTCACATCTTATAGACCTATACAATGTCTCAATAGAGTAGGGGTAACGTCATGAAGTTTTAAATGCCAGATCCTGAGGTGAATTGAACCCTGGTGGGTTCGAATCTCAGCAGCGCTGATCTGAGAGTAAAATCTCAGACGTTCACTGGACTGGTTACACGGATAATAGTCTAAATTATCTAACGGTTTAAATATGTGGTATTAAAAAGTGATAGATATCGACATTGTTGATCATTTCACTATAATGCGTGTTTACTTTTATTGCTCAGCAATTTAGAACCTTTTAAATAGTTTACTAGTTTGTTGACGGTTAAACAATTTTTAAAAGCTTACAGACTGTTTTAACAAATGATTTATTAATAATAATAATAATAATAAAGGTTTAACGTCCGTTTCCTCATACAAGGATACTGTTAGGGACGTCAACCTATCATCAAATTGTTTCGAACAGTTCATTGATTACTAAATTTGAGTAATAAATGAAAGAGTTGTATTTTTTACTATTTAAATTATTTCAGTTAAGTAATTGATTTTAAGCATATTAGAGTTAAAAGCTTATGTTTAATTTCTTTAGAAAGAGCCTTCATGGAGTCAGAAGAAATATAATTTTAAAACACTTTGTAACTAGACCTGTACTGAGGGAACTAGATAAACTGTGTGATTATTTTAGATTGCCTATAAATTGTTTGATGGTCTGAACAATATTAAGTGTCTTATGGTAGAAGCGGGTATTTAATTTATGAAGCGTTTCATGCTAGTGCTGGAATTAGTAGGAACTCTAGTTAATTTTCTTATAATTCATTTTTTATTGTTCTATGTTCTTATGTGTATGTGTATATGTTTGTTTATATATGTATATGTGATGTATCTTTTGCTGTCTGTTTTTGACGAATATAGAAATGAATAATAATAGCTTGATGAATGATTAATTATTTGATCGCTTTATAAGTTGAGTAATATATGTAAGATTTTATTAATTGTGCTAAAGGCTGATTTCATACTTACGCGCCAAGTGAATTCTTTTGCTGTTGAATAATAGTAATTTGATGATAGGGTGGGTTTGATAATTAATTTAAAGATGTGGGCGGGGTTTTAGCGCACCTAATACATAGTGCGTTTTAATAAACAAAGTTAAGCAACATCGGCTAAGTTAGTACTTGGATGGGCTAGAACCTTTGAAAACCTAATGCTAACAGCTTTGAATAAACAAAACTCCCTGGATGTTGAAAGATTATTTTTAAATCCCAGATAGCTGTACACTACGCTATCTATTATCAATTAGGTAACGATTACCAATAACCACAGAGTGAAGAAGAAAGTAACTAAAACTGCTAAAGCAATAACGAAGCACGAAAACTCTATAACACGTGCGGTATGTCCCGTGTGTAGCCATATGAAAAAAGAAAAACAATTTGTTGATTAAGAGTTTATTGGATTGTTTTAACAGTTGAGTGATTGGGTAGCAGAGAAGATGATCGCTGCTCAGGATGAGACTTATCGCGAGGCAAAGAGTATCCATAGTAAATGGATGAGACATCAAGCCTTCGATTCTGAGATCAAATCCAACAAGGATCGCTTGGAGCAGAGAATCAAGGACGCTGAGAATGTGTGCGAACAGTGTCCAGAACTTGCTGAGGTTGGCATATCAAAGACACTATGTATATAATTATAATTCAATTAAAAAATAAACGATTTACCTCCACAAATTAAGTATAAGCTGAGTAATGCAAAGGGAAACATTTTTAAAAGTTCTATTCTCTTAAAGAATATTTAGATGTGATAGTACTAAAAATATGTTGTCGGTTTACTTTATTCCTTTATTTGATCATATATAAATTATTTTTATTTCATGGATATATTTTCCATTTAAAATTAGGAAAACTGTGGAATAAATGTGGTAGATATTGTAATAATTGTAATAATCTGCAACAATGTGCCTAGTACATGCTCTCTTCTTTATGTACCATTGTGTATAATGACTAATAGATAGATGGTTAACTAACTAGATAAGCTATTAAGTACTCTTTTTGACGGCCTACTGTTAGTCTGTGTACATTATTTTGTGTTTGAATATTCTGTATGTACCGTTTTATTATCGAAATGTACATGACTTTCTCTGTAACTCTCTGCTTTCATAATTTCCTTTTTGCTGTCAAATATTAGGTTTAGGCCAATTTTAATCTAACATTCTATGTTTCTACTGACAAGTTACTTGTAACACGTATCTGCAATGAAATATCTACTGAATGATACAGGTGATCTATTAGAGACAGATTTAAAGCCAAATCTTTTCTAAAATCGGAGTCTTTTCTATAATAATTAAATTATTATTTATTTATCTTAAGTAGTATGATTAGTGAAATGTTTCACCTGTTTCTCTTAAAGTGATTTTTGTATCGCGGTTGGGTTCTGTGCAGGTAATAAAGCCGAAGATCGACGAGCTGAAGCGTCAGTGGAAGGAGCTGGAAGACACGACGGCCAGTAAAGGAGAGAAGCTGTTCGATGCTAATCGTCATGTTCTGTACGAACAGAGCTGTGATGATATTGATGGCTGGATCAATGAAATAGAGTCTCAGATAATCACTGAGGATGTTGGTCACGACCTGACTACAGTCAATCTGCTCGTCCAGAAGCAAAATGTAATTCTGTTCATCTACATTATTATCTACATTACTATCCCAATTAACGTATTAATACAGAACATATAAAGCAAGCAGGCTTGACGTCGGTATCGTCTCTAGTAGTTAACATTCATGATATATTAATGCCATGAAGAAAATTTGTAAGACTTACTTATCGTTTTACTTCCTAATGATACTATCACAGGCTTTCCGGCTGGGCTTTGAACTCATAGTTTCAATACTTTTTCAATCGTTACGTATATTAATTAAGGTTTCATTTTGAGGTTGCTGATTTTTCACAAAATAAAAGATGTTAATATACTCTCTGTTAGTACACTGCCTATTCGCAGGTCCATAGCGTATAACTCCTTCCCATATTTCTATCCTCCGCCTTTCCCTTTATATCAACGTATGAAGTAGTTATCAAATCGTCCAGCATCCCATGTCTTTGTCTTCCTCTAACCTCTCTTTCCGTCCGTTCTTCATTTAATTACCTCTATAAGTAAACCATTCCCTCTCAGTATATGACCTATCCAGTTCTTCTTTCCATTTCTTGTGATGTATATAAGCATTGTAAACGTCGTTATTAATTTCTGAAATCAGTTATGTCTTAGAAATGTTTAGGCAATACAAATAACAATATAAAAAATAATATAAAAAACATTTATGAAAACGAAAATAATTGTATTTGGACAACGATAGTAATTTAAGAGTTTAGCTGCGACTGCTGCGTCTCTGTACCAGACATACAGTAGAATAGCTGGGTTGATTTTAAACCGATTAAATGCACTAGTATTGTTATTCCATGACATGAGGAATAATGTTGGGATTTGTAACGTCTCACGCTGAATATTATCAACACAATTATAGCGATTGATCAATATGAAGAGATACACTACATAGGCTTATAACTTAAGTTATTATAAGAGTAAATGTGATGAAGTTAGCTTAATTATACTGGTTCATACCTAACAATATCTATCAATTCAATTGTACATTTTAAATGGCTTTTAGCAGTCATTTAAGTAATGACTAATGTCCACTGGTATAATATACTATAACCAGACATGTAGTCATCGAGACCTGGCTTTTGTCTCGAGACCGCTTGAGTTTGGGTTTTCCTGGCCTTAGTGTAGGTTTTGAAGGTTCCGATCTTTGTCTTAGTTACAAGCGATTGGTCTCGGATATTTTCGAGACACTACGTATTATTTTGACTATATTAATGAATTGTGAATGTACAATTTGAAATAATTGTGTATTTATTACAAAGAAGTGTTTTTGTATTTTTGTTTTTGAAGGTGTTTTTTGATGATTGATTATTTTGTACTACTAAAATCTAAAGCAACTAATTCGAAATTAATAGAATCTGATGTCAAACGGCAGTACATATATATATAGAATATATCGGCCTATGTTTAGCAAAATGCTATTAAATCATAGTATGCAGTACATACATAACATAACGGCACACTGGGTCAGGAAGCACAGATGCTTGTTTAAGACCCATGTCCTTCTTCCTCTCCATGGTTATTAGTAATCGTTGCCTTTTGATGGCGCATCAATTGCAGCCGGCGCGGATTTAAGAATAACCTTCCATCACCCTGGGATTTTTTCCTTCGTAAGCTTTTATCAACATTCGGTCTTCCAAGGTGGTCACCCACAAAGTACTAACCGAGGTCGATGCAGCTTAACTTCATCTTGGTCTTGACGCGCAACTAAACCAAGCACTAATCCCGCCGTCTAATCCCGCAGTACAAAAAAGTAGACTAATAATTATAATTTCCAAATATGTCATATTTAGGCCAATTAATTAAGATTAAGTAGGCTATGTTGTTTCACTAATTATTCAACTCGTAGGCTAGTAATTAACACTTGTAGAAGTATTAATGACGTAGATTTTGCATACCAGTGCTACCACCACATTTAATCACAGCTTGGAGCATGTTGTCTTTCTTTTTCTTGGTCTTGTTCTCGAGGGTTGTGATCTTGATCTCAAGGAGTGTGGTCTTGATCTCGAGGGGTCTGCACTTGGTCTTGGTCTCTAGGGGTCTGCACTTGGTCTTGGTCTCTAGGGGTCTGCACTTGGTCTTGGTCTCGAGGGGTCTGGTCTTGGTCTCAGAGGTTTAGTCTGACTATAACTAGTAGATAGACTTCTATAACTAGCGTAAATATTCAGTGGATGTAATTGGCTATCCAGAGATAATAGAGGTGTTGTTACGTATGATTGACTGATCCTCGACACTTGAAATTGTGTAATGGTGAGTTGATATTATTGATTGTTCATAGATCTTAGAGAGTCAGCTGAAGATAAAGCAACAGCAGGTTGAAGAGCTTCAGGCTCAACAGCCTACATTACTTAAAGATGTTGACCCTGAGAAAGAACGAGAGATATTACTAAAGAAAGCGAGAGTGGAGGAAAGGTGGGCATTGACGGATTCCTGCTGCATTTATAACTCTCACAACTTATTAGCCAATAGTAATGTTGTAACAATTATTGCATCTTTGGTAGTAGCTTATTGTCACACTGTATTTTTCCTCTCTCTCTCTATCTCTCTTTCTCTCTCTCTGTCTGTAAAAAACAAAGCTGGTAAAGCTAATGTTAACGTCAGTTTCCTCTCTGTATATCTCTCTCTTTCTATCTCTCTTTCTCTCTCTAGTGTTCTACCAATTGGCAGGTCCAAATCATTTATCTATACTCACAGTCTGCTTTCACGTTTCATAAGGAGTACTCCATAGATCAACAAGTTGATTTTTCACAAAAGACAAGGTCTTATCAACATTAAGACGTTGAATATGTTAAACTGGAAATGAGATTGGAGCTTCATTTTCTCAAGGATCAAATATTCGGCAGTGTCGGATGCAGTAGACGCGCCATACTTGACAGAAGAGGATGACAAGATGAAACTAAAAAAAAAAGGAAAAGTAAACTTAACATATTCGGCCAGTCTAATACACGATGTTTTAGACTTTTTGACTAAATTATTAAATGTATATAACTTAATCGATACTAAAAACCAGTTTTACAAAATCTAAAATATGCTAAACAAATTTCTTCTGTTGTTTAACTTTGAAATCGAATGAGGCTAAATTTGCGGTAAAATTGTCTATAGATTCTACTAGTTTAACTTAAATTTAAAGATACTTTCGTACCTTTTTGTGAAAAAAAGGCCTAAATGAAATTTTATTATTCCCGTGTTGTATCAGGGTCCGTCTAGTCTACATTTCCCCTGATACAACTGCACATGTTAACTGCACATGTCAATTGAGGCGATTATGAATTAGCTGAGGAAAGCAACGGAAAACCACCTCCGAAACTATATTTTTCTGAGCCATAGTCTACACAAGGCATGGATTCGGCATCGCTTTTTATGAAAGGATTAACTTGATGATCTATGAAGTGAAAGCAGTGATCTACTTATGAAGCGTGTAAGCAATCTCTAGGTAGGAATATATGTCTTTGACAGTGATAGAGACTAGAAAGTTAAATTTGAAGAGAACACTAGAGAGAGAACTAGAAAGTAAAATTTGGCCAATAATCTATTTAAATTGTAACATAGAAGTCTACAAATATTGGAGGGCATTTTCAAATTGCTAAATAAAATTTTCTTTATTTCTTCTGTTAATTGTATAAACAGAAATAATACCAAATGCTTTATTTTAAGTCGTAAAAAATATTTGTTGCAAATTTGTATATATATATACGATTCAGGGTCACACTGATACGCACTGCTGATATTATGCAAACATATTCATTAAGACGTTGAAGCTATGAAATGGTATTGCATAATATAATGTCTTGCATAATACTATTAGATTGTAAAATTAGCAAAAATCATTGAAATAAGCTACAGGTATATTCTGATGATATTAATTGGTCAGATTTGCTAAGATGTTGGAGCCATTGCTGGAGAGAAGAGCGAAGTTGGAGCGCACGAAGCGCCTGCACCAGTTCTTGAGAGATATCGAAGACGAGAAAATGTGGATCCGCGAAAAGATGATTCTGGCTAGTTCTAATAACTACGGCAACTCGCTGTTCAGCGTTCAGATGTTGCTGAAGAAGAATCGGAGTCTGCGCAACGAGATCGAGAGCCACGAGCCTCGCATCATCGCGGTGGTCGACATCGGACTGTCGATGATCGAGGAGGGTCACCCGCAATCAGAAGAGTTCCAGGCGCTCATCGATGAGCTCAACTCTCTGTGGAGCGAGCTGCTTGCTCTGGTCGACCAGAGACAACATCAGCTGGAGCTCTCAGAGCTCACGCAGCAGGTTTACCATCTAATATTATATCATTTGAAATACTTGCAAATCCGTTTCAGCAAAATCTCTTCAGACTTGTGGACCGTCTAGAGACGGTTCTTGACCTTGACCATGACCTTGATCTGTTTTTTACACAGATACATGTAGTGTTTAATTTAATTAAAATTGCAAATGACATATTTTGTTTTATTGAACGGCAGGCTATTATTACTTGAATTTTGTGTTCTGTAACTTTCATGGCATAGACCAATTCAAAATTCTCAATAATCTTGTATGATTTATATGGCTTGTTTTACAGCATTCAATTATTATATGTTTTATTGTGTAACTGTAAAGTAAGTACTTCGGTCATTTTGTATAGCTTACTCAGTGCGGACATTATTTCATTTGCCTTGCGAAACAACTTATGCAAAACTATACATCTACATTAAAGAACAATGACCTAAGTCAACCCCATGACCCCCTCCAGCCTATTTTCTTGAGTCGAACCCCAATTACGCCAGTCAACCCCACTTCAGCTAAATGCCTTCATCTGACAACCGACTTCAATTTTGGCCAATCGAACACTGAATATAGATTCAGTGTTCACTATTGCGTATGCGCAGTTCTGTAAATTGTAGCCTTGCATTTTGTTCAGTATTTCTTCGATGCGAGCGAGGCGGAGTCGTGGATGAGCGAGCAGGAGCTGTACATGATCAGCGAGGACAGGGCGCGTGACGAGACTGGAGCGAGCAACATGCTCAAGAAGCACGCCACCATGGAAAAAGTCGTTAATGACTTCGCTGAGACTGTCAGACAGCTGGGAGACAGGAGCCGGGCATTCCTCGAGGCCGCTCATCCTAACAGGTTGCTACTTCCGTCTTATATTTTCAGAAATATTGCTACCAATGATCGTCTCTTGCAATAATGTATCTTTCCTAAATCTTATGGCATTAAACTCTTCAACTAAGAGTAAGAATAGTTTGATGCTTACTATCTAGAAATGACTTATTTGCCTATTCTCGACACACTAACATTCTCTTCACCTATGAAGAGTAACAGTGATGAGAATGGAGTTAAATGTGGTGTGATTGTATAATCGTAAAGAGTCTCAGTTTAGATGTGATGCAATAGTGTAATTTTAAAGAGTCTCATTTTAAATGTGACGTGATTGTGTAAGCTGAAGGAGTCTCAGGTTAAACGTTACGTGGTTTGTAAATCTAAATAATCTCAGGTTAAATGTGACGTGATTGTGTAATTTCAAAGAGCCTTGTGTTAAATGTGACGTGATTGTGTAACAGTGACACAATAGCAGTGAAGCAGTCTCAGGTTGATAAGCTGTACGCCAGTCTGAAGGACTTGGCCGTAGAAAGGCGCGACAAGTTGGGTGAAGTGCTGAAGCTCTACAAGCTGAACCGTGAGATAGAAGATTTGGAACAGTGGATAGCTGAGCGAGAGGTCATCGCTGGGTCACATGAGCTCGGCCAGGACTTTGAGCATGTCACGGTAATAATTATTTCTATTGATAAGTATCTTACGATGTTGCTAAACGTGCCTGCTAGTCAACGAGATTCAATTTGTACATCTGATCTTAAATGTGTACTGGTATGTACTCTGTGTGCTAAGCAGTATATATGGGCCCCTGTGTAGTTATATAATTAGGACTATAGCTGCTATCCAGTGTATGTATGTAAGTACAGAATATGTATTTAATTCAAAGGATATTAAATTTGAGCACATATTTTGTGATAGTGATATTCTGCAGGTAAATGAGTATAACACGGCTTGTAATAATGCAAAACAGCATTTTAAAGCTGTTTAACAATGTTAAATCATACAAAATGTTTAACAAGTCAATGTTAGCAAATCAATGTTTGACAAATCATACAAAATAATTTTATAGATTTGAAATGAATTTGTGTATTAAACTCAAATTATAATATAAATATTATTTAGAGTTTTATACACATATTCATTTCAATCCTACAAAATGTCATAATTTCATGACCCAAAAATATTATTCACACATTTAAACTGTAAATATAGTGTGTACGTCTTGTTTAAACAGGAGCTCTATTATGCATATTCATCATCGTTAACTTATTTCGGACATATAATAATTATAATAATACATTACATTACGTACAATATAATAATATATTGTCCACATTAAAAAAGAGACTAAATTTAATATTCAGTACAAATACATACTTGCATAGTATATCAATGACATACACACATACTACAAAGCACTTCAAATAGAAGAAATTAGTGGGCTACTTAACGCTAACACTCGGTTAGACAAACTCACTCTTCATTAGATACCATTGTAACTAAAAAGTAAAAAGATACTGTTTGTAATGCTGCGTGTATACATACATGTATATGCACGCTGAATGTAGCGGTGTAAACAGGGGCATTAAATGTGATTATCTAATATTATAATATGTGTTTGCCACGTATGTGTGTGATGGTTTATACATACATACATATATATATATATATATATATATATATATATATATATATATATATATGTGTGTGTATACACATATATACACACACATACACACACACACACACACACACACACACACACACACACACACACACATATATATATATATATATATATATATATGAATACATATATGAATACATATATATATGAATACATATATATATATACACTGTGAGTCATAAAAAAACATGTGCGCAGTATTTCATCCATAACTTTGGTAATAGTGAACCGATTTTGAAAATATTTTCAGAATTATAAAGAAGAAGAAAATTATTAATCTTAAATCTAGTTTTTGTAACACTTCCGGTTTATTTTAAACAATAACAGACGATTTTACAAACATAGTCTGTTTTTGTTGAAATTTTAAAATGGTGTTTACTTATGAAGATAAGGCCCTCATAAAAAACTTGTACCTCTTAAAGGGTTATGGCGCACACCGGTTGATTGCTGAATTCCAACAAAAAATTGGATTCTTGGAGGGCTGGATTGCTTATTAAAGAAATTACGCCGAAAAGAAGAAAATAAATAACGTGGACGAGTTAATGCAACGCCTGGTGGACGTTTGGCAAGACGTGCAACAATCTGTCAATGACAACACAATAGATGAGTGGCGCAAGCGTCTCCGAGCTTGTATTCGCGCCAATGGAGGACATTTTGAGCATGTGCTTTGACAGTTGACAGTACCTGTATAACACTGTTTGTTTCGTGTGTTTCATTGTTAGTTAAGCCACGAATTTGTAAACATTCTGTAGCGATTGATTTACTTAAACTGAATATTTTCAGTCGCGCATATTTTCAAGCACTGCTTCAACGCAAAAATATTAATTAACAGAGTCACTTAACGTTATTTTATAGCAAATGTGTTCCTGATTATACCTATGCAAAAATTTAAAAAATCGGTTCACTAATACCAAAGTTATGGGCGAAAGACTGCGCACATGTTTTTTTATACTCACAGTGTATATACACATGTATATATACATGTATATATATATACATGTATATGTATATATATATATATATATATATATATATATATATATATATGTATATACATGTATACATGTGTATGTATTCAATGCTTGTAATGCAGTGTGTGTGTAATTCAGTGTTTGTATGCATGTATAATTGTCTGTGTCTACGTGTAATTCAGTGCGTATGTTTGTTGTTATGTGTGTATGTGTACCATGCAGTGTGTTTGGTAATATGCCTAGCTGCTGTGCGATCGGTTCAGAGACTTTTCTCGTGACACGGAGCTGATAGGTCAAGAGCGCGTAGCCACGGTCAACGAGATCTGCGATCAGCTCATCAGCTCTGGTCACTCTGACGCGGCGACTATCGCTGAGTGGAAGGACGGCATCAACGAGTCCTGGACTGACCTGCTTGAGTTGATCGACACGAGGACTCAGGCTCTAGCCGCTTCCTATGAGCTCCACAAGTTCTTCAACGACTGCAAGGAAACACTCATCAGAATACATGTAATAAATACTTCTTCTACAACAAATAACGAAGCTAATAAAAGTCTGTCGTTTGACCTTAAGTTATAGTCAACTGCAAGAGCGTTGTATCTTAGTTAACGTTGTTGTGTCCACAGTATACTGGCTGGAAATCCAAAAGAATTGCACGCCTGCCTGTAATGCAGGAACGATTCGAATCTTAGCCCGATCCCATACCGTCTCTGACAATATCCCTTGTGATACAGAAATAAAAGTTAAACTTAGCTATATTTTACTTTTATAATTTAAGAGTAGCTCTATCGTTTTCTAGCTTGATTTAAAAAGACTTGACAGTAATGGAGGAAGGGAATGAGACACTTAAACTTACCTCAGTATCCATATTTTAGTAAGGTAGAGGATAAATTGTTACCTTGAAGAGAATCCCTTCGGGCTTCTGACCTTGACGTTAAACCCATATAATCATCATTGATATTTTTTAAAGATACAGCCTCTCCGAGGAGATCAGCTTGTTGCTAAGTGGAGTTAAAGAAAAAAGGAGGCCTTCAGTAATAAGAGGAAAGAACTATTAACAAAAAGTTTAAAGAAATCCATGGAGATAGTGATTCTAAAGACTTTAATTAATGTGGACCACGCTTCTGTACGGTTGTGAAACATGAACGTTAAGAAAAGAGGATATCAAGAAACTGGAAGCATTCGAATTGCGGCTAATGAGAAGATGAAATGGTCTGTCATGAATGTCATAAATGATTGAAGAAGTGCTAAATAGGGTTAACATAAATAGACAATTGATAAATATCATAAGGAATAGAAAGAAGAACTGAATAGGGCATATCCTGAGAGGGAATACTAAAAGAAATAATTGAAGAAAGAATTAAGTTAGAAGAAGACCGAGACTAAGAATGCTGGATGATTTGATAACTAATGCGTATGCTGATGTGAAAAGAAATGCAGAGGATAGAAATATGTGGAGGAGTTATACGCTACGGATCTGTCAATAGGCAATGCACTAAGAGAGAGAGAGAGAGAGAAACACACTGTGTGTATACCATGTTATGTCAATAAAGCTGTAATAGCCCTTTGCTCTGTAATAGTCTTTCTGCTAATAGTATATGAGACTTATCTCTCTGGACCTTCAGCTAATAGTATCTGACACTTGTCTCACTGGACGACCCTGTAGACCTGCTACTAGTATTTTAAACTGGTTCCACTGGACGGCCCTGATCATTGACTGTTGAGTTATGTATTCGTACTCATCCGTGTATTCGATTGGAGGGAATTTGGCGTAACGGTTAGAATGTTCGCCTTTGATGCAAGGGACCTGGGTTAAAAGCCCAGGTCAGTCAACGCGCAACCCACTCCACGTGAGCCGAGTTACGTGCTCAGTCAACGGTCGAGTAAAGACTAAAAGATGGTTGAACGAGTGCGACATACGTTAAGAAGAAGATGTGTATTCGATGGTGACGAAAGCCTGTGGTACTGTGTCCTGTGCCTTTGTACCTAAACGGCGAGGTTAAATTCTCTAGGCTCGACATCAGTCATTGTTAGGGAACCAACCATGCCATGCAGCTGACTAGATTTCATAATTTAAATATGATAATATATAATTCAAATTTCTTGTTCGTCAACAAGAAATTGACTAACACATTTTTAAACTGTCTATTTTAAAATTAGGTCTATTTAATTCATTGATATATTTATAATCTGAATGTTGAGCGACTCTGCGTACATTAGTTGACGAACATTTTGATAGGAGAAGCAGTTGACGATACCGGAAGATCTTGGTAAGGACACTCAGTCTGTTGCCGCTCTACAGCGCAGACTGGCCAATTTCGAACATGATCTCGTCACCCTAGGCGCCCAGGTAATAAAATTAGTAAATAAATTTAGTCAATTTGGTGTAAAACGATTCTGCTAGATGTTGAATAGCCTCACATTCCATAGTTTCTTTAACGGAAGTTGAATAGCCTCACATTACATAGTTTCTTTAACGGAAGTTAAATATTAATTGTTTCCGATTAAAGATATCCGATTTTAATTACGCATCGTGTTACTATAGTCATCTTAGGTAGAAAATTCAGTTCAGAAAATCTATCAATGACGTATTAAAGTAGAAATTTTTCTATTCACAGAAACCGTCTTATCCCAATGAATCTGAGTATATCATGTTAAGTTTTTCATATATAGTTAAACTGGAATTAGTTCATCTATAAATGTTATAAAATTAATTAAAACTAGAAGTTCTGTATCTTCAATATAGTTGATGAATGTGAGAACTTTTATTATTATGTATTAATATTTATTATTATTAATATTATTATTATTATTATTCTTACAATTATAATAGGGTTGGGAAGATGGATTTTAAGCATATTAGAGTTAAACTTATGTTTAATTTCTTTAGAAACAGCCTAAATTGCGTCAGTAGAAATACAATTTTAAAGCATTTTGCAACTAGACATGTACTGAGGGAACTAGATAAACTATGTCATTGTTTTAAATTACCTAGAAATCGTTTGATGGTTCTGGACAACAGAGTGTCTTACGGTAGAAGCGGGTATTTAATTTACAAGCTTTTAATGTTAGTGCTGGACTTAGAAGGAACTCTATAATGTACTTTTATTGTATATGATCAAAATACATTATAAGAACGTATATGCATGTGTGTGTATGTGTGTGCGTGATGTTTAATGATTCTGTCTGTTTTTGACGAATATAGAAATGAATCAAAAGGCTACAAATGAGGAAGTTCTAGAGAGAGTTGCATAGTTAGACAGTTGATTAATGTATTATGAAATAGGAAGAAGAGTTGGATAGGACACATTCTAAGGGGGGAAGATCTATTAAAAGAGGTCATAGAATGTAGAATGGTAGGAAAAAGAGGCAGGGGCAGGCCGAGATGTTAGATGATTTAAAAACCCCTCATATGTGGAAATGAAGTGGAAGGCAGAAGACAGAGAAGAGTGGAGGCGTTATATACCATGGACCTGCCAGTAGGCAGTGCACTAAGAGAGAGAGAAAAAAAATAATATATTATAAAAATGCAATATGAGCTTGTGATATCTAAAGATTCAATGTTAGGCAGTTCACTGGAAGATGTTGCTGAGATCTTTGCAGGTTCAGGACGTTACGAAGGCTATTGCTGAATCAATGATCTTGATTGATGAGCAGACCTAAGGCATACAAGAAGTTGTAGGTAAGTTAATTAATACACTTGTTTGCTGCGTAGGTCCAAGGTGTGCAGGAGGAAGCTGCTAAGTTAATCATTTCGTACTCCGGAGAGAGAGCTAGAGACATACAGCGACACGAGATGGAGGTAGTGAATGCTTGGCGTAACCTTCAGGTTCACGTCGACTCGCGCAAGAATCGTTTGTCAGACTCGAGCGACCTCTACCGATTCTTCAACATGGTGCGCGATCTCGTGCTCTGGATGAGTGATATCAATCGACAGATGGCGAGCCAGGAGAAACCGCGGTACGTTCCACGCCTCTATTGTAGTCCAGGTTGAAATATTGACAAGTCCTAGTAAATTATTGGGGTTGAAGTATTGACGGTTAGAAATACTAGCAACTGAAGAAAAATAGCCTATAAAAAATAGCCACTTTCCAAACAACGCTTCAAGTAGTCAGACCTTATTTAACATATTTAAATAGTTATACATGTACTGTACGAGAACTACATTAATTAAAGTGCTAGAGTGAAAAATAATGGATGAAATTAATTCGGGACCACAACATGTCGCGAGAAGCTCGGCTTGCACGTGCCCACTTCCCATATCTTTGGGGCCATAGCTTGGTCTTGGACGCCGGTATTGCTCAGCTCCCTCCAACATTGAATGTTTTTGTTCGTTAGGGCCTCCCCATCCACCCACTGAGCTAATGGGGACCTCCGGCGCGCTGTGGTAGTATGACCTTTGGATATTTGGGTCAGTGGCTTGTGTGTTCCTGGTTATTGAAGGGCCTAGGAACTCGGCCAATTGTGAATGTTCGCTTTCTACTACTGCGCCGAGATCGTCACGACTAGAGGTGGGAATGTTTTTGTCTCCCGCCTGTGTTAGGGCCATGGCCTCTGCCCTATTGGTGAGTTCGTGGGAATTCAGGTCTCGTGCCAGGTCGTCACGGCCCGAATCGGGGGTAAGTCCCGCGTTCGACATCGAGGAGGTTAGGGATACTGGCCTTATATCTGTGTTTTGTTCGGCCATCTCCCCTAATTTGTTGTAAAGTGTAAAGGCGTCGAATTTAATTGATTAGTTTGATTATTAATGATTGGGAATTGAATATAGTGATTGGAATTTGTCAACGAAAAATACAAGTCTAACCTAACCCTACTGTTAATGAGTGTGGAGCGCGGTCTGAGACCACACTCGTAAAAGCTAATAATAAGTAAGTGATCGTAATTTTCCCAATTTGTTCCCTATCTAAACCTATTTTGTATTTAATGTGTTTCTGTTCACCTTAATAGCGAGACAAAACCCGCCTACAACTCTTGGAGTCCCAATTCAACAATATTAGCGAGACAAAACCCGCCGGCAACTCTTGGAAACCTTGGTCATCCAATATCGAGACCAAAACTCGCCTATTGGGCAACTATGTACTTCTATCTCCCTATCCTAATGCTTACTTTGGGAAAAGTACCGCTCGCGCTAAATTATACGCCCGCTATAACTACATAAATATATCTCTATGACTACATATATATATCACTCTATAAGGGGTGCTTTTTGATGTCCCACCCTGCCAAATTTCACAGCAAATTGCTGTCGTGTCTGTATAGTGCTCAGATTGGCGCTACCTTCCTACCAGCAACTGCTAGCAAGTCACCGTTCAGAAGTTGGCCGCTCGTCACAAAAATACGACACCCCTACTATTAGCGCTGGGGCGCCCTATCCACTGGGTTCCCCAGCACAACCCCCCCTTCTGTAACACTGCCTGTTTTAAAATACAGGTCTTTACACAATGGGACCCTTCCCGCTTTACAACTTCTCGGCACAATCAATGCGACTGTGTTTTAAGGCTGCCAAACACTTCTCTACACTCTTAGTCGTGTTTTAAAGCTTTATAACAACTACTCTACTTCTCCACACAACGAATTGTGCTTTAAAGCGTTATAGTAGCTACTCTACTTCTCCACACAACGAATTGTGCTTTAAAGTGGTCAGTAATAATATTTAATCACATCAATTGCGTCTGGATATTATTTCTTCGTGATAAGTGGCTCCAATCACAATAGACTGCGTCTGGACCACGGTTACAACCGAAGTAACCCAGGCGATTTTGCATGGAGAAACACGGCTTTTTATACTAAATTTTAACATGGGATAACTACAAGGCCAATCACGTAAAGCCTTACTAAAGCCTCAATTTGTATCGCCATATTCTATGGGTTAAAGGTGTGGCCTAAATTAAGTTATATTTAAACTGTGTTGCCATCCTTGGTATTTTCCTATACCACCACCCACTTTGTGCTCTTTTCTAATTAAACCTATTGTATGATCTAGCGCGAAAATATACTACAGTGATAACGTCGTTCTCTCACTTAAATTATAGCTACCAATCAGCACTAGTTCCTAACAATTCTGCAAACCTTATCTAAATATACACAAATCTTGGTAAAACCGTTCATTACCTCCTATAGCGTTTGACTGACTTTTCCTCGAATTTAATATAAAGTCTTTCTACTTTAATATAGGCCACCTACGTACATTATAGCATTTACAACCAATGATATCTACTTTTACACGAATCGCTAACGAATTAGAGTTTTCCTTTGATCACTAGCTCAACTTTATCTCTAATATTGATATTTACAGTTATTTTTATATTCTGGAAAAATCCCTAAACTGGTGCTAAGTTGAATCTATACTGGTTTACGGAAGCGTACGAATTTATAGTGGTTTAATGCGACAAGCGTAATCAAAGCGAAAGTCCAATTTCGCTACACAACATATTAAGGGATGTCACCAACACATATTTTACCTCCGTTTTCTCTCTATGAATCTAATGAATATCTCATTTCGGTTAAGTTGATTGTGTGTGCATGTGTAATGCTTCTATGTAAAGAGATTCACTCTAGAGGTTTAGTCCTAATTATTACCCTCCTCACCACATCGGATATGTGGTGAGCAAGTGCGTAATGTTTGATGATCGATACAATGTTTTATAGTGTCAGTTTATTACTAAGTGCCGCGAATTGAACAACGGACCTCTCAATACGGCTTCGATTTCACAAACCATTAAGCTTATCTATAACTCACTTCGATTACGAATCTCTCAGTACTCGTACGAAGGAATTTATTCTTGATTTTATTCTATTCGCATACTTAATGCTGTGCATCCATATGATACCTACTCTCTCGAATTTGTGCATTTTGGTTTTGTCTAATGCGTGTGTTTTACATTCACATTTAACTCAATGAGATTTATACATTAGTAACGGGATTACCCGTATCCTGAAGGCACATCCCCAGCAAACCACACTTTTAATGGACGTCCCCGTAAGTTTTACCTCAGCTTTTGTTGAACGAATGTTCTTTTATTGATTAAAGTTGAACAAATAAATTGAATAATATGTAGAATAATATAACAAATTTGAAAATGCAAGTATATCATATTGCCTATTTGACTGATTGCAAAATGATATAATTTGATATATTCAGAGATTTATCTGGAGTTGAGCTGTTAATGAACAATCATCAAGGTCTAAAAGCGGAGATCGATGCTCGAGATGAAAATTTTACTATATGTGTTAACCTGGGCAGAGATCTCATATATAGGAAACACACTAGATCTCCAGAGGTTCAATATCAAATTTTCTCTACTCTTGATTAAATCTCTTCGAGCCTTACAGAAATAATTCTTTGGATCTGATAGTATGCTCATGCTTTCGTTTGAATTACGGAATAATGCTTCTTAAATTCTGGAAGTTCAGTGTACAATTTAACTTCCTGTAATGCAGTAATATTAAGCAGCATAGCTTGTATTTATATATACTAATAAGTATCTGCCGAATGTGTATATCTGAGCTTTACTGCTAAACCATTGCCTTAAAGAAGAATATATTTTATCCGCTACAAAATTGTTGAAATAGTATCTTTTATTTGCAAGATATCTCGCTCCCAATGCAGAAATATTAAAAAACTGTATAACTAAGACGTAAGATTACTTTGACTGAGTAGAAACAATAACAACAATAACAGAATTAGATTGCTATTGTTGTCACGACAAAACTGAGCACTATGGCACCAAATCTAATCTTATGAACAGAGTGTGGGGTCAAAAAACGCTGCGAACCAAAATCGGGGAATTCAGTCCAGGGAACGATACTAGCAGAAAGGGGGTTTACATGTTAATCTCAGTTCATATGCAATGGATGGATAGGAGAGATCTAAGAGAAGAGCTTTTTAACCGCCTATGAAACGGTTCATAACGAAGAAAAGGTTGATGAGGAGACGTTGAGGCGATGCGCAAAGTGGAAGAGAGAGGAGCTGATCTGATCTCTAGGTCTGAGGAGCAATATGCTAGTAGGAGCGCCTGGACAGTTTTGCTGCTAAAGGATAAACTAAACCTAAAACTCGCATATAGTACGAGATCACTAAGTAAAAACTGAGGAAAGCAAAGGAAAACCAATTCAGAAGCCTTATTTTCTCGAAACTATAGACTGCTTCAAAATATGGAAAAGGCATAATCGTTTTGAAGGGATTCACTTGCTGATCAATGGAGTGCTCTTTATGAAGCGTGAGAGCAGACTGAGTAGGAATAAGTATATTGGACTTGACACTTGGCAGAACACTAGATTGAGTTATATATACATGTATACAATACATAGATAGACTTTATATGTAGATATAATATAATATAATATAATATATTATATTGACACATGTTTATACACATATATAGGCTATGTAATAGTGTATATGTAAATATCATGTATATATACATATATACTTGTGTATATATATATATATATATATATATATATATATATATATATATATACACATAATATATTATCTATATACATACATGTACATGTAAATATACATGATATTTCCATATACACCCCATATATAATATTATATATACAGTATATATATACATGTGCATATATATATATATATATATATATATATATATATATATATATATATATATATATATATATATATATATATATATATACAGTATATATTATATGACACAGATCTAATTTGAATGATTATCTATATTATTTTATTATACAGTACGCATACTATATGTTAAGAACAATGATTTTTGTAAAAGGTAAGAGAGAAGCTGATTCAGCTTGGAACTCAACGTGGAATAATGATGCAGCAGTGGGCGGACAGATGGGAGCATCTCGAATTAAGTAACTATTTCAGTTCTTACATTCGTTCAAGATATAAATTAATATGTGATTCGTTACCAGCCACATTCATTATAAGCCACCATCACTGTACTAAGGTCGCCCTCCTTCGCAAGGACATCGTTAGACTCTCAATATGCAGTCTGTGTATACAGTAGACCCATCGATTCAATAGGAAACTTGACAGAGTGGCGTAGCCGTGAATTCTGCAGTGATGGCTTTGTTAACACAGCCTTATGTAAAACATTAGTCCACCTGTGCAGAGCAGAAGTTTAGCAACTCAAAATGTTTTAAACCCTACCAATGATGTTGTGAGGATTGAGATGTCTTATATTATTAGTACTCGATATCATCATGGATATTGTACTGTATTTGTAGGCTTTATTAATATTTGTAGCATTACTTTGTCATACCTCTAGAATGATCGTCATTTTTATACAGTGGCAAATTTAAACGTTTTCAAAAAAATCTGAAAACGCAAATAATAGAATATTCCTGAACGACGTTACTCTTCGTTACTTCATGACTTTCTGAACCAGTGTCATTAAGTTAAAATAAGAATAACACTCTTGCAGCACACTTGCAAATATAGGCCTTTTAATTAACTAATGAAATGCGACATACAACGTTTCCATCAAATCATAAAATTGTGTGCAAAACTTAGCAAAATGAATATCTGTGCAATTTTACATTGTAAGTTTGTATAGTGGACTGAGCCTATGGTTTGTTGGCCTGTTGTTCGATAGCGGATCATTAGGTGCAATGTAAAAATCTAGGGTTTTTCGATTATCTTACTGATTAAGCAAAAACTGACTCTAAACTTAGCTTTAGATTTTAGAGCTTTATTAATTGAAGACGATGTTTTTTGTTGTAAATATCTGGCTTTCTAGAAAGTACTTTTATTTAAAAGTGATGATTATAACTATATGTAAGCTAAATGTCCATTTTCGTACAGCAAAGACATTGTTATAATGATACAGCTAGAATTCCAACATATTGATCCCGTTTGAATATTTCTTAAATATTTAGATACTACAAACTCGGCCCTAAACCGGTTGCGTTAATCTTATTTATTTATTGTATATTGCAGTTCTGGAAGTGTACCAATTTGCGAGGGATGCAGCAATGGCGGAAGCTTGGCTCATGACCCACGAGCCCTATCTGTCGTCCAGGGATTTTGGGGTTAGTTGTACAAGCTCACTCTAGGCTTTAAAAGTTATAATTTCTAAGGTATTTTTGTGTACATAAAAGTGTTCCTGTATTGAACTCGGTTGTGATTGAGATCACTGCGGACTAGGGTCATTGTAACGAGAGAGAGAAAATATGTTTATTAGATCAAAACACAGCATATACCATATAAGATAAATACAAGCAAACGGCAATAACGATCATGTTTGTAAGAGGCGATTAAGCAGGAACTGAGGAAGTCATAAGGGATCCGTTTCATGATTAAAAAATGTTACTTGGAACAAATGATATCTTAGAACAATTAAGGAAATATCATTCATTTTTTATGCATCCCTTAAACGAGGGAGCTGGCATTAAAAATCGCACGGTCGGACAGCATCACTGGAGCCCAGATATTTTGCCAAGTAGAAAGTAGTCCATGCGAGCAACGAGCGAAGCAAGAAAATAATATATTCTTGCATACCTATGCAGCTAGTGTTAACAGCTATAGAGCTCAGCCAAGAATTTCGACGCAGGCCTATCGTTTGATTTGGTAACATTTTAAAAAGGGAAGTGTTGCATTTGTAGTATGGTTATGGTATCCTCCTATTTTCCTTTTGGGTAGTCGAGTGATTAGTACACTTGCCGTAAAATCAATTTGTGCGTGTTCAATTTAACCAAAGCAACCTTGACTATGTGCAAATACGTTAGCCTTAGTTTTAATGGTTTGCTATTGTGTGTTTGCTATGTGCTATTAGGAAACTTTGGATGCAGTGGAGTTGCTGCTGAAGAAACATGAAGCTTTCGAAAGATCAGCTGCAACACAGGAGGAAAGATTTCAGGCTTTAGAGAAACTAACAACGGTAAACCAAATATCAATTTATGTGTCATCCACTCAGAAGAATTATAAGTCTTAATCGCTTTATTGTACATATCGGAATTACTTATTGTACATATCGGAATTATTTATTGTACATATCGGAATACTGTATTAACACAATCTCTAATGAAAACCCTATACATATAGGCCTAATTAACACAAACGATAGCTAAAGTATTATATGTAATATATTTGCATTGTATTGAGTTGTATTACATTAAATTGTATCTTATTGTATTGTACTGTATTGTATTGCATTGTATTATAATGCATTGTAATATTTGTAGTGATTTTACTGCATCAAGTTATTCTGTGTCTTTATATCATCCTTTTCCTTGACATCAGATATCTCATATGAACTTTTAAATGGCCGTTCCTGAAATCACGGGATTGATTTATGGTTGAGCTGATGAGATATAAAATCTTGGACATCTACAGGATCAGCAAAATGGACAATTGTCACTGTACTCTGACTAACATTTTAAACCTGTAAAACTAAACGCGATAGATATCATCATGGATGATCATTCATTGTATTCACAAAATGATCATTCATTAATTTAAAGGATATACATGAAATTCATTTAAAACATAAATAAATAATAATGAATAAATACATGAAATTAATTAGAAACACACTGTAGAATGTGTTTCAAATTAATTGTATTATCTTTTCAATTAATTGAATGTTCAAGCATATTTGAGGTATTGAATATTTCACTGCTTTGATCAAATTACCTATAGGCCTACATGTATCTAATTGATAAACGAGTTTTTATGCAAGATTTCAAGTCAAGGCTTCTTACATAATTGGCATTTCTTCTAATAATTAAAGTAGACAATAGATATATAATCTTATTGTATGCGATATTTTGAACAGTAACTGATGAGGCCTTAATATAGAAAGAAGAGGTCGTGACCTCATAAACATTGAATGTTTACAGTTTTCATAAGAAATATTTACAAAATCCTGTGCTAAATGTTACACTTATTTAAATTTTATTAACTTGTTTGTTGAATTTTTAGTTACACGTTTTTGAATTAGTTCAAAATTTTTAATTCAAATAATTAATGCTTATAGTCTATTATATTCGTATTGTTACGGTAATACCTTCTTCCAATTAATAGCCTATACCACATAAGCAAGAAACTCTGTTAAGCAACTTATAAGCATATTTAAGTTGAACATATAAGCCTACTTCAATATTAAAGTGTAACGTACATTTTTTATGAGTGTTAGTTCACTTCGGCAATATACATGCAGTACATAAGCAATTCGTGAAGTATTTGAATCTTTCTATTAGTGTGAGAGAATCTTAGATACTCCTTAGGACTGTGAAGAGTAGAGTTACAGACTGCCAGCAGTCTGTGGTTGTCACAGACTGGCACAAGTAGTCTCCAGCTGAAAATGATTTATGTATTTGATAATTTTGGGTTTCTGTTCTTCTTTGTTCAGATGGAGCTGAAGGCCAGGAAAGAGCGGCAGCAGAAAGCTTACGAAGAGGAGCACCCAGGTGTTGAGAGGGTACAGAGAAGTCTGTCAGAGAGATACGTTGAGGAGTTCCTGCCTCCTCCTGAACCAGAGTAATTATTTATTCTGTTCTCGTCTCTCATACGTGTGAGAGGGAGAGAGCGAGACAAACATATAGAGAATTTCTGTAGCAGAAAAAAAGCTAACAAACAACCATATCCAAGTATAGATCGTGATACAGAGATATTTCGACCTGCCTTTCTCAAACTTATAACTTAAAACTTTAGCTATCTGATAAAATCGTTCATACAGGATCGCTCAGGTTTATTAATTGATTTGGTGTTAATATGCACATTCTTCTAAGTTCAGTAAATTTGCAGAAAACTGTGATAGATGATTAGATACAACAACAAAAGCAACAAACCGACAACGAAAGCTATAGTAGGCCTATATATAATTCCAATCCATAAATCAATTAGCAGCAAATCTGCAACAAGGATAGGAGTTTTTCGGTAGAATCGAGACTACGGATATTATAGACTCAGATAAACTGATTTAGTAAATGTTATACTATATGTGAAATAAATTAATTATCTCCTAACAACATGCGATTGTTTAGTGAAATTTTATAAGTTCATGTTGAAGTTAAGCATAAATAAATAAATAGATCAGGAAGAAAAAAATTAAGTGGATTGAGTACATTAGGTACTCTTCTGAAGTTATTTGCCTGCTAAGTTGACCTTGTGTAAGGTAATTTATTCTACGATGTAAGTAGTCTTAAAAATAGAGCTCTGTCAAAGGCACGATTTCATTTCATTAGAAAAACATTAATAACGTCAAAGACCTTTTCTAATGTTCGATCAAAATAGGAAGATAACTACGAAAATTTCTTTATTCAAATATGCTAATTTCAAGTTAAAGAAATAAAAATAAGCTGAACTAGATTTGCGCAACATTAATTGGATATTACTTTTAAATGCGCATCCTGTAGGCTAACTAGCTACAAAACAAAAGTTAATGCGAAATCACGTTTCATGGTAGAGGATTTCGATCTTCCGTAAAGATTCTTCAGCAGTTCATTTAAATTGGAAGATCTTAATAACAGGGAGCCATTCAAAGCCTGCTCTTCCCTTAATAAATGCGGTACATTAAGTTATATTAGTTTCATTGCCTGGCCCGACGTATAATCTGGTAGTTATCGGTGACGTTATCTTTTGGACATGTTAAATCGATACATTGTTACCACATAGTTTAAGTTGATGATTAATATGTAATAGACCAGAGCCGGAGCGAGAGCTGCCTGTAGTTGAGGAGGCACTGCACGAGCCTCTCTCAGTACGACGTGATGTGGTCGATGCTCCGACTTTCGAGGGTTCGGCTGAGAAGACTCATCCATCCGCCAGTGAACAAGGTTAATGTCTGTCTAAAGTTATTGACTGTCAGTTGTCTGTCTAAAGTTATTAACTGTAAACAGTTTGATTACTTCAGTGACAATCTCATCTTGTTTTAGACAAGTTAATTATTATCCAATCCACATTATACTACATGATGTAGTACAGACATAATTAAATATTATTTTCTATCTAAATCAGTGGTTCCCATTAGGTGCCTTGCGTTGGTCCAAGGGTCTTTGGACCATATCAGAGGGGTTTAATATTGTAACAGGAGCCAGACAAGGATGTATCTTGCCGCCCTTCCTTTTTCTACTAGTGATTGATTTTGTGATGAGAAAAGCTTTCGATGAAAGAGAATAGGGAATAAATTTGGGTCATAGGAAATTAGCGGACCTTGATTTTCCGGACGAAATAGCCTAACTAACAAACAATATGCATCAACTTCAAGAAATGACACCAGCTTTAGAAGAAAAGGCTGCAAAAGTTGGATTAAGAATTAGCTCTGAAAAAACAAAAATCCTCTCAACTGCAGTGTCAGACATATTTACAATAACAGTTAATCAGAGGGAGGCTGAAAGAGTAAAACAGTTCACGAATTTTGGTAGTACAATATCGCAAAATGGATCAAGTGAAGAAGATGTGAAATGTTGCATCGGTAAGGTATTTGAGGTCTTTCAAAGACTACAACATATTTTAAAAAGCGATAGAATTGATGTGGGACTGAAGAAAAAATTATTCAACCATTGTTCAGCCCGTCTTGATGTATGTACGTGAAACCTGGGAAAATACTACTAAAATAAAAAACAAAATTAACTGTCTTCAACAAAGTTGTCTCAAAAGAATCTTAAAAATTCATTTTTGGGAGCACATCAAAAACGAAACAGTACTTGAAAGGTTTGGAGAAAGAAAATTTGATGAAATAGTTGCGGAAAGAAGACTAAGGTTCTTGGGTCACGTATTAAGAATGCATGATGATAGATATGCAAAACTTGCAAGAAAATGTAAGCCAAGTCCCGGAAAAAGGAAAAGAGGAAAACCTAGAAGTACTTGGTTCAACACGATCAACAAAGATTTGAAAACTTAGAACATTTCATGGGAAGATGATGAGGGTTGCTAAAGACAGAAAAGAATTGAGGAATTTTTGCGCCCTATGTTCTCTTCAGAACGCAAGGGACTGATGATGATGATGAATGATCCGGTATGGGACGGAGAGGAGTGGAGAAAAAAAACTGTAAAGTTGATGTTAACGTCAGTTTCATCTCTCGAAAGCGATATCAGTGACGGGGGAGCTCAGGATTTGAACGCTGCACATATTGATCCACGGTCGGATATCTTACAGACATCGCCACTGGCTTTAGCCAGAAGGTCTTTTCGTAACCCAATCCTAACTAAACTGTGATTCACGGGAAGAATATGACGATGATGATGTAGCATGATACTTATTATTTGCATTTTGGCACGATACTCATTCTTTGCATTTTAACATGATTATGGTGCCTTGTGTTGCAGCATGGTTGGGACGCGCGGGAGAGATGAAGGAAACGGCTTTAGAAGATTTCGAAGGAATGCTTTCTAGAAAACACGAGTGGGAGACAACAACTAAAAAAGCGTCCAACAGGTCTACTCTTATTTCTGTTGTAACAATATAATGCCTTTAGAAGTAACAAGGATCCTGGTTTCCTGGTACTGTCAGGTAGATTACAATATCAGGTGATCACGTAGGCCCAACTCCTCCAATCGCCCATGAAACTGTTCGTGGAGTAGGAAATGCTGATCAGAAATAGATGAGGGGGGGGGCGCAGAGTGGAAGGAAGAGAATTCCAGATCTACGGGGCAGCATGCTGGAAGGAGCGCCTAGACAGCTTGCTACGTGAAGAAAGCTTTGGTCTCTCAAGGGTAACTAACTTAGAGGACCTGGTGGGTCTGGAGGTAGATTGTCCCACTTGCAGTAAGTGGGACATGTAACTGTTACCAGGAGTGGTAATAGACTTATAAGTTAGAGAAACTGTCTTGTATAAAATGCGTACTCTAACTTTGAGCCAGTGTAAGGACTTGAGGATTGGAGTAACATGAGAATATTTGGAGCTACGAAAGACTGCACGTGCAAGGGAATTCTAGATGAACTGCAACCTATCAATCTCGCAACTGGGAAGATTTAGAAATAGGGAGTTACAGTAATCCAGTTTCAATTGCACGAGAGCAGCGCCTCTCGCTGACTGCCACTGTAGTGGCAGTCTCGAGAGAAAGAAATGGTCTTATTCGACGAAGATCGCGAATATGAAAGTATGCCTGTGAATATGAAAATATGCCTGTGACGTTTTAGTGATATGTTCGTGGAATGAGAGGTGGCGGTCAAGGACAACACCAAGATTCTTCACAGAAGAAACCGCTGTTTCTAAAACATCAGAAGAGAGAGCCAGGGACACCTCGTTCAGTTTTGAAAGTTGCTGAGGTGTTCCAAATAGCACGAACTCAGTCTTGGATGGATTGAGTACCAAGAAATTGGCAGACATCCAGGAAGATATCTCCTGAAAGGATTGCTGTAGACAAGCCTTACATCAGGATAGGAGTGGGGGGTTAAGCATGTGTACTTTTGAGTGTCATCAGCGAAAAGTTGTTGGTCAAATGAATATGAAGAGATCAAGGAGCTTAGTGGAGTAGTGTATAAATTAAAGAGGATAGGACCAAGTACAGAGTCCTGAGGCACACCGTACTTGAGGATGGAAGGCGGAGAGGAATACTCTTGAACTTTGACGCTAAGAGTACGGTCGGTGAGATATGAAGTAAACCAAGCAAGTGCATTGCCGTGGATACCAAACTATGAGGAAAGACGTTGTAGGAGGATTTGGTGATCGATGGTGTCGAAAGCAGCAGACAGATCGAGAGTACAAAGTCCAGTTACACGTTGAGTGCACATGGCGTTAGTAATGGTGTTACAGACAGAAAGAAGAACGAAAAAGAAGTTTCAGTAGAGCGATGTTGGGTGTAAGCAGATTGGTGATTGTTGAAGAGGTCGTTGGACTTAAGATAGGTGGAGAGTCTTTGAAAGACTAGTCTCTTTGTGAGTTTGGAAATGAATGGTAAATTGGATATGGGCCTGTAGTTGGAGAGTGATTCCTTGTCCAGCGAGGGTTTCTTTAGGAGTGGAGTGACAATAGCATTTTTAAATGACTGTGGAAAAGTGCCAGAGGACAAGGATAAATTTACAATTGTGGAAATTGAAGGTGCCAGAATTTGGATACACTTCTTCAACAGAGAAGTAGGGATAGGGTCGAGATCACAGTGCTTGGGAGGAGAAGTCAAGACTTGTTGCGTGATCTCCTCAATGGAGACTGGTGTGAAGCTATGGAGCTGCTCATCGGTTGATTGGGTTGGTTGAGGATAGTGACGTGTGGAGCTAGAGATGAGAGGAATGATAGAGGACCGGAGTTGGTTGATTTTGTCAGAAAAGTGAAGAGCAAACCGTTTAGGAAGTGACTCAGCAGGAAGTGAAGGAAGAGGCGGAGAGGGTGACCTATGCAATAAAGTGTTGACTGCTTTCCATAGGTTCTTGGAGTTTACTGCATTGCTGATGACAGTGGAGTAGTATCGTTGCTTAGCAGAAGGCAATGGCAGAACGATACTCTTTATACTGTAGATTTGAAGTAGTTTTCCAAACTACAGCATGGGTTTGGCGCCACTTCCTGTCGGCTCTACGACACGCAGCCTTCAACTTAGCTTGTTCGGGAGTGAACCATGGGTTAGACTCCCTTATATAGTTACGAGTTAAAGGTGCGTGCTTGTCAAGCAGGGCAGAAAGGGTGGAGTTGTACTGGTGTATAAGTTCATCAAGGTCAAGAGAAGGCGACTTGATTGGAGTCGAATTCGCGAGGTCCGAGCAAAATTGGTCGATATTGATGCTATTGATTTTCCGGTAAGATATAGTAGTGGTGTTAGGTACAGTTTGGGATTTCATGTGGTTGAATGAGCAAGTGACGGGGAAATGGTCAGATGGAGAATGTGATAAAATGTCAATGCTCGTAGGATCTAGTGCTGACAGGGAAGGAGTAATGACAAGATCTAAGGTGTGGTTGTCCAAATGTGTGGCAATGTTAACTTGCTGTACAGCATTACAGGATTTGAGTAGGCTATTGAATTGCTGGGTTGAGTGATCAAGTGGTTGATCAACATGAATATTAAGAGCACCGGTGATGACAAAATCAGATTTGGATGCAGTGAGAGAGGAAAGCAATGCAGCAAACTCCGACAGAAACATAGAGAAAGGTTTGGCATATGGAGATGACGAAGGGGGACGGTACACTGAAACAACGTGCAGTGTACAAGAGTTAAATTTAGCAGTGGCTGAAATAACTTCAAAACTGGAAAATTTATGTGAGTGACTGCTTAAGAATGTGAAAAGCGTCCTAAATAGGAGAGCCACTCCACCACCCTTAGCACCGGAGATTCTGGTATCATGGTTAGCAATATCCATTTCGTAACCAGGTGGAAGGATGGCCATTAGCTCGCAGGGTGAGGTTTTGGCTGACAACCAAGTTTCATTGATAGCAAAACAGTCAAATTTATAGGTACTGGCCAAATCGTGAAGTGCAATGATATGGTCAGGGTTGGAGAGTGAGCGAATGTTGAGAGAGCATAGAGAGACTTTGGTGCGAAGAGAATTTATTCGATTGATAAGAGCCAGGAGAGTGATTGGCGGTGCAATGGGCAATAATGAGTGGAATAAGGGTTAACACGTAAATAATGTAAATATTATTGGAAAGATAGAATGAAATGCACTATTTTAGACAGAATTTACATTGACACAAGTTTAATTGAATTATGTGGCAATACTACTATTAAAATCTATTGCACAGTCAAACAACAACAACAACAAAAAAAAACAAAAACAAACACGTTTTAGTAAGTACCACGTTTCGACAAAATGCGAGAGTAATGGTAAAATGATATATACATATGTAGAGAGAAGGAGATAGAGAGAGAATTGATTTCTACTAAGGAACAATCACACCTGGGTTCAGGAACGCTGCAATTGACGTAGAAGAAGGCGGCTAGGACAATTGAAAACAGAAATTTATTGCACTTTCTGTTTACAAATAATTCCAAAGCAGCCATCTTGACAGCGTTACCCTTCCGATTTCGTGCTCTGACTCGTTCATTTTTATCTCCAGAGTTTCTTTAATGTATGCATAGCTGCATTTCCTAGGCAGTTTTCCTTCAAATTTCAGAGGAGTGCTCTACATTCTCTGCTGTTGTGAAACCAAGAAAACAAACGCCTTCAACACTTCACTCGCCTCTCCGTCAAGTTCAAAGGAGTTCAGTTCTTCAGTAGACATGATTCTTGTTTCCCGTATATTAAAATATAGTCTGGCTTTCAATCTTTCGGTTTTTCTACGCCATCATTGTCTTTGTTGCTGGAATCAACGTTGTGTCATCAGCATAACGAAGATTATTTATAAATCTATCATCACTTGTAACATTAAGTTTCAATTCGCCCAATCATACTTGTCTCACGAGCATCGATCTCAGCATGTATAATACATTGAAGTGTACTGATTATAGAATGCATCTGGCCTTACACCTTTCTAAATTCCGAATGATGTATTTCCGAATTCAGTTTTAACTACTGCTCGCTGATAAATATTGAGATTTCTTATTATGCGGAATTGAGGCTCCGGTACTCACATAGATTTTGGATTGCATGTTAATTTAAAACATGATCCACACAGTCAAAAGCCTTATAATAGTCTCTAAGGCTGCAGTAAACGTCTCGATTAATAACAAAAATGTAACAACAAACAGTGTTGAGTGTACAGTAAAAGGCAAAATCCTAGTTTAACATACTTTTTTCTCTTATGAATATTAGAATAGGACAGTTGATGTTTTTCTAATTATTATTTTTGTTGTATAATGTACTTTCAGCTCAATGCATTGATGACGAAAACTAAACTAGTCCTTTGTTAACTGTTACTTTTATATTTTTAATTTAATATTTATAATAAATAAATATTTCATTATTTAATTTATAGATCTTGGGAGAAAGTGTACGCCGTTGTTTCAGGAGAAACTCTTTCGTTTTTTAAGGATCAAAAATCGTCAAAAACAGTAAGTTTGATACATTTGCAATGTATTGCTTATATTGGCCCTGCTCTCATTGATTTTGTTGTATTTAGAATTGTTGCACTTACTATGAATTGATATTCGATATTGTATTAAGTCGATCTCTCTAAAGCCATTCAATATGACTAATACGACTATTCTACTGTTCTACAGATGTTAGAGTCAGTCATATTAGTCATGTTAGAGTTAGTCATATATATATAATGTATATATATATATATATATATATATATATATATATACACATATATATATGTATATATATATATATATATATATATATATATATATATATATATATATATATATACATTTATTACATATTTATATTCATATATATATATAAATATTATGTATGTATATTTTAATACAGTTATAAATTAGTATATTAATATAATATAATATATTTTTACAGATATATATATATATATATATATATATATATATATATATATATATATATATATACGCATACTAGTACGCCGATAAATTAATATAAATATTATAGTTAAGTATGCAGCGATGATGTTATTGCTATTCTGATAGGAACCCAAGGTGTACTACAAGAACGAGGAGCCGTTAGAATTGGCTGGCTGCACGGCCTCAGCGGCTGTTGACTACAGCAAGAGACCCAATGTGTTCAGACTGAAGCAGCCTAACGGTGGCGAGTATCTGCTACAGACCAAGGATGAGGTATGTGCACAACAGTGTGCTAGAGTTTGATAGAAAACTGTGTAACGTGCATGATTGTGCTTGGCAATACATAAATATGTGCATGCGCGCGTGTGTAATGTATTTTTTGTTGAACTTGTGTGCGTGAGGGCAAGCACACGCTGAAGCGTCTGTATGGATGTGTGTGATGAAAACTTGCTAAATTCCAGTAAACATGGGGTATAGGGGAAAGAATCGCCTTAAGAAAATTCACATTTTTACCGAAATTTGCTGAGATTATCAACAATTTGCTTATTGACTTTATAGTCTATCTGGACAAACATAGTATGGTAGGTATTGTTAAATAACTTTAAGTTAAATTAAGGTAGTTAAACTTTAATACTTTAAGTTAAATAAAGGTAGAAATCTTTCATTGTGCCATTCTTGCCTCACTACAGAGGCAATTGTAGCGCACTAACGTTCCCATATGTCACTCTTGACCCAGCAATGGTCCAGAGTGTCCGGCGAGAATTTGAATTCTAGTATGTCTGTTGTCTTATTTAGAATTCGTAGCCTTCTGCCTACTAGGCAAGCCTGCTACCAACTGAGTCACTAGCCGATATATGATAACTTAGCTTAAGCTACTTTCTGACTGTAGAAGCGAATTTATGTGTTAAACAGAATGATAAGAATGACTGGATAGGAAAGCTAAACTACGCCGCTGGAGCAAGTTCTGAGTCTGTGTCAGCAGCGGCCCGAGCCCAAACAATGCCAGCCTCAGTCGAAGCATCGACCAGTAAGAAAGAGGAGGGCAAGAAGCGCAGCATACTCGGCTTTGGGAAGAAAAAATAACGCCACTGGTTTGCAACTTTAACAAATTATATATATATATATATATATATATATATATATATATATATATATATATATATATATATATATATATATATATAAGAGTTTTACAATTGAATCTGAACGTGGTTTCATACGTTAATGCAGGGGCGGATCCAGGAATTTTTTAAGGGGGGCCGAAATTGTTTTTGAGAGTACACTTTTTTGCCTTCTTCGGGACGTGTGACGCAACCAGAAAAATGCTGTAGTGGGGAAGGCTCAAATTTTTTCACTACTGCGCTCGCCTCTTAGAGTGAGTGTATCACCGTATCTTACCCCCCACCCCACTCATACCCTTACTGAAGTGAGAGGAAAACCTAAACTGCCTAAAATCCTACATTTGTTATGGAGAAAAGTAGGCTAATTTTTTCACCTCTGAAGAAGCCCAACGGATCTGGACGAATTGCAAAAATTACCTAATTTTGGCGGTATGGGGGGCTTAAGTCCCTCCCAGCCAAGGCTTTTTGTACCTCTGCTCTGGGGCGCAGTTCACATTTTTTACTTACACCATTTTTCCTCTAATACAGTGGTTAAAGTGACAATTGAGAGCTAGTGAAACGATCAACATTTTTCGGGACACTTTAATTACACAGGGTTCATAGTATAAAGCAAAAGGAAAAAAAGCTAAGGTCAACGTCAGTTTCTTCACTCGAAAGCGATGTCAGTGACGGGCGAGCCCAGGATTTGAACCCCGCACTTACTGATCCGCGGTCGAGTGTCTTGCCGACTTCGCCACTGGCTCCAGCCAATATGCCTATATTTGGTATATCGTATATCAAATATGGGCCCCTAATCCCATATTTGAAAAAAATTGAGCTAGTGGAATACTGATCTATCTCTCATACCCCCCCCCCCTCCATCCATTGCCCCTATAAACGTATTGACACATAGAAATTGCCAGAGAAACAATGAAAATATAGTTTTAAAAATTTTATCGCCGGGCCTAAGGGAGGGCCCGGGCTCCCCTGGATCTGCCACTGCGTTAATGTAAAATCATAATCATATTAGAAATATTATCCACATATCATCTCTCTCTCTATCTCTCTTAGTTCATTGCCTACTGGCAGATCCATGATAGGCCTATATAACGCCTCCACTCATCTCTAACTTCTGTTTTCATCTACAGAATTAGAAGAATGACTGGATCGGAAAGCTATACTACGCCGCTGGAGCTAGTTCTGAATCTATGTCAGCGGCGGCCCAAACCCAAACAATGCCAGCCTCAGTCGAAGCATTGACCAATCAAAAAGAGCACATATTAGACCACAAATCATATGATGGATTAATACCAAAATTATATATGTGCAATGATCTTAGATATTTTCAGCATTTGTTCGTAAAATATTGTGTGATAGGAGAATACTAATAAGACTAAAACGCAAATTCAAAAGTTCGGTGGTTAGTGGTTAGGCCAGTAATGGTGTATGGTGCAGAGTGCACTAAAAAGGGAACAGGAATAGAGATTGCATGTAGCAGAGATGATAAAAAATAAGGAGTTTACTGATGAAATGGTATACCCCCGTGTTGAGCTCAGTGTGGTGGGACCACTGCAGAATAGGGCAACCGCAAACAATCTGCTGCGTGTATGTAAGAGGCGACTAAGGTAGGAGCTGAGGATGGATAGAGGGGACCCACCTCACCATGAATTATTTTCGCCCAGTATTTAATGGTAGTAATCCATCTAACTTAAGAAGGCAACGGGAAACCACCTCAGAAGCCATACTTTTCTCAAGCTATAGGCTACGTAAGGAATATGTACCTTGAACCTGCCACTTGGCAGTGCACTGAAAAGAAGATGGTATATGAAGAGAGGTGATAAAAATTAGTATGCCTAACTAAAAATGATAAGTTTAGCTATTTCTTTTTGGTTGAGGAGATCACATTGGAGTGCATTATACTGTCATTTTACTACGCCGGACATTTGTAAAGGCAATTTAGAGGGAGACAAAGGCAATAAATGTTAGCAAACTTGTAAAGTAGTTTTATAGAACCGAGGTTCGAGCGCCTCCGTCGCTTCATAGGCAACATTTTTGTGCGCTAATATATTAACATGTAGATGTAAAGTCTATACAGTATACACTATACAGGTTACTATTTTTTCATACAATGCAATAGCAACATTAATTGATTTTTAAATGCGCTCGAGAGAACTTTACGTCTTTCAAATATTTTATTAGAAAATATGCCAATATGAGCATAAAGAAAATTAATCATAAACATTTCAATAAGTCTACATAAATGCTGTTGAAGAAAGACAGTATATATATTTGCTTTGTAAGCAAATTCACACGGACAGAATAGTATTATGGCCTAAGTTATGAGATTGCGGATAAGTTGATGCTGGTTCAAATCCAGTGCTCTCCCCGCCACTGACACGCTTTTGCTTGAGGATACTGATCTGAAACTTTGCTTTAGCCTTTTGAGCTTATTAGCCTACATCAATTAATAAACATAGTATTATATTAGGGGCTTACGTCGCCTACCTTCATAGCTTCATCATCATCATCATCATCATAATCATCATCATTATCATCATTATCATCATCATCATCATCATCACCATCATCGTCTATTAAATCCCAGTGATACGAACAGACCTTCTCCAACTCTCTCTGTCCCGCACCATATCATATCATCAGTCAATCCTCTATCTTTCATGTCCTTCTTAATCAGCGTACCCCACCTCAGTTGTGGTCTACCTCTCTCTAGATTAACATCCAGCTCCTTCCTCTAAACTCTCTTTACTACATCCTTATCTGCCTTTCTCACAATATGCCCACACCTTCTCAATCTCAAATGAGCCAACCTATCCATAATTCCCTTAACATTCAAATTCATCCTCACATAATCATTTTCCATTCTGGCCTTCTTAGTTTTACCACACGTTAAAAACATTACACATTAGCTACAACTATACATCAATTTCAAGCGTACGTAAGCCATCTTTATGACTTAATCAAGAAATAATTAATCTAAGATGTATATGCATAATTTGTTTTCAGGTCGAATCGTCTCGTCCTACGCATCAGTACAAGTGCAAGCATTTATATTTGAACTAGTTACGATGAAACGTCTACTGCTTTTGTCATACTTGTTAATATTGTTTTTGCCAGTAGAAGTTTGGTAGATATTCTACACGCATTTAGCTAGAGCATCAGTTCTAGGATGGATAGGAAGGGGCAGTGGTAGAGCTTTTCAAATTTTTATCTGGCTCATCAAATATTTCTTTTATAACATTGCCGTTAATAGAAAATATATACTTAACACTTTGAATACGATACCCACATTTTAAACATATCCTAGCTTAGAATAGAACCGTTCATATGACTATAAGAGATGACTTTAGACTCACGGTACCAGTATGGGCTAATTTAACCCATTGCTTTTTAGAATGTTTATAGGCAAGTGCTTATTAATTTTATACAGGGACGGATGCGGACATTATTAAAGAGTCCGAAATTGTTTTGGATAGTAGGAAAATGTGAGACTGAAATATGCAGTAGGATTGCACAAGCAAAAGCGGCCCTTGGTAATAGGAAAGAACGTTTAACAAAAAGTCTAGAGAAAGACACAAAGATAAAGATAGTGAAAACTTTGATTTGGACCACGCTATTGTATGGATGTGAAACATGGCCTTTACGGAAGGAAGATATTAGGAAACTGGATGCATTAGAAATGTGGATTTGGAGAAGAATGGTGAGGATTAACTGGACTCAAAGGGTTACAAATGAGGAAGTTCTAGAGAGAACAGTGTTCCCTAAGGGGGGGAGGGAATCGAGCCATTCCCCCTGGATCCGTCTCTGCTTTTATATGTTCCGTAAATGTGCAACATAGTGTGTTAGAAGTATCACTTCCTACAACGAAAAATTAATCTTATTGCTTGTTATATATATATATATATATACATACATATATATATAAATATATATACATGTATATATATTTATATATACTGTTTGTATAGTATTGCTAATCTTATCTGAATTAAATACTTTAAAATAAGTTACAAATAAATTAGCCAAGTAAACCTACTGTTAATGAACCTGAACAGTTCGGAATGGTTTTGAGAAGGCCTATTTACTTATTATTCGCAGTGCTAGAATGTAAAACAGATATTATATATGTAATACGTGTATTATGTTTGTCTGTGCTTCCTACGCTTATTATAATTTGCTATCTTCTGTTGTATTTTAGGAATGAATTAACGTTCAACGTAACTAGAAAGTTTTGTATCGAATAGCAATTTCTCTAAACTATATACTGAAGTTTGTCACCACAAAGCGATTCAATTATTAGATCTAATATATTTGATTGATTCAATAATTAATTAATCACCCACATAACGACTAAACAGAAACACTAGTGCTCCTAGTTTCCCACATTTAAAGATTAAACTTTAAAACCTGGTGACAACCCCATTGGTATTGTTTATGACACACTTATCTATATATGACCTTTATTCACCAAATTCACTTATAAAACTCAGGGTTAGAATCCTGTTTCAATATCTCCATTGAGGAATGCAGATATTAGCGTTATGAAAGAGAACTGAATTTAAAATACAAAATTAAACATGTGTAATAATTATATATCCAGTGGTAATACAACTACCATTGTGATGTGACCACCAGCCTTCGTCATGTGATCTAGTGCTGTTAACCATTCAGTCTCTATTTTGTCAAGCTTCTCTCACTTGCTGTCTCTCTTACTCCTAGCTGAGTTGGTCCACCCGTTCTCGTGGTTAAGCCACAAGTAGAGAATAAGTAGAGGGTTTCCAAAATACAATTGCGTTTATGCTTACAGTTTACTTTTGACAATGTAGATGATTACGCCTAATATAAAAAATAAATCTTCAGAATAGGTAGAACGAGAGGGCCACAGATTTAACGACTCATGGTTGATGAGTAACAAACGTAAAAATGCTGACTATCATGTTTCATACATTTCGTAATGCTACCTATGCCCCCCCCCCCCGGTCCCTCCTCCCCTAATCTGCCTATCCCTGCTCGAGTACGTTACTGTAACTTTTTGGAATAGAATTTAATGTTGATTATATTCCTTCAATTCCTATTTTAGAAGTTATTTGCTAAAGAGTAGTTTTCCCATTAAACTAGCAGGCTTAAACTAGTCCAGACATGCATAATTGTATAACTTTTCATGTGCCGTATAATTGTGATTGTTTAGAGCATTTTATGTTGCTTATTCTATCGCTTTCTACGTAATAATAAGTTATTATTCTTACAATCGTTGCTTGATGAGCACCGTTCAAACGGTTACGACTTAATTAATTAACGCCTGTCATGGCTTTCAGGCGAGGAACCAGTAGTTAACTAATTAATGCCTAACATCACCTTCGGACGAGGAACCGGACGTTAACTAATTAATGCCTGATATCACCTTCGGACGAGGAACCGGACGCTAGATCCTCGCGGAGTGATTAGGTAAATTTCTAAGCGAGCGCGTCTACAGCTTTAACTTAGCTTTAGTCTGCATCTACAAAATCTTAATGGCCGCTTTAGTGAGGCAGCCCTACAACAATCTTCAAGTTAAGTATCTTTCAATTTATTTGGGACTAGTGTGCTGCTTTCTTTTTCCCGTACCTACGATTGCAAGTGTTGCACACATCGGTGCCCAGAAGTGCATACTACTACTATTTGTATTTATGCATGGAATTAACGCTGTCAAAGGCTTCTTTGTCCGAAAATTCCTTATTCAAATTATTTGGCTTTAACAGACTTAGTGACACAATTCTCATGTCGAGTCACTACATGACAGTCCTAACGTATACTACCCGATTCTTAAGATACGACTTAGAGAAAACAATTAGAGAAGCCATATTTATTTCTTCAAGCTAAACACTAATAGTCTATTACATTTTAAACCAAGAATGCTTGTTAAATAAACCACGTATACATGCATGCATGCATACTCAGATAGTATGCATGCATGCATGTATACATATATGTAGTATATGTATATATACTACTTATACAGGTATACTGCATATTATTATATATTACCTAGTTCGCTACACCCACACACACATATATATACACACACACACACACACATATATATATATATATATATATATATATATATATATATATATATATATAGAGAGAGAGAGAGAGAGAGAGAGAGAGAGAGAGAAAGAGAGAGAGAGAGAGAGAGATAATAGAGAGATACACAAATATGTGTATATCTATGTTGTTCAGTACAGAAGTCGGTCCAATATAATGCAATACTACTTTAAAAAACCCAATTTATTCTGGATTTCTTATCTTTATCTTTTGCTTTTCAGCTTCTTCAGAAGGGCGTTAGTCAGTGCAACCTGAAAGTGTGAAATACAAGTACAGATGTATTTAATGAAGAATAACTAAAAGAAATAAATGTGCATTTCTAAAAAGTTGAAGTCAACAACAGGCTATTTGACTTAAAAGATAAATATAGATCTTCAAGTTCAGATACATCTAAATATCTATTATCATTACAAATGTTAATCTAGTACCTCGTCCGTTGATACTTCGATATGTATTCTAATAAAACCTTATTTTAATACAATGCCGTGGCTATTAAGTCCCCACATGTGAAATAGGAATGTTTAAATGGCAGCTTCATCAATTATACCCTTTTCCGCAACACAAAGAGATGTAAATGCATATAAAGGTTTCATCTTCAGTTTTGCCAAGTGGCAGATACAAGATATATTTTCATAGTATAAGTATAGACCTTACATAAAAGGTGTTTACTTTGAAAACTCGCACTTTATATTTTTTCTTTCGCAAGGAGGCGCCACCGTGCAATCATAAACTTAATTGTTTTGTGGCTGGCAACTGCAACGTAATTTATCGTAAAAATTTAATATATCCTCTCTAGATATTCAATCTAGACATATATTAAATGTAAATCAAGACATATGTTTATCATCATTTGATAAGTAATGGTAATATAATTTTTTTGAAATTTTTAAAACACCATTCTGTTAACAAATGACGAAAAACATAGTAAATATAGGTATAGGAATATATAGAATATTGCCAGCCGGAAATATAAGCACACTCCCCTTCCCGCTCCCTCATTAGGCTTTGTTTATTATGTGAACAGTTACCGCTACATATTATAAAAGGTCTATACAGGGTGAGTAAAAAAGTGATAACACCTGCAAAAAGTTTGAATATCTCAGGCTATTATTAATATTTTCAAATCAAACTTTTACCAATATTATCACTTTTCTGAGTGTATATATCTGTCATGAGGTTATCGCGAATCACTACAGACTGAAAGTAAACTTGAAAGAACCATTCGAAGCATCATGGAGAAGGGAGAAGTTTAAATTTTTGCAATTAGTTATTATATATTATTATATTATTACATATATCTTTATCAGATTCTACTATTTTTGACCATTAACATATGCATCTTTTTACAATTTCTTCAAAGGACGCAAAAACAGAAAATTGGTTAGCTCTAATCTAAACAGTTACAAACTGTACCTTCTTATCGTGATAGGATCTCTTTCCCTTTGTAGCCTTAATTTTATGCTTAACCATCTGGAAATTCTTGCGCCTCTGCTTCTGAACATTAGAAGTACTGGCAAATGGATTCATTTTTACAACACCGTGACTATACTTGTCTCGACCTTCGCGTCCCGCCTGAAAAACAACATTTAGGAGTTAATTGAAACACGATGACAGCGAAATGATTAGAATCATGTAAACAGATCTCTCGCTAAAACGCTGCCGAATAGCAGGTAGGTTAAGATAAAAATTTAGATATATATTCTCAAAGCATTCTCTTACGCAACATTTAGTAACATTAGCTCAAAGACTTGATTACATTATATATATATATATATATATATATATTTCCCGTGTTGTGCTCGTGTGTGGTTGGACCACTGCAGAATAGGGCAACCGCAAACAATCTGCCGTGTGTACGTAAGAGGCGACTAAAGGCAGGCGCTGAGGATGGCAAGAGGGGACCCACCTCACCATGAAATATTTTCCCCCAGTTTTAAATGGTAATTAATCCACCTAACTGAGGAAGGCAACGGGAAACCACCTCAGAAGCCATAATTTTCCCAAGCCATAGGCTGCATAAGGTATGAATGAGGCATAGCCTTTGTGAAGGGATTGTGAAGGGATTAACTTGTTGATCTAAAGAGTGCTCTTATGGAGCGAGAAAGCAGACTTTGAGTATGAATAGGTACCGCAAACGTGCCACTTGGCAGTGCACTGAAGAATATATATATATATATATATATATAGCTTTAGGTCTTCTTCTTAATCATCACCATCTTCCCTAGAATTCCAGTTTAACTAGGGTCAGCATATGAATAGACTGTCTCAAATCCTTTCTGTCCTACATCATATATCATCAGTCAATCCCCTATTTGAGACTTTTCCATTCGTTTAAAGTTTTTAGGAATTTCTGTAGCCTAGGCGCTCATCAACCGGATGCCCTTTCTGATATTGGTATGAATCTTAGTGCCTTCTTCAACAAGTGCAGTCACCGGTTGGTCAATTCTTCAAACAACCTGGACATAACACGGGGAAAATAACACGGGTCTTCTTGAAATACTTACATATCTCGTAAGAAAAATATTAAAACTCTCGAGGCGCTGATTGATTTAATATATATCTAATCAGCTTAAAGTTTATATGAAATTTAAGTAAAGCCTTGGATTATATATCTGATATCACAAGATACTGCAATAAATCGCAAACAGTTTTATTTCTATAACAGCGTCAATTCAACAATACATTTGTATCAACAATATATTTTGCGAAAAATCTCGTCAGATTTTATTATTTTCTATTATTTAATAAGAACACCAAAAAGGGTCATACAACCCTGAATGCTGAACTTCTTCTATAACGTACATACAACCTTTACCATCACCATCATCGTCCTCATCCTCCTTTAAGCCCCCAGTTTAAATATGATCGGGATATGAAAAGGAATTCCAATCCTCTCTGTCCCTCACAGGAAAGGACATGAAAAATAGGGTAGCTAAACTGGGATTCAAGGGAAGGGCATGAAAAATAATAGATTGACTGATGATATCCATATCATCAGTCAATCCCTTATTTTTCATGTCCTTCTTAATCACCGCATCCCACGACTATTGTGGTCTACCTCTCTCTAGCTTAACATTCAGCTCTTCCCTCCAAACTCTCTTTACTACATTCTCGTCTGCCTTTCTCACAATGTGCCCATACCATTTCAATCTCGACTGAGCCAACCTATCACTGATCCCCTCAACATTCAAATTCATCCTCACATATTCATTTTCTATTCTGTCATTCCTAGCTTTACCACACATTAAACGAACATTTTCATTTCTGCCACATGCAAACTCTGTAGATGTTCTTGTTTTAGTGTCCAACAATCCGAACGATACATCATTACTGGCACAGAACTATAAAATTTGCCATTCAATCTTAGTGGTATTTTCTTATCACACAGAACTCCACTAGCTGCCCTCCACTTGCCCACCCAGCCTGAATCCTACTAGCAACCTCCTTTTCCAACTTCCCATTATCCTCTATTATAGACCCCACATACTTGAAGTCTGTTACCTTTCTTAGCTCCATCCCTGGCTTATTACTCTATCTCAGTTTATCATATCACCCTTCCATCTACATATCACACTTCCATCTACCCTCAGTACAACAGTATTTTCATTCAGGAATTGTTATTAATTATTGGGTTTCTACCTGATAATCCCTAGTCAACAAATAACTTTCAGAAGATGAAAAAAATCAAAAACTAACCAACACAGTTTCCAATCTTGATTCGCGGTCGTGACGTCTCTTTTTGTGCACATCCTCAATGTTCGACAGTCTTACGATCTCTTCGCTCCTAAGCAGCAACACCAAATTAAATTGCTCAGCTCGATGGCGTGAAAATGAGACTTCACTCAATGTCAACAGATTTCAAAGTGAATGTCAAAGAACATATGCAGAAATTTAGCAAAGAAATACACTTAAAGTATTAATTAGCATAAAATTAGTGGACAGACAAAATGGAATAACAATATCAACAGCAGAATACATAGCAAAAGTAGAATGGCATCGTTTGGTCATTGAATTAGGCTATCTACTGTCCACAGTAACGTGATACAAAAACATTGCATATACACTCATTCTTCTATTTTTATACATATAATGATTTATATTTTAAAGCAAAAGCTATCAATATTGTAAACAACTTATTATATCATAAGCTGTAAAGCCGATTTTAACGCAAGTTTCATCTCTTCAAAGCGATATCAATGATGGGGGAGACCAGGATTTGAACCCTGCACATACTGCTACAATCACGATTGGATATCGTGCCGACATCGCAATTGGCTCTAGCCAATGCAACAGCATGATGCTAACTAATGGGAATAATAGCAATAATAACGAAGATTTAACGTCCGTTTCCTCACACAAGGATGATGTCAGGGACGTCCCCAATCACAGGTCACTACAAATCGCATCACCCCAAACGATATGAAGAACAGGTGCTGAAGGGTAAGCAGCATGGTAAACTAAGCTAAAAAAAGTCATCACAATATAGCAAACACAATAACAAGAAAGGAATGACTTAGCATACTCATAGTGATTGGGCTCTTCTGCAGCACGGCGCTTTCTAGACTTGTTAGAATTATCCAAACTAGTGGACTTTAGTATCTGACTGCTCTGTATCTTCTTGAAGTCTTCTTGAGATAGAATTCTACTTTGAACAATACTTCTAGCACGTTCTTTTCTGTCTTCGACATTCATGCACTGTATTTGCTCCATGGCACTATTGCTCTAATAAAAACAAAATGTATGTTTATAAAATGCCACTCAATTCAAAATGATAGAGAAGAAGCTTCTACGGGATCCATGCAATGTGTCAAGTGTCAGATAATCAAGCAATTATATAATTATACCGATCGCAACCATTGCAAATCCAGTTCTCTGCAAGGCTGGAATATTAGATGATCAACTGGAGTAAAAGAGAAATCATTGACACATGGTTACAAATCTCTTACAGGTATTATGGTTTAGCTAGTAAAAACATGTGTAGTTCTCAGAAAATTCCATTCTCAATTTTCATTAACCTACTAAAATCAATATACATAAGTCACTTTAAACTCGACCATGCAAGCGTTAGAAAATGTGCGTTATATATTACATAGAATACAATATTTTTTCATGCACACCTTTAAGACAAAGTCCATAATACAAAAGTTTAAACAGAAAAGAATAAATATTAACTTATCCTATTATCAAATTTCAAAAAGTTTTTTCAAGACTAGTATTAACAAGACTTAACTATATCGGACAATTAAGAAATCTTACCGGTTACACTCTCAATTTCTCAAAACATGACTTGTGCCTCTTACAACTGAACTTGGATCTTATGGCGCATTGATAAAAACCAGAGTCAAAGAAATACTTGCTGTTAAGACTGTATTCTTGGCTGAACTTCGTTGACTCTAGCAAACACGTGCTTAGCACAAGACATGTCAACATTCCTACTCAACAACTGAATAACAGAAGATTTAGATTAAGTACCAGATGCTGTTCATCAGACGAATGAGAAACATCACTCCATGATCCATCACTGTCCTCGTCTTCACTGCACGACATCCATTCATCTGCAACAACAAATACAAACCTATCACTAACAATGAGGCTGTCAACTAACAACCTGAGTTATGTTCAACCGAAGACTGTACCTATCTGAAGACTTCATGATTTGAGATAGGCAAACAAGTCTTTTCAGCTAATATTGTATTGTGATAAAATAGCTGACTACGTTTTACTGCAGAATTGTGATAAAATAGCAAACATAGTCTTTCAGCTAACACTGTTTTGTGATAAAATAGCAAAAGTTAAGATTGCCGAGTGTACTGGTAGCAAAATCAAGTATCAGGCTTGCTTGATATGCACGACGTCATCTGTTGGAATTCCAGCGGCATGGAAACTGATGTAAATGTAAGTTATAGCTATCAAGCAGGAACATAGTTAGTGACCCTCTGTCCCACTTACATTTTGACATACAGCAGTTCGAAAGTGCACAGTCTTACTCTTTATTTATTTTCTTTCTTAAACTAATACTCTAGAGAACAACAGAAACTGATACAAATTTCTTAACTTAAGTCTTAGCGTAACCATTCGCCTGTAGAGAAGACCAAAACTTAATATTATATATGAAAGAAAAAATGATCTGGAAAAATATTGAGTTAGCAGACTAATAGAAAGACTTTTGCCATTTAAATCGTACAATAAATAACTTTTTAAATTTACAATCAAAGCAAGATATTACTTGTCGGTTGATAAAGATGCACGAGTTAAAAATGACAATCATTGGCTTAGTGAAAGACTGGCGTATCTCAATTTTTGGCCATAAAATGGCTCATAATGACATTTTTACATCGTTAGAAGCGTCTTTTCATTGCTTACGGTACACCCGTATTCGGCGAAGATTTCATTACTACTTATCAAATCGAGTAAGAAAGAATATAAAACCAAGTTTAGGGCAGAAGATTTTTACTAACTCAGTCACAAAACTATAGAGAGGCAATGAGATACAATGTTCGGCATACAGGAAGTTATATGAACTCTCTTTAGTCTTTTGTCAAATGACAATTCCAAAATACATATTCCTACTTTACTAATGTAACCCAATCACAATGGGCTGCACCAATACTAAACATAAAGAAATGCCTCATTCGAAGAACAACAATTCTCTCTGTTAGTGCACTGCCTACTGGCAGGTCCATGGCATATAACGCCTCCACTCTTCTTGGACTTCCGCTTTCCTCTTCATGTCCACATATGAGTGGATCTCAAAATCATGTAGCATTCCTAATCTCGGTCTTCCTCAGCCTCGTTTCCTTCCATTTTGCCATCTATGACCTCTTTTAGTAGAACTTTTAACAAAAAGCCCAAAGAAAGACACTAAGATAAAGACAGTGAAAATCTTGGTATGGACCACGCTACTATATGGATGCGGAATAAAATAAAAATAATAAAGGTCTAACGTCAGTTTCCTCGTCCAAGGAGATGTCAAGGACGTCCCCAACAGCACACATCACTACAGGTCAATTCACCCAGACAAGTCTGCAAAAGAAATGTGCTGAGGAGAAGTAAGGCCCAAAACGAAAGCCAGTCCGATGATCAACAATGGTCAGGGTAGATTGAATTGGTGGGAGAAGGTAAGTTTTAAGCTTGTTAGAGAAAGTTGAAAGAGAAAAACAAGAGCGAAGATAAGCAGGTAAAGAGTTCCAGATTGTGGGTGCTGCGTAAGAAAATGAACGTCTGCCCAATGATGTGAGAATGAAACATGGACCACCTTAAAGAAGGAAAATATCACGAAACTAGAGGCATGGGAATGTGGATATGGAGAAGAATGGAAAAGATTTAGCTTGACTCAAAAGGTTATAAATAAGGAAGCTCTGGAGTCAGTTGGTACAGATAGACAGTTAAAGCTGGTAAAGCTGAGATTAACGTCAGTTTTAGTGACAGTTTATATATGCACTAAGAAATGTTTTGTTTTGTTCATATAGTTACACACATGACAAACCGCATGTGCTACATTGTATCTTGTGTTATTTAACTTCATTGTATATTGTGCTATTGTCACTCCACTCCTAAAGAAACCCTCGTTAGACAAGGAATCACTCTCCAACTACAGGCCCATATCCAATTTACCATTCATTTCCAAACTCACAGAGAGACTAGTCTTTCAAAGACTCTCCACCTATCTTAAGTCCAACGACCTCTTCAACAACCACCAATCTGCTTACACCCAACATCGCTCTACTGAATCTGTTCTTCTTTCTGTCTGTAACACCACTACTAACGCCATGTGCACTCAACGTGTCACTGGACTTTGTACTCTCGATCTGTCTGCTGCTTTCGACACCATCGATCACCAAATCCTCCTACAACGTCTTTCCTCATGGTTTAGTATCCATGGCAATGCACTTGCTTGGTTTACTTCATATCTCACCGACCGTACTCTTAGCGTCAAAGTTCAAGAGTATTCCTCTCCGCCTTCCATCCTCAAGTACGGTGTGCCTCAGGGCTATGTACTTGGTCCTATCCTCTTTAATTTATACACTACTCCACTAAGCTCCTTGATCTCTTCACATTCATTAGACCATCAACTTTTTGCTGATGACACTCAGCTGTACACCTGCTTCACTCCCCACTCCTATCCTGATGCTAAGGCTTGTCTACAGCAATCTTTCAGGAGATATCTTCCTGGATGTCTGCCAATTTCTTGGCACTCAATCCATCCAAGATTGAGTTCGTGCTATCTGGAACACCTCAGCAACTTTCAAAACTGAACGAGGTGTCCCTGGCTCTCTCTTCTGAAGTTTCAGTAACACCGGTTTCTTCTGTGAAGAATCTTGGTGTTGTCCTTGACCGTCACCTCTCATTCCACAAACATATCACTAAAACGTCACAGGCCTGTTTCTTTCATATTCGCGATCTTCGTCGAATAAGACCATTTCTTAGAGACTGGCACTACAATTGGCGCTGCTCTCGTGCAATCGAAACTGGATTACTGTAACTCCCTATTTCTAAATCTTCCCAGTGGCGAAATTGATAGGTTGCAGTTCATCCAGAATTCCCTTGCACGTGCAGTCTTTCGTAGCTCCAAATATTCTCATGTTACTCCAGTCCTCAAGTCCTTACACTGGCTCAAAGTTAGAGAACGCATTTTATACAAGACAGTTTCTCTAACTTATAAGTCTATTACAGCTCCTGGTACGAACTGAGAACAACACGTAAACCTCCATTCCGCTAGTACCCTTCCTTGGACTGACCACCCGGATTTTGGCTTGCACCGTTTATGGACCCTCACTCTGCTCATCGGCTTTGATTTGGTATCAGAGTGCTCAATGTTGTCATGGAGAACAGTAGCACTCTAATCGTATTGTTGTTGTTGTTATCCTAAATAGTCCAAGAGAAGAGTTGAATAGGACATTTTAGGGAAGAGAGTCTACTCAAAGAGGACATAGAAGGCAGAATGGAAGGAACAACAATTATATTTATTAATTAAAGAACAATATTGATTATGTCAAACTTATTAGTGCATTACTAAAGAAAAAGGACTATATATTTAGTTGTATGGGTAGACAGGATAGTTTTCTCAGAGAATGACGCCCCTTACCAGTAAATGTTAGTTGAAGCGGAGGAAGGCGTAGGGACCAACCTTTTCATAAGCAGAATCAACAAAGAATATGGTATATCATGTTACATGATTTAAAGATCCGCTCGTATGTCGACATGAATAGAAAAAGAAAGAGAGTAGAGTGCAGGCGTTATATACCATGGATCTGCCAGTGGGCAGTGCACTAAGAGAGGAGAGAGAGATATCGTTGTACACAAAAATAATTTGTATGATAACAGCTGCAAGAAATAGAGCAAAAATAAAGTAATAACAAGTATCCTCAGCAAAAGATATCATCTCATTATAACAGACTAATGTAATTACTCTCTACCAAAATATAACCTCTCGTTAAGAACCATCCTCATAATCAAGGACCATCCTCATAATCAAACATTTTGTAAATAAAAAAATTGATTGAATCTTAAGATTTTCGATTACCTTATACACTTAGTAAAAATTGCAAATTGTTTGTAATGAAGAAATGATGTCAACAATAATACTTTAAAATAAATCATTTTAAATAAAACTGACTATTTTACCTTGTTCCTCGTTGTTTTCATCCAGGTGCTCTGCATCAGACAGCACTTCAGCTCCAGGCAAGTAGTCCTTAGTTACAATAACGCCATACTCAGGCGCTTCCACTTGCTTCATGGCCTCCGTAGGCTTACCCTTAAAAATAAATCATCCGCATCAGATCACATCAAAAGTATCAGTTTATATTATTTCACATGGAAGATTTATAGAATACATGTAGCGAACAGTGAATTAGTGAGGCATTTCAAAATCAACACAACTGAGAAGTGATTAAAAAAATCGCTAGATATTTTAAATTGCCACAGTAAAAGTATATTTAATTTCTACAATACACTGATTAGCATCAATATCCAGAAAGGCATTTTTATTACTTATTGGTTATTAACCTATATTCACAATACAGTCAGAATTATTAACGACAGAAATTCCTTTCTACACTACAAAGATATTATCAAGATGGTCAGCCTAAAATATGAATGAATACCATTCAGAAAATCAGATAGCTAACTGTGGTAAAAAAAACTAACAAACACAGTAACTAACAAAACAGTTATAAGTAACTGTGCTACAAACGTCTCATCCGTCAGACTAGAATAATAGCCAAATATTGTTCACACAATGCATTTTTCACGCTGACCCTTGTGTACCGAACACAAGTAGTGGAATTTCTCATTTTATAACATGTACAACCGTACTTGAATCTTCACACAATGTGTAATTACTGCACACAATAAGGCTGTACTAATGGTATAGCCATCCTCATTTATGAAAGCCAACGCAAAAATTCTGGCTAAAAATAGAAATTGAATTTTAGGCTAACAGAGCCAGTCTACTATTGATTTATTACAACATACAATATCAAACAATTAAATACTAGAGTATACATATACCATAGCATATCAGCATACATATCGTAGTAGATCAACATACTCCGCACTTCCAGTTATAAAGAATTAATTAAATTGCGGTAATAGCAGCCAACATTAGAAGCCTTTGAAACTACATACTATGAAAACTATCTATACACAAACAAGCCCGCACACATATATATTTCACAATAGAAAATTTGGCTTAAATCTCGCACACACACAAATATTTTTTTATTAGAAAATTTTGTTTATATCAAAAACTGTTTTACCAAAGAAAATTAGATAAACCTTCTTCAGTTCCTTTTTAATCTTTCTGACTTTTTGGAACTATCAAAAAGCTAGTATACAGTGCTCAATAGATATGAGTGTATTGAATACTTGTAAAAGATAATAACATACTCTGTCGGTATGATTCAGAAGTGATGGATTCTTTTCACGAAACAAGTTTATTAGAGATCTTGCAGCTACAGAAACACCTAAACAGATAGATATATAACATGATATCACTACATCCATACATAAATATTTTTCTGCATTATAATCACTGAGTTTACAGATTGAAATGTACTTCGAACTAGTACAATGGAACACAGTAGAGCATTGCACAGAATGCTCCTGCAGCGATCAACATATTACTGAGGACATGCTGCTACCATTACTATAATTTGCTTATTTATTTTTTCGCCTGCAGTTAAAGTTGTTGTGCCTAAAACTGAATTAGTCAAAACTTGTGCCTGCAACTCAGCGGTAAAACATAGAAGATGCTATCTATTAAACAGACTGACTTTAAAACATGAAGAAACAAACAAAAGTAAAAAATTGAATATTTGAATATTACTCAGTCATTTTAGTAGCATGCAAAACTATTCGAGGAGGAGGATAGAGAAAACTATTCGAGGAGGAGGATAGAGGGGAGGGTAGCTTACTTGGTTAAGATACGCGTCAAACAAATGAAATTAAGTTTCGTTGGCCGCAATTAGTACACGGATAGGCGACAACCTAGGAAGAGTGATTGTTGACAGCTTTCAATGGAATAATTACCAGGATGTTGGAAGATTATTCTTAAAGACTAACCCGCAGCCATCAGTGTGTCATCAAAAGGCAACGATTACAAATAACAATGCAAAATATAACAATGCAAAGAGTAAATAACGAAAACAAAAAGAGAACAACTAAGAAAGAAACTTTGTAAAAATATGCAGTTGTCATGTGTGTAATCATATAACCAAAGTAAAAGAAACAAATAACAGTATGATGTAGAAATTACAGAGGAATAATTATTTCATCTCTGTATTAAGTACTATCTGTAACTTCAAGCATAGATCTCTGCAGTGCATTTTTAAACAGGCCAGAATTCCTTTCAAAAACAACAGCAATTATTTTTCAAAGTGGTAAGTGACCATCTTTAACCCAAGTAGCTATAAAAATTAACTTCACTGAAATTTACTAAGTATTTATCATCTATAAAAAATTAACTAAATGTATATTAGATATTACACAAATTTAATATACAAGTGGTATATTGAGACACTTCAGCGTTTTATAAATATATATATATTATATATACATTACTTCTTTTGTTTTTTGTTTTGGTGTCTAACACTTGGTTGAAACATGAGAAGAGAAGGCATTACACATGGAAGAAACCAGGAAGCACCGGAAACGAGGGTAGATACCAGTTAGACTATATTCTGTTAAAGCAACAGTACAGGAATAGTGTGAAGAATTCAAGGGCTTATCCAGGAGCCGTGTTAATTCAGATCACAATCTAGTAATGGCAAAAGTAGGGCTTCAGTTGAAGAAAATACTTAAGAAGAAAAGCAGTAAGAGATGGAATTTGAACGGATTGAACGAGAAAAGAAGTCAGTTTCAGGAAGCAGTGGAAAGAAAAGTTAAGGAAATGAAGGACTACGAAAGAACAGGGGTAAATGAAAGAAGGTATCAGCTAAAGGAAGCTATTAAAATAGGTTCAAAAGAAGTCCATGGCTTTCTTAAAGCAAATACAGCTAAAAAATCTTGGATCACAAGCGAGATGCTTGACAAAATGGATGAAAGGAGGAAATGGAAAAATATTGACACCAGTCATGGCCAAAGAAAATATAGAAGCTTAAACAGTGAACTTAGAAAAATTACAAAGCAAAAGATCACTGGTGGAGTGAAAAGTGTGATGATTTAGCAGAATATGATAGAAGAGGGAGGTCGGATCTATTATACCAGGAAGTCAGGATATTAACAAGAACCGATAAGAAAAAGAAAGGAGATGCAAAGAACATTAGTATAATGGGTAAAGATGGGGAATTGAAAACAGAGTTGGAAGAAGTAAAAGAAAGATGAAGAGAATATGTAGAGGAATTGTATGATAAGGCTGGGAAACCAGTTCAAGAGGATTTTAAAATAGAAGAGAATATCATAGAAGACGATAAAAGGGGCCCCGATTTAATGAAGGAGGAAATTTATTCTGCAATTAACAGTACGAAGAAGGGAAAGGCAGCCGGAATAGATGAAATCACAACAGAATTCTTGAATATTTTGGAAGGAGAAACACTCAATAAGTTAATGGAGGTATGTATGGAAGTGTACAACTCAGGTATTTGGCCAGACGACTTTACCAAGTCAGTGATGATTCCAATTCCCAAAAAAGCCAATGCTGTGGAGTGTTCGGATTACAGAACAATCAGTTTAATACCTCATGCATCGAAGATCTCATTTAAGACAGTAAATAATCGCATGCAGTCGAAAGCAGAGATGATACTGAGCAAGACACAATTTGGTTTTAGGAAAGGATGCGGCACAAAAGAAGCAATAGGGGTAATGTGGGTTCTCTGCGAAAGAAGTTTAGAAGATGGAAATGACGTTTTTGTATGCTTTGTAGACTTCGAGAAGGTCTTTGACAGGATTGATTGGATAACGATAATGAATATCTTAAAAAGATTAGGAATTGACTGGAGAGATAGAAGACTAATTTTGAACTTGTATATGAATCAAAGAGCGGTAATCAAAATCCAACAAGAATACTCAGAAGGTGAAATAGGACATGGAGTAAGACAAGGTTGTAGCATTTCGCTGCTGCTGTTTAACATTGACGCTGAGGCAATGATGGAGGAAGCCATGGAAGACTTGGAAGAAGGAATAAAAGTAGGAGGGAATTTGATACAAGATGTACGATTTGCAGATGACCAAGGAATGGTAGCGGGCAGAGAGATTGGATTGCAGAAGATAATGAATAGGATGAATGCTACGGCCCTAAGATATGGCATGAAGATTAATATAAAAAGGACCAAGGTTATGAGAGTGTCCAATAATAAAGGTGAAGTTAATATCACAATAAATGGTACGAAATTAGAACAGGTAAGGAGTTTCAAATATTTGGGTCATACTATAACCGATGATGGGAAATGTGAGACGGAAATATGCAGTAGGATTGCACAAGCAAAAGCGGCATTTGGTAGTAGAAAAGAACTATTAACAAAAAGTCTAAAGAAAGACACAAAGATAAAGATAGTGAAAACTTTGGTTTGGACCACGCTATTGTATGGATGTGAAACATGGACCTTAAGGAAGGAAAATATTAGGAAACTGGAGGCACTGGAAATGTGAATTTGGAGAAGAATGGAGAGGATTAGCTAGACTCAAAAGGTTACAAATGAGGAAGTCCTGGAGAGAGTTGGAACAGATAGACAGTTGATAAATGTATTAAGAAATAGGAAGAAGAGATGGATAGGACACATTCTAAGGGGGGAAAGGTCTATTAAAAGAGGTCATAGAAGGTAGAATGGAAGGAAAAAGAGGCAGGGGCAGGCCGAGATTAGGTATGTTAGATGATTTAAAGACCCACACATATGTGGAAATGAAGAGGAAGGCAGAAGACAGAGATGAGTTGAGGCGTTATGTACCATGGACCTGCCAGTAGGCAGTGCACTAAGAGAGAGACTTGTTTTGCTTCTTCTAACTTTTTTGAATGTAAATTATAAATTGTGCATAAATATAGAAATATCAAGAAATTAAGTTTAACGCCTGTTTAAGTACCACAAAGAATACTGTACGAGACAGTCCAGATGGGATTCAAACCGATGGCTGGAGCCAGTGACGATGTCGGTAAGATACTCGACCGCGGGTTAGTATGTATGGGGTTCAAATCCTGGGCTCGCCCGTTACTGACATCGTTTTCGAGTGAGGAAACTGATGTTAACACTAGCTTTTTTAAAATACAAAATGTACCATTCAGCCGGTATGTATAGTTCTAAAAATACAAATATAGTCATGTAAGCATAGGTACATTAAAAAAATATGTTATTTAAACTACAACTTTAAACTAATTTCCATTTGTATGTGTGTACGTTTTCTGCGGTATGTCAGATTTCATGTAATACACGAACATGTAATAATAACAACACATGCCTTTGTTTTTGTGAGACTTGTACAAAACCAGATCATCAAGAAGCTCCTTTGTCATTGCCAGTGGACATCTACCACATACTTCCCGAATAGCGTTCAGTCTGCAGTACAAGTGTGTGAATATTCAATGATTAGAACATAAAAAAATACAGTGTAGGAGTTCTGAAAAATATATAAACTCTTATTTCATAATATACTATAGTATAGTACACTGTTTATTTGCTAGTCTCTGCAGAAATTTACAGGCTACAGAAATTTACATGCAGCAGTAACTAGGCAAGGAAATAAGCAAAATGAAAGTGGCCTTCTTTTAGTACAAAAACGAAGGAGTACACCTATTCGCCATCCCCTCAAGAATGAATTGTCTTCATGGCCCCATCCTCTTCAAACTCAATAACACACCTCTACGTTCTCTGATCTCTTCTCATTCTCTTGATCGTTAACAGTTTGCAGCTGACTATGGAGAAAAGTCAAACAAGTAAAAATGGAATATGTTGATGATGAAAAACTCTCCATAGATCAACAAGTTAATCCCTTCACAACAGGTTATGCATTTTCTGTACCTTATGTAACCTACATGAGGTATTATTAATAGGGATGATAAAAAACAAGGTTGAGAAACGGTCGTTGGTGCCTATTAAATAAAATTCAAAGTGTTTTATCTAATGCCCTTTAGTCCTATTATTTCTCTAATTCTTTCCCTTACATTCTACCTTCTACTCTCTCTTTCGATCCCACCCAGAGAGAGTTAGAGTGAAAAGAAGAGTTATTAGTTACTTTCTCAGATCATAATAGTATCAGTGGCTAAGTTTCTTAACATTCTTAGTAGCTAGAGGTGTATGCAACTCAGTAGAGAAGAAAGAGTAGTGTTATTCTGTTTTACTACTTATTACTGAAAGAAAATTGATATACTTTAGAATCAACTGCAGAGACATTTGAAGGAAAAACAACATCAAGTGTATTACAGTGAGTATGAGTAGCAACATTAGCATGTTAAACAGCATTACGTGAAGAAAGTAAATGCTTAAGCTGTTGAGTTACGACATAAAGAAGATTATCAAGGTGAAAGTTAAAGGAACGTAAGGCAGAGAACTCTGATATGAAGAGAGAGAAATGAGAGAAAGGTTTGGCGCCCGGGGAAGAAGGTGGTCGATATACTTTAACAACATGCAGAATACATGTGTTAAATTTAGCAGTAACTGTGTTTACCATTGAGCACGAAAAATGGACTGCGCCAAAGAAGCAACAATACAGTGGGAGTTTAACAAAAGCTAGAATGGCGTGCATTTTCTTTGGTACGTTTTAAAGTATGAGATGCACATAGAAAATGGTTGTGAATAATTCTAATTTGAGAAAGATGACATGGAAAGTCATATCTAGAAGATGTCATCAACATAAATATGGCATGATATTCAATACCATACTTAACATTTTTAAAAGTATGCTTGACAGATGGAGATTTGACTTATACAACAGAATCACCATTATTAGAGTGCCCAAAATCAGGATGCCTAAAATTAATTATCAACATAATCAATTTCGACGCAAATATGCTCACAGTTGAGAACACACTGTAAAATGGATCAGTTACACATACAGTACATAATGCTAACTTATTTTCATTTATTTCAGAGATTTCCTATCCATCTTACAGAATTTCTCAATCAAAGCAATCATAGGATAAATCGATCATTTGAAGAAACAACTAGAGAGCACAAAAAGTAGAGAAATTATATACCAAGGACCTACCAATAAACAACGCTCAATCAAAGAGCCAAGAGCATATTAGGAAGGTCGTTTGAACTTACCCAACAGCCATAACTTCACCAGCATTGCGCTCAGTTACGAAATTGTTGGCAATCGTTTTAATTGAACTCTGAATAATCTACAGAAAGAAATCAACATACCAATATGTTCAAAAGGTGTATATGTTTGAAAGATGTTGAGGCTTTCGTCAATAAGGGTAAATCTCAACAATCACTATTGTATTTTCTGCCTTTATTAATTTAAAAATATTAAGCAATTGCTTTAAAGAACAATTATAATACAAAGTAAAACACAAATCTAAAAAAATTCATTTATGAATTATGGATGCCAAATATTACTAAATATTTATTAAATGGTCATAGTCATAGCAATTACTATATCAATAGATGAAGCAATATGCACAAATGCTGTCATCTAATTATATAAAATTAATAAACTTAGTTACAAACATTAAAATAATGTATTAAAATTTTATGCAATAGAAATGAAGATGATATTAGCTAACTGTCACAAAATTTTGATTCTAACAGTATTATATACAGTCATGAATGATTTTTTCACCATAAGGCCTGAATAACTACTACATGAAGGTAGCTGACTAAGTGCAAATCCTAAGTTATTAGTTTAGAAATTGAGAATAGAATGGACAGTAGGTGCCGGAAGATTACTTATGAATTTGAACTTAATTATTCACATGCATAATTAAATTATTAGTTATATAAAAATATCAAATAGCAACAAAAGCTAGCAAAGAAATATTAAGATCGTTCTGGTCATCATACTGCTGAGACTATAAAAATTCAAATGTTCAAGAACGTTAAATTTATAAGGGTATATTTCAGAATTTCCAGCAAATGGCTCTACCTTTCAGCCAAGAAATGTCCATTTCAGTTTGCTTCAGACATTGCTCACAAATGAGGCCAAAAAAATTAACACTCATTTTTAAACATCTGTCATCTGAGCTAAGATATATTTAATGTATTTGGAGACAGTTAAACTAATTTCTGCATAAGTAGCTTTCTAATATTTATTCAGCCATTATTTACTTTTTCAGAACAGCAAAACTGGTTTCATAAACAGTCCGTGCAGGTACAAAGTCAATTCCGCATAGTGTTTAAGGAAACAGTGAACAATGGTGATTTAGAAAAGAAATTTATAAAATATTACAGGAATGTTGTAAATTAATTGCCTAAATAATCGAGCAATCTTAACATTAACATAAAATAAGGTAATAAAATAAGGTAATAAAAACCATAAGGTAATAAAAACCATATGAAAGATACTCTTAGCCATTGGTGTAATAGAAGCAAAATATGAATTATTAAAACATTTGCTAGACTGAGTGGATAACACCCAGGTTAGTAGTTATATCCAACCCTTGACCTGAGAACTGAGGATATTTAGTTTTTAAAACTCTCAAATTATTAGTCTAAACTACTACCCACCTAAAGTGAAACCTGAAGGCTTCTAAGTAGAAGTACCCTCGAGGAGACGTTAAAGGTCCTATTACCGTTAATTAAGAATGCAGAAAATGTTAGAGCTTACTAAATTTTGAGAGGCTTAGCTTACTTAGAGTTAATACAAAAGTTGGGCACTCAAACAGCCCTGATTGAAACACGAAAAATTTTAACTTTTTGTTAGTTAGCAAACTTAACTAGCTAACCAATGTTATACAGGCGAAGACACATACTGACAGATATGACAAATATCACGATTAAAAGATTCATGATTAAATATCAGGAATAAATGATTTAAAACGCTACAAATTTTCTTTAGCATGTTATCTAAATTAGTTTAATGTAATATTAAACACGATTAGTCATACACTGGTTCACGCTAATAAATTAGCAATAAGGGACTAAAAAAAGACTCAATGTAAAACTAGAAATGCAAAGCTTACCTCTGGGGGTACCATTTCATGACTGGCTTGAGCCAAGAACAGCAAAACTTTAGTTACTTCTAAAATAAAAATGAAATCATATAAAATTTCAATAGAAAAATTACATATATAATTTAAAAGAATTCCATCAGACGAAATGATATCGAAATGAAATCATTCGGAAGAATTTCTGAAAGCATCATATCAATTATGACTCTGAGCATTGAAAGGAGTCTCTTTCATGTCACAGTCTACAACTAACGTAACATGATCAACCATAAAGTAGTATATCATCAGTGTACATGTAGATCAAGTAAGAGAAAATACCTGCTTTTATTCTCAGTTTCTTACTCTCTACACTATTCAGTAGCATGAACAAGAGAGAGAGAGAGAGAGAGAGAGAGAGAGGGAGAGAGAGAGAGAGAGAGAGGGAGAGAGAGAGAGAGAGGGGGAGAGAGAGAGAGAGAGATAGATAGAGAGAGAGAGAGAAATAGCAGCTGCAGCTCTGGCATATTCTTGTAAATTTCAGAATAAGCTTAAAGGTAAATGTACATTACTTGTAATATACATTTGTATAGCAACTGTTAGGTAATGGCGTCTAACAGACATTTGGCAATAAGAAAAATGTAGCCAAAAATAACTTAGAAGGAAGATAGTCGGAAACTTGAAGTACTCGAAATACAGCTATGAAGAAGAACGAAGATTGGGTGAACTGTCAAAATAAATGAAGTAGTGGTGAACAAAGTCGCCCCATTGGCAACTGATAAATGTATTAATAAATAGAACGAGAATTAGATAGAACATGATCTAAGAGGGGATGGTTTGCTCCAAGATACAATAGACGGAAAAAGGAGAGAAGAGATTAGGGGAAGATCAAGGACTAGGAATGTTTTGTGATTTGATAACGCATTTATATGTGAATATGAAAAGAATGGCAGAGAATATAAATACATGGAGAAATGCCATGGATAAGCCTCTAGGTAATACACTAAGACAGAGACAGAGAAAATGCAATAGTAGAAACACCTAATTTTAAGTTATAACAGCTACTGTCTATATCATTGAAACAGACTTTAGTTAAGGATTAAAATCAAAAATCTATGTGAGTTTAATATAAAACTCAGCTATCGAGCAAACACATGAAGTGAGTAAATACCGTAAGAGTTGCATAATGGCTTTAACTTAGTAGTGCTTTTATTTTATCCGTCCAAAGAGCGAACCAATGCTCTGGGTGTTAAACTAAGACAAAACAAAAACCACCCAGTTCACAAAATTAATCCTACCACAAGGGTTTCATTCCTTTTTAAGGTGTAAAATTAAAATACTCTTTGCAATGGTAAATAAACGTCTATTTCGAATAATCTATTCATGTGACAACATTTGCAATATGAAAGGACGATTGTAGTCCGACCATTTGATTAGCCTAAGGCTAGCCAAATAAGAGGCCTAGTATTACATTAGTCTTTAATCTCCAACCAATCAACGTGTCAACAATCCAAACTGTTAGCTAGCAAGCCAAAAGAAAGAGTGCCAAGATGCCAAGAGGCATACCCGAAGTTGAGTGGCCTACAATTCTTAACTCAAACTTAGTCTACAGTTACGAAAGTATTTAATAATAAAAAAGAATATACCTTTCCTATGTGGCTGTAGAAATCTGTCCAAATATGCATAGAAATTGATGACTATCAACTACAATAACACAATTAGAGAAATTATAGTCATTTATAATCAAACAAAACAAATCTTATGGAAATGTTATAAATGAATAATCAACACTGAACAGTTTACAGAAAAAAATATCTAAGCTGACATATATTGGGCAGGGCTGTCAGTCCCATAGATCACAGTGATCCTGTGAGTAAAATATTATAGAGATCGACTGACGATAGCAATCCCCAAAATTTTGAAAATTTCAACAAGGTTGCAAAATCTTCCAGGAGACAATCTATAATCAAGATTTTCAGTATTTCCAGTAGCTGGACACCATGAAATAACATAAAAACTACTAAATATTTCCGAAAGTTTTATTTTATATGAACTCTTGAAACAGATATGAACCTGATGAATTCCAATAAGCCTTGAGATTAAGTTAGCCATCATCATCTTGATTTCAAACTTTTCATTTGTTGATTCCAACCGGGCAAAGAGTCTTTCAGCTGATTCTAAATTGCAGACAACAGGCAAGAAGTTTACCACATACATACGGCTGTCTAATTCTTATCTTAATACAGGCCTCTGGATGCTATATATTAATGACATTTTTACATTAATAAGCTGAATGATATATCATCTGCCTAGAACATAAAAAGAAATAAAATTAATAATATCTGTACAACTAGGTTTAACGTCAGTTTTCGCATCACAAAGTTACTATTGGAAAGCCCAGATTCAAATCTCATGAGCCAGTTAACAAACATGTCTAAATCATAGAGTTTTGTGCACCGATGAGAGTAATTATGGAGTGAGGCAATCATAATACATAGCACAAAAAAGTATCAATCGCATCTCAAAGGCTTAGCCCATATAAAATCCTAAGGTATCCTTTAGCAATAAGTATATAGTTTCTTGAGGTAAGTTATCACTACTTCAAAACAACAGCTTAGTCATCTCGTACAAGAGAAGAATGACCCGGCCATATGGACCACATTATCACTTATATAATCGCGAAGTAGCACATGGCTTACCTTGTGAGTCATAAAGTAAGTGAATTGCAGAAAAGTTGAATGACTCGACCTTGCCTTTCTTCTTATGCTTCTAAAAAGATTTAAAGTAAAAATACAACAAAGATAGTACTTCATATACACACCTACATTAACATTCAGAATCTAATGTCAAAGGTGTATACTGTTATGCAGATTCCACTGGAGTTGTTGGTTCGCATTATATTTCACCATCTATTAGAAGCGGAGGCTACATGAAAACGAATTTATTATTTTTCTAAGATTTAGACCTAATAATATTTTTTTTAATTTAGCAGTAGAAAGTGAGCATGTGGTCATTAAGATAAAAATTATAAGCTGGTCAACAAACTAGTTGAATAAATTTAATAAAATCTTCAAATAAATTGTGTTTACATTTTATGACCAATGCATATTAGTTCCATATTTAACGCATATTTCATGAGAATAAGATAAATTTTATAAATAAAATCTAAAAGAGATTATTCACAATTTCAGCACCCAAAACGTTTTATACAACACAAGTGATATATACATGTACAGGCACAAGTGTAACACAGTGAATTTTGAAAAAGCTCATGATCATAGGGCTGGTCCTAGCATTGCTATACTGAACTAGCAATTAATATTGTACCAGTAAAAGGTGCAAACAGTCGAAACAATTGACTCTCAATGAAATATATAAATAAAAACGAAAAATTAATATTTTAATTAAAATAATAATAACAGTAGTAGTAGTAATAATAATATTTTTAAAATTCATATTTTTTAAGGATAAACTATAACAGGGAGAAAATTGTAAAAAAGCACAAGAGAACACACAAATAGAAATCTACCAAATGTAATTTAAAAAGAGACTAAAAGAACATGAAGTTAAGAAGGCTGTTCATGAAATTATATCAAGTTTGTTTTAGTCATGGTCATTGGCTTACTTTCATGTTTCCTTATTTGCTTGTGTCTATATCAGTTAGATTGAGTGTTACACGAAAGAGGTTACATCAATATTACAATAAATAGTATGAATATCAGATTGAAACAGTTAAGGAGTTTCAAATATCTAGGTAACACCATAACAGACAAGGGGAACTGTGAGACACCAATTAACATGAGGATTGCAGGAGCAAAACAGGCCTTCAGTAATTATAGGAAAGAATTCTTAAGTTCAAGTTTAAATAAAACCACAAAGATAAAGATAGTGAAAACTTTTTTGGACCAAGGTATTATAACAATGTGAAACATGGACATGAAGGAGGAAGATATCAAGAAACTAGAGGTGTTGAAAATGTGGAAATAGAGAAGAATGGAAAAGATTGCCTGGATCCAAAGAGTTTTATTTAAATTAAGAAGTTTTGAGGAGAGATGGCACAGATAGACAGTTGATAAATGCTGTAAGAAATAGGAAGAAATGTTGGATGATACAGTCTAAGGGGTGATAGTTTACTAGAGTAGGTCATAGAAGATAGAATGGAAGGAAAGAGAAACAGAGGCAGATCGAGATTAGGATTCTAAGACTACTAACTATGAAAATGAATACACACACAACACACGACAGATAAAATTTTAAGAGAATGTTAAATGTCGCTGGTTTAAACTCCTCTTTTAAATTACAATTTCGTTCAAAGAAATTTCTGCTAAAGTAGCAAGATAATTAACGTAAAAAAGAAAGCTATGGGCTTTATAATACCAAAATTGTGTAAGGTGAATTGAAATTTAAAGTTTACAGCTATGACTAAAGATTCATATATAACACTCATATTAAATTTCAGTTCATTATTCACTAAAAGACAACGAAGTCATCCGAGATGCGCACACCAGATCACTTGATCAGCAGTCTTGGAAAAGATTAACAAGAATTCTAAAGACTTGCACCGCATTTGCAAATACATCAAGACCGACAAAAGCTTTACCTTTAATGCCTGAACAGCACGATCTAATCGCTTTTGCCTTTTCTTGGATTTCTTCGCTACTCTATTCGCCAATTTAAGATTTTTCTCAGATTTTTTAGGCACTTTTAGCTGAAATAATTCAATAGTACAATTTTCATATTACATAGGTTAAATTGCCCATGACGAACTGTATTATTCTAACATGCATTAAAACATCAACAATTAATCATTATCAACACAATTCCTGTGACATACTATTACTTTAATATTTTCTGCTGCACTATTGAAACGTTTTAATAGAAAAGTTTTCATTAAAATATAGCTACCAAATCCATACTTAGATAACATAGATACATGCTAAGTAAAAGGCAGCTTCAATATAAAATTTCTCGAACCTAATAGTAAAAAATTGCTATATAAAATGCTATCGAAGGAATGATCAGAAATAGAAAATGAAATGCGTTCAATTTCCAACAGAAGGCCTTTATACAGTCCTAATAATAAGTAATTAATTATTAATTAAAATTAACTACACTTATCTATAAAAATACTTATAAACTTTTTTTGTTGGTATATCTACATATGACAACCGCCTATGTTTCTTTCTACTTGCTTAGTCTTTGTTGTTTTCATAATTTCTACCTTTCCTTTCCAAAGTAGTTACTTTCATTAGTAGTTGTTGCTTTATACTTGCGTACCGATTGTAGCCGGCGTGGATTTATAAATAACCTTCAACATCCTCGGGAGTTTTTCACTCAAAGTTGTGAACACTTGGTTTTCCAAGGTGGTCATCCACTAAGTACGAGCCGGGCACAACGTTGCTTAACTTCATTCAATTAACAATCAGCTAAACCAAATGCGCCAAACTCCGTTCCAATAGCTATATATCCCCCATGGTTCAGATAATTAAGAAATTGACAAACTAAACATTTTAGTATTTGACTGATGTTTAAATTATATTTTACTAATAATAAACAGTAGTGGTGAAATACAACGTCCCTGTCTTACCCTCGTCCTATTTTACCCTCCTCAAAGAACTCTTGATGGATTTTGACTATTGCTTTCTGATTAATTTAAAAACAATCTTCTATCTCTTCAGTTAACTCCAATCCTCCTCAAGTTGTTTAACATCATTATCCAGTCTATTCTATCAAAAGCTTTTTCAAAATCTACAAAACATTAAGAAATCATTTCCATGTTTCAAGCTACGTTCACATATAACTCGCATAACTCCTATTGCTTCTCTAGTCCAGCATCCTCTTCGAAAGCTAAAGTGTGAATAACTCAATATTGCAACTGATTTTGACTGAATACAAATATTTTTGCTGGTACATTATCTATCACTGCCGCTTTTCTTTTTTCACATTCCTAATTGCCTCAAAAATTTCTTCTTTCATTACATCTGACCACTTTTCATCATTCCCTACCATTACTGCGGTTTCTATCTTTGTCATACAAACCCTCTACATACTCTTTCCACCTTTCCTTTATATCACTCATCTCTGTCTTCAGCTCACTATCCTTGCTATTTTACTGAAGTTCTTTATTCCTTCTTTCTTATCGGTTAAAGATGGAAAGACAATGCAAGATTAAATAACGAGCTCACTTGAAAAACTGACAACACAAGAGAACAATGGTGGTACGATAAGTGCAGCGAGCTAACACAATAGAATAAAAGAGAACGTTAGTTAGTGCGATTAAAGAAATTATAATGATCAAATTTTTTAATGATTAATCTGAAATCTTAATTTACTTATCGGAAACAATTACACTTTCAAATCTTTATTTGCTTACCTAAAACAATTTTCACGCATGAAGAGTGAACAGAAATGGTCAACAGCAAGTTAAAAATACTGGACATGTTAAATCCAAGGCTGTTTCTAGTCATATTTCTGATTATTTTGGATTTAAATTGTGTGATGACAGTATAGTATAATCAGTTAAAAACGTTTTTTGCCTTATTTGCCATAATGTATTTGCATACCCAGGATCGAATATCATCATCGGCATCATCTTCCCTAGAATATGCACGGGTCGAATATACATCATTACAATTATAAAATTTGACTCTGGAATTAGATAGCATTAACGATTAATTAATCGTTGATTTTTATATATATGTGAGTGCATATATATATATCTATAAATGTATATATATATATATACATGTATATATATATATATATATATAATTTTTTTATATTGTATACATGTAATATATAAATGAGATATATAAATACTATATATATATCTCAATATATAATGCTGCAAACCTCAGCTTCGTCGTCACTGTCATCTACTTCACAACCTTCGTCAGAACCCAGAAAGAACTTCAATGACGCAACCAGTACCTGTAATGTATGTCAATGTACACACCTTCTCATTCCAATATCAGTAAGAAGAGTGACTAAATTAAACTGATTATGACAAAATACTATCTATTCAGCTATTTAATACAGAACTTCTAACTAATTTGCGTCTTCAGTCTGCAAACTCAAACTCATTGAAATGGAAATTTTTCAGCAGGCTTAATTTTTTGGCTGCTGATATTTTCAGCCCTGAAAAGCACAAGCACTCCACAAATGTTTTTCAAGTCAAGTTTTGGATGAACTATAGAATTTGCAAGGATAGTGGCTGAATTTCTAGTAAAGGATGGACGAATTTGCCTAATCTGAAGAATCTGAAAGAAAGAAGTGTGACAAACAGAAGAGATATGGGATTTAAAGTCAAGGTTTTCATTAAATATGACTCTACGGTTTTTGGCGGATTGAGAAGGTGAAAGTGCAAGACTTTGAAAATGAACAGGGTTATTAGCAATTTTCTTCTTTACAAAGGAAATAGAAATGTCGGTGTTTTATAGATATTGCTTTTTAGAGTTTGAACCAATTTAAATTAACATAGGGCTTACAGGTTATTGTTAAGGTTTGTTGGCATAATTTGGCGACAAACTATAAAAGAAATACAATGTTAGACTCTAGGAAAACGATTTTGTGATTTACAAATATTTTTTATTGTATTTTTTGCTGTTTTAAAACAAACAACAAACGGTTGAAAAATCATTTGTTTCAAAACAAGCACACATCACTACTATTATCTACTGCTATATAGGCCTATACGATCACAATTGAATGATTGCATAATGCAATTATTAAAACATCTTAATTTATTATTACATATTTTATATATGATATATATTTGCTATTTCTTTAAGAAACTCTATAGCTATTTATAAACTCCATTTAAATCTAAACTTAAAATATACCACAAAAAACCACAGCAATATCATGTAGGCACTATGTTACTTTAAAGTTATTACAGAAAATTATGCATTGACAAAAAAACCCACAATCAAAAAAACACGGACAAAACATGTTTCTTTCAATACTAGGCCTAACAGAGAATAATTTAATGATTGCATATTGCAAAATATTATATCATTTTAATGTACTATTACATATTTTATAAATGATAATTGTTATTTCGAACATAATGGTTCAAATATGAGAAGGCGCCACACGTGGAAGAAACCAGGAAGCACCGGAAACGAGGGAAGACACCACATAGACCATACTCTGATATAGAATATCAGAATAGAAACAGTACAGGAATAGTGTGAAGAATTCAAGGACTTATCCAGGAGCCGTGTTAATTCAGACCACAATCTAGTAAAGGCAAAAGTAGGGCTTCAGTTGAAGAAAATACTTAAGAAAAAAAGCAGTATGAGATGGAATTTGAAGGATAAAATAAGTCAGTTTCAGGAAGCAGTGGAAAGAGAAGTTAAGAAAATGTAGGACTGCGAAAGAACAGGGGTAAATGAAAGATAGTGTGAGCTAAAGGAGGCTATTAAAATAAGTGCAAAAGAAGTATATGGCTTTCTTAAAGCAAACACGGCTAAAAAACCTTGGATCACCAGTGAGAGCAGATGCTAGACAAAATGAATGAAAGGAGGACATGGAAAGTACTGACACCAGTCATGGCCGAAGGAATTATAGAAGCTTAAACAGTGAACTTAGAAGAATTACAGACAAAGGAAAAGTTCATTGGTGGAGTGAAAAGTGTGATGATTTAGCATAATATGATAGAAGAGGGAGGCCAGATCTATTGTACCAGTAAGTCAGGATATTGATATGAACTCATAAGAGAAAGAAAGGAGATGCAAAGAACATTAGTATAACGGGTAAAGATGGGGAATTGAAGACAGAGCTAGAAGAAGTAACAGAAATATGGAGAGAATATGTGGAATATGTAGTTCAAGAGGATTTTAATATTGAAGAAGAAATTATAGTAGAAAAACGATAAAAGGGGCTCTGATATAACGATGAAAGGGAGGAGGAAATTTATCTGCAATTAACGAGATGAAGAAGGGGAAAACAGCCGGAATAGATGATATCCCAGCAGAATTCTTGAAAATGTTGGAAGGAGAAACACTCAAAAAGTTAATGGAGGTATGTATGGAAGTGTACAACACAGGTATTTGGCCAGACGTCTTTACCAAGTCAGTGATGATCCCAATTCCCAAAAAGCCGATGCGGTGGAGTGTTTGGATTACAGATCAGTTTAATACCTCACGCATCGAAGATATTACTAAAGATAATAAATAATCACATTCAGTCGAAAACAGATATGATACTGAGCAAGACACAATTTGGTTTTAGGAATGGATGCGGCACAGAAGAAGCAATAAGGGTAATGCAGGTTCTTTGCGAAAGAAGCTTAGAATATGGAAATGAAGTTCTTGTATGCTTTGTGAACTTTGAGAAGACCTTTGACAGGATTATGATGTCTTTGATGTCAGGATGATGATGACTTTGACAAACTATCATAACAATGATGAATATCTTGAAAAGAATGGGAATTGACTGGAGAGATAGAAAACTAATTTTACATTTGTACACGAATCTAAGAGAAGTAATCTAAATTCAACAAGAATACTCAGAAGAAGGTGAAATAAGACATAGAGTACGACAAGGTTGTAGCATTTTGCCGCTGCTGTTTAACATTTACGCTGAGGCATTGATGGAGGAAGCCATGGAAAAAGGAATAAAAGTAGGAGGAAAATTGTTACAAGATGTTAAGGCTGGAGCCACTGGCGATGTTGGTAAGATATTCAACCGTACATCAGTATGTGCGTGGATCAAATCCTGGGCTCTCCCGTCACTGACATCGCTTTCGAGTGAGGAAACTTACGTTAACATTAGCTATATGCATGTTTGATTTGCAGATGCCCAAGGAATGGTAGCGGGCAGTGAGACTGGACTGCAGAAGATAATGTATAGGCTGAATGATGCAGCATTGAAATGTGGCATGAAGATCAATATATAAAATACCAAGGTTATGAGAGTGTCCAGTAATAAAGGTGAAGCTAATATCACAATAAATTGCAGAAAATTGGAACAGGTAATGAGTTTCAAATATTTTGGTCATACTATAATTTGGCAATAGAAAAGAACTATTAACAAAAAGGCTAACGAAACACACAAAGATAAAGATAGCGTAAACTTTAGTTTGGACCACGCTATTGCATGGATGTAAAACATGGACTTCAAAGAAGGGAGATATTAAGAAACTGGAGGCATCGGAAATGAGGATTTAGAGAAGAATGGAGAGGATTAGCTGGATTCAAAAGGTTACAAATGACGAAGTTCTGGAGAGAATTGGTACAGATAGACAGTTGATAAAAGTTTTAAGAAATACGAAGAAGAGTTGAATAGGACACATTCTAAGGGGGCAAGGTCTATTAGAAGAGGTCATAGAAAGTAGAATGGAAGGAAAAAGAGGCAGGGGCAGGCTGAGATTAGGTATGTTAGACGATTTAAAGACCTGCTCATATGTGGAAATGAAGAGGAAGGCAGAGAGGAGTGGAGGCGTTGCAGGGGCGGATCCAGAAATTTTTTAAGGGGGGGCCCGAAATTTTTGTTGAGAATGTACACATTTTTTGCTTCCGCCTTCTTCTGGACGTGTGACGCCATCAGAAACAATGCTGTGGGGGGGAGGGTGGGAGCTCAAAATGTTTTCACTACTGAGCTCGGGTAGTAGAGTGAGTGTATCTTACCACCTCTTACTACCCGTACTAAAGTGAGAGGAAAACCTAAAATGCCTAGAATCCTACTTTTTTTTAAGAAAAAAGTAGGTTAATTTTTTCATCCCTGAATAAACTCAGCAGATCCGGACGAATTGCAAAAGTGACCTAATTTTGCCAGTAGGAGGGCTTGAGCCCCTCCCAGTCAAGTCTGCTTGTACCACTTCTGCGGGACAGAGTTTACATTTTATACTAGCACCCTTTTTCTTCTTATACAGAAGTTAAAGCAAAAATTGAGAGCTAGTGAAACGGTCAACATATTTCGGACCCCCTTCCATTTACAGGGCTCCTAGGATACCAAATATGGGCCCCTGGTGCCATATTTAAAAAAGTTGATCCAGTGGAACTGAGTTTCCTCTCGAAAACCACTACCCTTACAAACATACTGACACATAGATATTGCCATAGAAACAATGAAAATATAGTTTACTTTCTTTTTTCGTCGGGCCTAAGGGGGGGCCCGGGCCCCCTGCCCCCCCTGAATCCGCCACTGAGGCGTTGTATACCATGGACCTGCCAGTGGCACTGCACTGAGAGAGAGAGAGAATTGGTACTTCTTTAAAAAAACTCTAGTTATTAATAAACTCTATTTCTAAGTCAAAACATAAAATATATAAAAAAACTTAGTTATAAAATGTAGGCACTATGTTACTTTAAAATTGTCACAGAAACTTCGGCTTAAAAAACCAAATAAAACAAAGTAAACAAAAAACAATTAAAATACACAGCAAAAACATGTTTTTCCACCACAATGCTTTAAAAGAAAATAATTTAATGATTGCATAATGCAATTATTTTTATATCATCTTAATATATTATTACATATTATATATGATAATTGTTATTTCTTTAAGAAAATATAGTTATTCACTAACTCTATTTATAAATCTAAACATAAAATATATCAAAAAACCTTAGCAATAACATGTAGGTTGGCACTATGTTACTTTAAAGTTGTTACAGAACTTTTAAAGTTAAAAAAACCAAAAAATGCAAAAACACAAAAAAACAATCTTAAAAAAAACAATCTTTAAAAAGACACGGCCAAAAACATTTTTTCATCACTAATTTCTACATAAGAAAGTAAAATGCTAAAAGCTAAAAAATCTAATGTTGACGTCAGTTTCCTAACTCGATGGCGATGTCAGTGACTGGCGAGCCCAGGATTTGAACCCAGCACATACTGATCCGCGATCGAATTTCTTACCGACATCGCCACTTTCTCCAGCCAGTTCCTTAAGTTCAACAATGAGCCTAATTATAACTTAAATAAAGCCAATTGATGCATGACAGTAACCTGTAAAGTAATGTATGACTTTATAAGGGATGTGCTAGGGAGCCCTGAATATTAAATTATGGATAATATAAAATTTGTGTTTTATAAACACACCAAATATACCTTTGCTATATTTGAAAACAGACCAGTTGCAATAGCATTGACTGTCTTGGTATCATTCCATATCTTTCGACGATAGAGTTCAATCATGATGTCCTAAAAAAATCACAAAAATTAAAAGCCATTACAAATTTTGTACAGAGTCAATTTGTATGTGTGCAGTGATTAGCGATAAATAAATGAATCTACACGTTAGCAACTCTGAAACTAAAAGCAATTACATTTTTAGTTGATATTTTAAAGATTTATAAAATTAAACTGATACATTTTACACGAATAGGAATATAGTTGTCACAGTGATTTTTAGTGCCTCATTTAAGAAAGACTAATAGCTCACATAAGGAGTCCCTTAACTTATATTCTCTTCCTCAAGCAGCGGGCCCATGGTACATATTCATAATCTCGAGTTTGCTTTCATGCTCCAAATAAAGCACTCCATAGATCAACAAATTAATCCCTTCACAAAAGGTTATGCCGTACCTACACCTTATGAAGCCCATAGCTAGAGAAAAATCGGTCTTCTAAGGTTGTTTGCCATTGCCTTGCTCAGTTTATGCTTAGTCGTTTCCTATGACACGTACAGTTAACGGTTGGTCTATTCTTCAGTGTTCTGACCACAGCATAGGAAAAACTTATATTATCAGGATTTAATTTCGCTCATTTTTGGTCTAACATTTTTTAAACCGCTGTTTCGATGAGTACAGTTAAAGAAAGTTTTCTGTGAACGCTTCACAAATCTCCTGAAATTAAAATTTTGTCTACTTGCAATAGAGAAATAAGTAACATATATGAAAACCTCACTTGATATCAATCAATTCCTCCTCATATCCACGAATGAGCGGATCTTTAAATCATCTAACACTCCTAATCTCAATCTGCATCTGCTCGCTTTCCTTCCAGTCTGCATTCTGTTATCTTTTTAAGTAAACATACCCCCCCTTAGAATGTGTCCTATCCAGACTAGTAGACCTCAACAACTGGTCATGGTCTCAAGACCATTTGAGACCGAGTTTTGTCGGTCTTGGTCGTTGGTCTCGAAGGTTCTGGTCTTGGTCTTGAGCGATTGGTCTCGGATATTTTCAAGACCACGGTATAATATTTTAATTATTTTCAAGAAGTTGTGAAAGGACAATTTGCAAGAATTATACACGTATGATGTAGTAAAATGACTTTAATGTAGCCTATCAAGTAGGCCTTACTATTTCATTAATTTTCTACCAATAGG